>JAVIWB010006314.1:600000-920460 GCA_031893035.1 Dermolepida albohirtum | reverse complement strand
TTCTAATACAAAGTATAAAATTAATGCATTCATATTGGTTTATGGCTAGGCATGCTGATGATTAGCGAAGACATTATAGGCATGAATAATGTTACATGGCCGGAGTACGGGATTTATACGAGCATAGCTTTGGCGTTTGTAGTGGCTACGCCATCTTGGGTCCATATGCAAGAATTTTCGTGCCGTATATGAGATATATGACGGACAATTGACCCAACACTATGCCAAGCATCGAGTCAGAAAACATTCATTAATGGACGGCAATAATACATATAGATAAATAAAACGATGTAAAATGAAATATTAAACATTTCATTTAGCAAATTAAGTGGTTGCGAGCAACTTATTCGACTGTTATCGGTAACGGGCTTCTCTTTTTCTCAGAGCTTACTATGCGTTAAACGTGGTGGTGGTAAGAAGAGACGGAGCAGTAAAGGCGGTCACACAAGACTGCGAGGAGGAACTTTGTCTGCGGCGAAGGGAAACCGGTTAAAGCTAGAAGGAAAACGGTCACACGAAATTGCGACTCATTGGCTTCCTTCTGCGGAAGGAAGGCCAGACGAAAAGCAGTCACACAAATTGCGACCAAGAGTTTTCAACTGCGGACTGAAGGTCAGATGGAAAACGGTCACACAAAACTACTACCAGACGTTAGTGACTGCAAACGAAAAACGAGACGGAAAGCGGTCACGCAAAACTGCTTCCAGGCGTTTACAACTACAAACTGCGGATAAGAAATACATATAAATGTATTTATATACATATACATACATGTCATTAACTGTCAAAGCCATAGCTCGTATAAATCCCGTACCCCTGTCATCTAACTTTTTTTTGCTGGTCATCAGCATGCCTAGCCCTTACCTGTATCATTGGTATCAAAGTGTAAATTTTATACTTTGTTTTATGAAATTAATTAGACGCATATAAAAGTATCTAGGCATAAACATACGGTGAAATGCCAATTTAGTTTAAAATTTTTTTTTGAAACAAACTGAGTAGCATTGTTTGGACCGCTCTATTACATCAAAAGTTGTATTCATTTTATTTACTTCTACAAAAACTAAGTGTTTTGAAGGCAATGTATTACCAGTATACCTATTTGTTTATTCTTAGGTCAAATTTTCCAAACAATAGGTAAATAGATCAGATTTGTATGTTTAATTTTCGAATATTGTTTATTCAAGCATGTGTAAATTTTTGATTAGTTATTTAATTAAATAATGAATATGTTTAATGGGGTGTTTAATGTATGTACATCCCTTTTTGTATATAAAGATTTGTTGAATACTTACATAGATAAATGCCTTTGCACAGAGTTCGTATATAGAAAAAACTATTCATATCAAAATTCGAAAGCAACAGTTTATTAGCACGATAGTATATATATATATATATATATATATATATATATATATATATATATATGGCGGAGTGGAAAACATTGTGTTGTATGCAAAAGATGAAAAGTCGGGAAGTGCGTGAGCATTGCAGTTACTCTGAAGAAATTTTAATGTAAAATTTCACGATCTTTCTTGTACATTTCTGGCTAGCCGCAAGTTAACATTTTAATAATTTCCGCTATAAGTGTCTCCAAGCGATTTAATTGCTCACTAAAAGGTCGCACACTTACAAAAGCCAATTATGGCATAACGAAAAAGTTCGCTAGAAAATATCGTGCAGCGAAATTGATTCCGAATTTTTAGCAGGGATGAAAATGTGTTTTTGTTGCTAAAGGCACGCTTTAAAATGTTTACTCTAATCTAACGTACAATAAATTTATTAGTATGCCTTATTAATTCTTCGTCAAAGCAATAGTAAAATGAATGTCGTGTTGTAACAATAAAAGTTCGTATAATTCACGTTTAAATAATTAAAAGTATATTTAATTAGCTGTAATGAGGCAGTTCGTTTAAAGGATCTGATTCGTAAGAATACAATGCATGAACTTTGTAGTATTATTTATTCTCTTCTACTTTTTGCTAGCCCTCTTGCTTTGTTTCATGTGAGATTAGTTCCTTGAAGGTTCCTATATGTGGTTATTAACGTATATGTACTGGTCTACTTATTTTTCTTTTATAGGTGATTTTCTTAGTGTAAGCCTTATCCGTCTCCATTTACTCGTACTGCTATAATGCGGTATTAAGTTACGCCTATGAATTTCTGATATCAAATCTTTAGCTAGTTTATTGCGATTTGTATAAAATACGTGTACAGTTAGCGCATTACTATTGATGTATCAGGCAGTAGTTTAGTCGTTTAATGTTTTCTAAACTAAATGTTGTGAAAAACCTCGTTAAATTTAACGAAACCGTAATTATTGTTAAGTTTACTTGAATTACATATTCAAAATTGACGTAATTATATTGTATATTATTAGATATATAATATAACTAAATTATGCATGGTGTGACGCGCGTTTCTACTACGTGCCATGCTGTTGTCGTTTCTATTTCCTCTTATTCTATTGTTCTTCGTTATTCTCCACAAGTCTGTGTTGCTGAATTTGTTCGGCTAAAATATTCTCCATACAATTCTTAAGTATTTGTTTATAAAAGAATGGATTCTTTTAAACAGTTTTTTGGTGTACATTCAAGTTTCTGTTAAAGTAGAAGAGATTTCATCATTTTGAAATAACCGTATTTTGTTTTACTGTTGTTTAAGTTTGTTGAAAATTATTTTCTGCTTAAAGAATTGAAAGCATCTCGTTCTAGGCTTTCTGACATCTTCTATTGGGTTCATTATGTTACCCATGTAACAAAAACCTTATATATCTCTCTGCTAATTCTTTCCCATCTAAATAAACATTTATAATTTCAGTTTAGTATCTTTATGTTTTAGGAGCTTATCTTTAATCCGTCCTTGTTCGCTTATTGGTAATAAACATATTGCTATAAATTGTATTAATAAGGTATGTAGATTAGGATTCAAATTTGAAGAAGCCTCATGAATGAATAAATTCATAGTTTTGAAGAATTTTTAAAAATTGAACAAGCCACAACGATATACTGTGGATATAAATCGAGGTTTATACTTATATTGATTAATTATGTGTCTCAAGTACGATGTATTCAATTTGATACTTTGATTATTCATTGGTTTACATATCCAACTGCATTGTAGTAGTCATGAATGTCATTTTCGTTCTGAATTTGAGAATTTCATTTATATATGAAAATGTTATTAAAATCGGCAAAATACATATACATACTATAATTTGTAAGTTAATAAATCTTTTCTGTTTAATATTTACGTAATGTGGAACATAATCACTACAAATACTTCTCGGTCACTTTCGCACATACATATCTTCCGCTATCGCACTTGAGGTGTTTTCAAGCAACAATTTCGTAAACAAATCGGAAAAAGTATGTACGAATATACTTAGTGCTCTGAGACATTACTACTGATTATATCCTTTACGAATCAATAAACAAAAGATTTTCAAGAATTTTTAAGAATTGGACAATTTACAGAAATATCGCGGATATACATCGAGGCTAATGCCTACATTGACTAACTATCTATATACATATCTCAAGTGTGGTATTTTCGAACTTGAGCTTCGCTTGTACATTAGTTCATATATTAAACTGTAGTAGTCACGAATATAATTTTATTTATATCCGAATTTAACTTATATATCAAATATTAAAATAAAGGAAAATATATATATTTTGTAAGTTCGTTCGTTTTAATAATTATAAAATTCGGGTTATAATTATTACAAATACCTCTCGACCACTTTCTCATATTCTAATTATATAGGTGTATCAATAAAATATTTGAACTATGTTATCTCTAATATTTAGAATAGCATAAAATCAAGCGTTAATAGAATCAAAGCTAGTTATATCTCTTAAAATGATGGAGTATTTGCTTGTATGACTATGCTCCTACATTAGCATGTCCTCTCATGGTCAGTAATTACTACATTAATGCTTTCTGTTATCTGAAAAAGTAATCAAATTAATGCGATTTCAAAAAGGAAACCTCTCAAAATGTTGCTGATATTTATGAAGGATCTGGAACATATTTTATATAATAAAATCCACAGATGCGTGTGACTACGCTTATATAGATTCTAGAAGGCAAATTCATCTCATTTACACGGACTTTTCGAAGGCATTACATTGAGCTTTGCTGAAATACGCCGGATTTATTACTGATGAACATACAATGCATCAAATGCACACTTATTTTCACCGAACATGCTTTTCGGAGCGCATATTTCTAGTTTGTTTGTTTAAAAGTTATGTTTAAAAGATTAATAGTATAAACACAAATATGATTCTGTGGTTACAGCATATTCTTATATTTCTTAACAATATGGTATTCCTATAATATGTACATATCGTCTATTTACCTCGACTTGGCTTCCGGTTCATTGTATTATACATTCATGTATTAATTTGTCTCTATTCATTTAGATTTGTAATCACAGTAATAATTAAATTCGTTATTAATTCATCTATAATTATTATATAATAAATGTCAGTAATTTTCCTGTTTATTTTTCGAGCATGACCGCACCCAAGTGTAATTAAAATTGCGAAGAAATTCATCACAATATATTATCATGTGTAAAAATGCTAATCAACAGTTTCCTAGGTTTAATAATTGATGTTCGATTTACGATCGAAATCTGAATAAGTACCGATTAAAATAAAATCTTTTTCATCCAATCCAAACGTTCGCATCCGAAAAAGGGAGTGTTGTTCTTATAAATTTTAAAAACCGGAGGCCCTCTCTATAAAAATACCAAATAGGTAGGTTGAGAGATAATTATTATTTATTCTGATGATTCCTATTATAAATAATAAGTGCGCTCTGCCGATTCTGGAATATGTATGTATATGAATCAGAGAGAGAGCCGATCTTCAATACTGCAGTCTCCAAGTCTTATATTACATGAATCAAGAGTGTAGAAATCCCGATCCGAAGCGTCATCGTACATCAGTCTGGTCCGTGGGCTTAATTGCGCCCTGTAATACCGGCCCCGTAAGTCAAGCCAGTGAAACTTTGATCTGCTTTATGTATATTTGCGGCCATTAATTGAAGTTTATAGGTTCTGCAATTATCATAAGATAATGCAAGGGAGTGACCGCGACCAAGTCTGCGTGCAACTATATCTTGTGTGCTTGTATGCTGTTGTGTTACCGGGAGTCATTAGCCGCTTTTCTAAGGAGAGTAGGTATAGGTAATTTAGACCCCTCTGTCGCTTCCTACACTTGTGCTAATGTATCTATATACACACACGCACGCATACAATGCACTCACACATGCACGCGTATTAACTTTATTAATGATTTAAATAATTCGTTGGAGATTTAAGTTACTGCCGTTTTACGATTTTAATTGTGGAATTTTAACGGCCTTTTGCAACTGGTTTTTGTCTGCAAATTACGATTAAGTGGATAAAAATAAGTTTAAAAATTTATCATTTCTGTATATGTACCTTCGAATTTATTATACTCTTATTGAATATGTTAATGCATTTCAATGAGAATGTTGTTTAAGAGGTTGGTTTTTGCAAACGCAAACGAAATACAATTTAACTATTAAGGGTTGCATCTTGCCATCATCTTATCAGTATATGTACTATATATGCAACATTTTCAATACTTTATCATTTATTAGTTCCTATAATATAGAAATTGTCACGAAATATTTATTATTGATAATTCAAAGGGAAATTGGACTAGAGAAACAAATACATAAACTGGGTTTAGTATGACCATGACGATTCAATAAACCTTTGTCGGAAACAAGGAACAACTACCTTGAACGAAAGGAAAATGTGTCTATAGATTATTTTGTGACTCTGGTAAGAAGTACTATGTTGGACAAATAAAACAGATAATGAAAGAACACCAAGATGAAGCATAAAGAAAAAGAACTATGTAAGCGGCGATTACTTATTGGATACTCTCAACAAATAGTTATGGTCCTATGACAAGTAAAATAGCTAGAAAATGCAAATTCTTATAAACTTATTAATCTGCTTCTGTTTCGCCATTTTTTTGGTATAGATCCCATCGAAAAACTTCTGAACCGAAACCTACTTCCGATTATAGTCTGCTATATCTTAAGATCACCAGACGGGTATCAAAGAAGTGTGTGGTGTTCATCAACTATTAAGCAATCGCCTGGCGTAATCTCTCTAGAATTTGGAAGTAGCTCGTAGGTCTAAAATTGTATTTTCAACACAGTATATATTTTGTGTATAAGCATAACTACAGAAAAAATATTTAGAAGTGATAGTTTCCGAAAAACGACTAATATCCTTTCCAGCACAAATTTTATCACAAGCCTGCGCAGCGTTCTTCCCCTTATCATAATAATATTGCAGAATATAGCGAAATTTCTCATTATTCTTCTCCATTTTCAAGTGCGAATAACTTTCCAACCACTGCACCGATTACAATGTTTCTACGCTCAAACTAACGTTCGGAAGGTCATCTAAAAAACGAGCCGTCGGTGGTGTCGCTGTGACTTGTTGTTCTTTAGTTATCAGCAACCAATGCCAGATAACTAAAAAGATTACAGTTTCAACCAATCGGAAGGTCTAGATAACTAAAAAGATCGGTCCCTAAAGGACGTGTATTTCTACTAGTAGCAACCACTATTTCTGATGACATAGCACACACAATAACTAATACTGCTCTGTCATCAGTAAATGTGGTACACAAAACACCAAGGAGAACGTTAAATATGTTTTTAAATATGGTTTTAAAAATGACTAATAGAAGTTAATGAAAGCAAGTCGATGCATTTCAGACATACATTTAAAACAGAAAACCTGCCTTAGTTTCCTAATGAATAATCAGTTACTAAACCAAAAAGAAAAGCCCAATACTTAGAAGTACATATACCTGAATTGCACACTTGTCTGGAGAAGAAATGTGGAAGAAATAACTTGATAGACCGAAAATCTCTATTGGGGTTGGAAAATAGAGTACTTTTCTATATTTTCGTTTTAAAATCCATCCAAAGTTATGGAATGCAGAGATGGAGATCAGCCTTCAACTGCAATATTGAAATTCTTAAACAATTTTAATCCAAAGTGCTGTCAATAAATTGTTAGTAATTAGTACTTCATTTCAAAGGCAAATACCGTAATCTTAGTGTAGTGAGTGTAGAGCAGGAAAGTAAGGTGTAGTTCATGCTATTTATATTTCATCTCAACAGCTTGATGGCATAAGCTCATGGATGGCTTATTGGTAAACACAGACTTATTAAGCGTTATGGTCTTAAAGATTTGCCAACTGGATGCTGTGGTTAATTGAATTAATTAAAAAAGGCAAAAAAGTCGTTATGTACGTATTTCGACAAACAATTTGCAATCATGAGCAGATTATTAGTCAGTGTCGCACCTGGATCCACGGTAAAGTTTTCACAGAAAAATTCTGCGCCCTTATTTTTTCCAAAATCAATCACGGCAAAACCAAACAACTTAGACAAAACACGTACATAGAGTACGACATTAATGTGGTAAGACTTTTCTTGCCTTTTTTGATTAGCTATTGGATCGTATATTATAGCGTAGTAAGTAGTTGGACAACAGTAATATTATTAAAGTTTCTAAATGGTTTACAGTATACCTCCTAAGTACTAACGTATATCAATTACTGAATTTAAAAAATAGAACCAAAATAGTAGCTGTAGACGCGATCATTCTTAATATATACATATTACGAAAATAATGTGTATTATTTTCTTACTTAAATGTCAATCAAGTTGTGTTACACAAATCGAAGTGATATTTTATCATGAAAAGCCATAATGTTAAATTCGAATAATCTTCACAAAAAATTTCTAGTTAGAAAATCATTATTTATTTTATTTAATTTAGAAAATGTAGTTTGAGGTACATGATTCTGAACTTGATCTAGATTGGTATCGATGCAGTAAGAGGATAATCGGTGTAAACGAATAGGTAAATATGATGTAATTCAATACAAAAGCGAAAAATAAATTAATCAAAGGGAGGTAAATTTGATGAAGCCTCTCGTTAATTATTTTGATCACTTAATGTTGATATATAATCCCTTTCCACAATCGTTATCGTATTCTGTATACATGTTTCGACAACTAAGTTGTCATCATCAGTACATATATATCTGCTAAGTATTAAGGGATTATATATCAACCTTAAGTGATTAATTAAAGGGAATCAATTAAACGTGTAAGAATTTTAGGAATGTAAAGGAAATATAAAAAGTCTATGAATATTATGTAGGTGAAAGCTTTTGTAAAGACATAAGGAAACAAAATTCGTCTGAATAATTTATATACTTTTCATTTTGTGCAGTTACTCATCGAAGTACTGAATCTCAAAGATAACCACAGCTTCAGCAATAGCAGGAGAAACTATTGGTGTTCTATTTGTGGAGGAAATTTTTATTATCTGGGATGAGATCTAAGAAGATAGGTTACTTTACAGCGAGATAATGCAGCCGTCTTGAACGCAATTGTTGGAGCACTACTGACAAACGAATGGATTAAATATACTATTTAATATTTTCAAATATTGGAAAATCTGCAGATGCTCTCATACCATCCAAAACCATCCCATATTAAATGTTTTCCTATTGACATTGAAGAACATTATTTAGTGTTCGAGGATTCTGAAAATCATGGAATTTAACAGATCGTATAGAATGTTCCACAACGAGTGTGAAATACATGATCTTATGGGCAATATGTTCCTCACTTCGTCTTTATGAATCTGTATAAATACATCTTCTGTTTTGTAACCCTGGAAACTGTTATCAACACTAGTCAGAATTTTCCTGTGTATTGTTAATCGTTGTCTATGTGGTACATTTTTACTTGCAAATGAAATATTAGTTACAAACAAATAGTCTATTTACAAAATTAAGTAAGCCTTGTGGCAATAAAACGTGAATGTTTGTAAGTTAATCATTTCGGCATAACCTATTACAGTTATTAGTAAAAATGTTTTGGGGTTTAAATGATGGTAATATATGGCAACAATTTACTTACTTCCTACAAACTCTGTACTTCATTCTAAGAGTAGACATACAGTCATGTACATGAAAATAACAGTCCTAAATTAATATATAATTATAAATAATATTTACAACGGACAATTCTGGTGCAGCTACATAGAAGTTATTTGAAATCACTGAATATACATGGTTTCAATTACTGAGTTTTCTAGTCATGCGCTGTTATTTGCTTATGCTTTAGAATAGCAGTACCATAGCTGGCGACACTAAACGCAGGCGTATAAAGTTCTGTCTGTTATAGAATAATTCAACAATTTTTTAGTCATCCATTTCTGTTATAATATGGGCCGAGCAAAACATTGTTCGTCGGAAAAAAGAACAATTATACTCGATCTACTTAATAGAGGCAAAAGCTGCTACCATTATTAAATAAAAGGCAAATACGAAGAAGATTGCCGTTTGCTCATGAACACGTACAATGGGACAAAAAAGTGGCATAATGTACTGTGGTTTAATTAATTGAAAATAGTTTTCTGATGCAAAAAGACGGGAAAATTTGGAAGCTTGAGCATCATGCTGTGGGGGTGTTTTTCGTAGTATGGCGTAGGCCCTTTACAAAAGATAGAAGGCATAATGAATGCTGATGTCTATGTGAACACAAACTGTGTTTCTACCATATGCAGAGGAAGAAATATCACTAATTATAAGATGGCTGTATATGTAGGATGACGTTTCAAAGCATGTTTCTCGTAAAGCGAAAACATGGTTTCGAGATAATAACATTCGCGTTTTGGGTTGGCCGGCAGAATCGTCAGACGCCTTTGAAAATTTATGAGTGGAGTTGATAAAGACTGTATTTGCTGCTAAGCTGCAAAATATTGACGATCTGTAGATAATATGGCAAGCCAAATGGCAATCAATTTCAGTAGAGGCAGTAGGCAACTGGTGAACTTGTTACCCCACAGGTGTTAAGAGGTGATAAACAATAAAGGTCGAGCAACAAAATATTAAGTATTTCAATCCAATTAACTAAGTAAAAATTACATTTGGTTAGTATTTTGGTATGACTGCTATTTTAATGCACAATTATTTTGTTTGCCCTAGAATATACACGGTTTTATTTTCTCTTTGGTATTAAGAAACCTATTTATTTATTGTTATAGTTATGCAACATGTCGAAATAAAGAGTAACTTGAATTTCTTTTATTTAAAGTATAAATTGGTAATTCAGCAAATTTAAGACCACCGTTATTTTCGCACACATGACTGTATATTACACATGGTAATATTCCAGTTTTATTATGATTACTGTATTATTTTGAAGAATTCCGATGGATAACTCATTGGTAAATTAAGCTACTGGCTTATAGTGCTTATGTCTTAGGTTTAAATCCAAGATCACTATACGAGAAGGTCTTTCGCTTTTCTTCTAGTTTAAAGTGATGATGGTCAACGTAGACGGATCGCTACTACGGGCGTAAAATTAATGATGACTTGCTAATTTTCACCATGATTGGTTCTAAGCTGTTGGATAATACGAACCCATAGTTCTTTATAAGAATTATTGTCTTGTAAGTGGAAATTTGGTGGGAAATAAAGAATATTATTGTTATTAATAATTACAAGAAGTTGGAGATTTTTATATATGTACATATGTACTTTGTATAAAAGCTTCTGTTGTTATATTGATTTCTTTTATTTGATTCAAAACATTTTTCGGCTAATACGATTTTTAGACTTCCTAAGATGTCGTCTATAATTTTTTCTAGGTGCCAAGCTGGAATCGCTTCTCTGGTACTGCTGCCCCACTTGCCAACATTTTGTTCACTCTTCACTACTGCTGTTGATTTTCTTACTGCTGCACAGTTTCAGTGCAGAAAACCTATTGCTAAGAAATCTTTATCCATTTTTTCTATTTGCTGTCATTTTCTTCGTATTTTACTGCCTGCATCTATCTAGTTCTAAGGCGCCTTTGTTTCGGTTTATTATTATTGATTATTTTATTCGAAAGACTTTTTTATTAACCGCTTTTTTCCCATTTTGCACCTGACGAAATCATGTAATCGAGTTCTTACTTCTCCTCTCCGAATTACCGAATTACCTCTTATTTTATTTCCACCAGAAACCATTTTCAATATTTTCTTCCCCGTATTCCAAGTTTTTTATTTCCGTGTTCCACGCTCAGATTTACTACCCACAGATCATCATCTTACCTCATCGTTTTATATAATCGAATCTTTACCTCTTCTGAAACACATTTTCTAAAATAACCATTTTTGTGAATTTTTCTGGATTTCTTGTTGATTACATTCATGACTAAAATTCATAGGGTCATTAAAAAATTAATTCGGCGAAAGTCTGTAGAAATCTATTTTAGGCGATGAAGGGGAACATCAATTATAGTGTTATATATTGAGATGTTGTTCGAAGTTTATTTTTTGCTTTGATAATTTGACTTATGACATAATAAATGAAAATTATTAACATAAATAATATCTTCCAATCCTGTTTAACATATAAAATTCAGTTTAAAAACATATAATAAAGTCAAGTATATTTTTCTAAGCTTGTGGCGTTTAAAAGCTATCATGTCTTTCATATAGTACCTTAATTATTTTATAATAGGTAATTAAATTTTTTAAAAGTACCGAATTTCACAACTCCAGGCATGTATTGGGCCCATTATGAAATTAACGCCGCATTGCGGTTTATCTGAAACTAAAAGGTTCTCTGAAACCCTAAAACTTAAAATGTTATAGAAATATCCCAACGCACTTCGCGGAAGTTGCATTTAAGATGTTATTTATGAAATATAATATTTAATAATTTTGTGCTTTTCTCTTTTTTATTGAGAATTTTATATATGAGGGCAACAATGTAGTTAAAAAATCCATATATGAGCCGAATTCAGAAGGCAGATCAGTTAAGGAGTTTACACATCAATGTATGTACGTAAAAGTTATTATTAAATTTTAAATTTTGCATATTTTCTTTATGTCAAGAACATATAATTTTTACAAAAAGAAGACAATTGTTAACATTTGTGAATGTTATAATGCAGAGGTTTCCAAACTTTATCAGTCTGCGGCGCACTTATAGGTTTTGTCTTTTTGTCCCGGCGCCCTTGTCAAATTATGCTTAAAATGACGACATAAATCAGGCACAGAAATTAAAATAACTATTAAGAAAAACCTCATAATTCGAAGCTCACATTTATTAAAATTGAATCAAAAGAACCAGTAAACTAAAATATTGAAATACATTCCAAGTAAGTTAATTTTGCTCAAAGCCACACATTTTTTCAAAACGTGGAATAAGGTTTGGCGTTGCCACTCTCATTTCGGTCTCGCACAAGTAGGTTGTCGCGAAGGGCATGATGAGCCTTATAGGTTTTTTTTTAATTCAAAGTTGGATGTTCATGTTTGATTGATATCCAAAACTTCACTAAATCGGAAGAAGCAAATTTTGTTTTCAGATTGTTGTCGCAAGAGAGTTTAATTAGACTCTCTTCTTTCCGCGAAGTGAATTCTGATAGAGGTTGAACATAGAAAGAATCTGGATCCACACAAAATTTCTCGATATTATATTCCTTAAAGTATTTTGCAAACAAACTTGTCAGTGAGCATTGAGATGAGTTCCTTGAAAGGTAACTGTAAGGCATTATTATAGGCCACGTATTTGTACAATTCAAAGAAGCAATGTTAACCGCCATCTTTATTGATTTGTCTTTCAGTGGCCTAGTTTTTATGTAGTTTACTATGTCTAGGATACGTTCTAATATCAAACTGACATAAGAGCTATAGACTTTTGCTGCGAATAAGCGCGTGTATCCTGCATAGCGACTAGACATTGATCGAGCTCTGTCAGTACACATACCGATGTAGTTTTTCCAATTCAAATCATTTTGAATTACCAACTTGTGCATCATATCAAACAACCCTTGCTCCTTTTCTCTTCCAATGACGCTTCTACAGAATAGAACGTCTTCAACAATAATATTATCGTCCAGCAAGTGCATATAATACATAAGGGGTGCTTCTTAGTTACTGCTAGTAACCTCATCAAGTTGCAAGCCAAATTCCGTGCCCTTCGTTTTCTCTATTATGGTAATTGATCATTGAGATCCTGAGTTATATAATTGATTCTACGACTAATAGTGTTATTTGACAAAGGCACCTTTCTCTCAGCATAATATTAGTTGTGTCAAGACGTGTTGTATTGACTTTAAAAGTTGCTAGCAGTGCGTTGCTTAGTGCTGAGGCTTGTCAAGTAAACATAATTTATTGCTTTTTAAATCTTTCAAATCCCTACTAACGAATTCATGAGATTTCTCCACAATATTAGAGTGATTGGTTTCGAGATGTGCTTTAGCGTACTTGGAAGCATACGCTCGGGTGCTAGAATTTTTAAATATAGCACACGAAGCACACTACGGTCTTACGTATTTTTGCTACTTGTCGATACTTGATCACTCTCTCTTGAACTGTCAATTTGCTTATTTAATGAACACTATATTTTATTGAAACAAAGCCAGCTTTTCTTTCTCTGGTAGCTGGTGTCTTAAAACTCTTTACTTTTCCGCTCAGATTTTATTCTTGGTTTGTTATTTAGGAACTGAACTGGTTCGTCGAAGTGGTGCCGTATTTATACTACATACCCCACCCACTTTGAACTTTCGCAGTGCTTCAGGGGCACACACTTAGAGAACCCTTGTTAAAGTATATATTATAATTACCTTGTACTTAGTCGGGTATTTCTTCCGTAATCATATTGCCAACTCGATATAATAAAATTTAAGAAAGTCGCGCTGCAGGTATATTTGTCATGTTATTGTTATTATTTGTTGTGAAATTTATTTAATATTTAAAAACAATAATTGTTTTTTGTCAAAACAGAATAATTGCGGAGTGAAGGATGAAAGACAGAGTATCTGTAATTGCTTTATATAAATTCTCCTTGTGTGACATCGTATTATGCTGCTCTGCTAGACAAATTTAGAAAGTCGTTTTCTAAAAATGATCTAGAATGGCACATAAACAAATTCTCTTTTATTACAATGTGCATTCTTAAACTAGAATCACGATTATGATGCACGTTAGCGTAATTCATAGTGTTCGTATTAATTTCCTGAAATTTGTGAACAAAGCTTACGTACACGCGGTATGTTGTAAATTTTTATTTACTGCATAATTTTCTGCTCAATGAAAAAAGATGAATAAGAAGAAATAAAAACCTAATCGAAAACAACAAAGATGGTGAAATGTATCAATATTTAAAAATAGAGACATGTTCTCACATGCCGACAGGACAATAATTACCGATAAATGGTAATGATCTACTAAATTGTTTAGCAATGAAATCCTTTGGATAATTTAAAAATTTCTGTCAGATGTCATTCATTTTGAATAACTTCTGCAATTACTTAGTTCTTCTAGAAGTAAACAGACCACATATTTTAGGCACACTATTTCCACCAAAGAAAGATTAGCAGTAACCCTGCACTCCTTCAAATCAGGCGACAATTACCAGAGTTTGAGTTTTTGTTTAAAATCTTAAAACTTACATTGTTATAAGAGTATGCGGAACTTTACATCAGACACTATACGACTGAGTAAAGGTAGATAATATGTTTATGGTTCAATATTTATATTTATTTTGAACATATCTCGGTGTAAAATCCTGATACCTTTGAATAATTGGGATTTAATTAGAACTGTTTACAGATATCTGCTATTTATAGTCAGATAGATATGAGGATATTTGTGATTTGTTGGTGTGTAGATATAGCTGGCCTAAAGATCTGAATGAAGTGGGAGGTGGTTGTGAAAGTTGAAAAATAAGGTGTAGTTTTGGTGAAAATGGAGACAAAACTGGCGAGAGTACTGATAGATAGTAAAGTGGGGGAAATGTTTGTGGTGAGTTGGTATTATATAGCAGTAACTGGCGTATATTTCACTATAGATCTGAATCTCTAGAGTTCGAAGAGTTATTGAAAATATTTACAGAATTATGCCTGTAGAATTAGTTTTTACGATTTTTACGAAAATTATTTTTAAATCAAAATAAAGTCCGATTAATTACAGAGTGTTTTGTATTGTTATATAATTATATACAGAAAACTAGATATATTAGATAAGGAAGTAAATGGTTGAATTATCACTGGATCGTGGAGAAATAGGGATGACAAATATCATCTTTGTTCTTAAAAGAAAGGGCACAAAAACATATTTGTATATGGAAGTGAAGAACAATCATGACGAGTTTTTTGTATACTTTTTTACAAGCAGCAAGGTTGAGTGGCAAAATATATACTAATAATGATGCAAAAATAGATATAACTATATATAAAATTACAGTCGTTATTATTATTGAATAGAAACATAATGTAATTATAAAATAGTAATTACCATTGTGTCTGTTATCCCATGGTGTATGCACATTTCCTATAAATTTGTTGAGTGCGTCAAATGCAAACCAGAGAGGTTTGTACGATAAGCACTGCTTGTTGCGGTGCCTGACAACTTATTGTTTTTTTTACTTTCCGGCGGCAGTTTCTATAAGTTTGCAATAAAGTTGAATAATTCTTTCTAATTTCTTCATCGGTAGCTCTAAACTTCTCTGATAAAGTTTTAAAGACAAAAATTTTTATTTTACTTATATTTCTCTTGTCTTTCCTTTTGAATTCCACAAATAGAGTAATTGTTCAGTTTCATATATTAAGTCAAGAACGCCGTCATTATTACTTCTGTTTCTATCGAAACTCTAAAAATTCTTGGGATATTCACACTAGACAAGTTGTTCGCAAAAAATTCTATCAATTGTGCCTCACACATCCTATTTGCCAAATCTAACCCCAAGTGACTTCCACTTATTTCCCATGCTTAAAGTTTTCTTTGTTGGAAAGAAGTTTAGGTTGGATAGCAACGGAACAGTATTTTAAGGATCTTGAGAAAGGTCACTACCAAAATGCCATAATGGTAATTCAGCATTCTTGGTTTAAGCGCGTTGAAATTAAAAGTGCATATATCGAAAAATAATAAGACTTAATATCCGAACTCATTTGTTCCATTTCGACCTTTGCTTCCTGTTGATCATGTTCGTTTCATTGCAGTCAAAAAGATAATATGAAATGCTGGTGCCTTATTGAAACCTGTTTGAGAAAAGTATTTCGAAATCGTAATGAAAATTTAATAGTGAACTCAAAAAGAAATGTAATTATTAATTGATAATGGACAATAATGTATACACTTACAATATTGTGCTACAAAATCGTATTGGAGGGAAACATTGAGGAAATTTACAGAATGATGTTCGACTATTGTATAAAAAAACGTCTACCTATGTATTGCTATTGCTCAAAATATAATCTGTGTTTATAAGCCTTAGCAATTAGGCTATCTCACTAGTGGTCTATATTAATAATGGACGCGCAGTGATTACTTTGTTTTTTGTAATAACATTTTTAAACGAACATGTAGAGGATTATTAATTAAAAGATGCAATAAACGTGTAGAATTGGAATTGGTAGGTAAATATATTGAAGAATAAGACATATAAGTTCATATTATTGTTAAAAGAGAAATTTATTTCGCTTACTACATACATATATACATACATAGTAATATTATACTAACTTCTACTATATTTGTGGTATAAAAATAAATTTCATTACTAATATGTAATTAAAGTTCAACTTTTCAGGATCTCCCATGAGACACGCTTAAATTAAAAATACTTCCAAGCATAGTTTTCATAGAAAAACTAGTTACAGCTTTTAGAATTCCAATGGCAATATATGTACGCAATGAATGCCACTGCCGTACATGAGAATGGCAATTTAGGAACCGTAAAAAACGGCAATGCATTTAAATTCAAATCACGAAGCTTAATGTGTAATCTACCATTAATAACAATACTGATTGGTATTAAAAATTGCGTGGTTTTTGTATTTATCGGCAATGTTATTGGGCATCTAGTCTCCTGGCATTCGGTTTTATATTGCTCTGCGGATAATGTTTTTTTATAGTTATATTTTTCAGTTCTATATTTTTTCGAAATTAAAAATATACATTCTCGTCGAACAAATGTAAATATGAAAAATTGAACACTTAAAATACGAAAATTAATGATATGTGTACAATAACATATAAATAATACACTAATATGATATTATGTCTGACGCAAAATACACAGGTCATCAATATTATTTTCTAATTCTAATTCTAATCATAGTTTTGCTGGTTACATTTTTCGGGTAAGTATATTATTGTTAAATTTAATTTAGTATTATAAATAGACAAATTACAGAACACCAAGACCTCTAATTGTCTACGTTTGCATTAATAACTCATTGCCAATTGGGTAAGGGGTAGTATATTCCATCCAGCATAGAAGTCAGTGCATCTCGCGGTAATGATGCTTAAGTTTTGTTGAAAAATCAAGCAATTTCAATTTCGAATGGAGGGGTGAACCTCAACAATATCTGTGTACGCAAACATTAGCAGAGATAAAAGTGTTAGCAAATCATTTATGAAAATTATAGATAATTATATTTCCATAAAAAGAATTCAAAGGAGGAAAATTAAAAATCATTTTCGAAAATTATATAATCTATTCTATTCCATCTTATATTATATAATATTAGCTAATATGCTATACATATTATCACTTCACTGTATAAATATTAATAACACGTTGAACGTATCTACGAGGTATCATATTTGCTTTTGTCATAGAAATAATAGCCGCACGGATAATTATTGCCATTTTTATGTCGGGATATTGTAAATAAAATAGAGTATACTGTTCTTTAAATCTTAAGATTGTGGTATATGAATGGTGGCGGTACGTAATGTATGTTACAATAATAGTAAAAAAAAGCGGTTAATAATTAATAATAATTTGCAATAAGCATCAAAAGTCCAAGACGTGTGTCACATTGAAAGAGAGATTACTAGCAGAAATAAAACAATGAGGTTGTCCTTAAAATTTTATTTACTAATTCAAATAAAACGTATTCTTAAAGTTTGAATATATTAATAAAAAACTAATTAATAAGCGAGAGTAATAGGTAGAACAAAACATTAAACAATAAAATAGGTCGAGTAATAAAGCTGTGGAGTAAAATATACAAGGAAAAAGTAGGTACCGAAGGATACGTGGTGTACTTGTGCGTGTGTGTGTCTATCCTGATAAGATCACGATATATAACGATATATTGTGACCGCTATATAAGCACATTGAACACTACACATACTGCGACATTTGGAACAGAATCATGAATGTACTTTTTCTAGGGATACCTGCTCTTGCACTTGTTTTAGCGCTAATGGTGTGTTTCTAAAATTTAGGCCTAAAAAAATTGATAGGACGAAGGGCAAGACACTGGTCAATTTGAAATGAACCAATGGGAGAAATGGAAAGGCACGCCAAAAATTAGAAATAAGTTAAGAGGCGAGGTATATTGAATATAATTGCCATAGTTGGGCAGAATAATAGCTGTGTTTTTCTTTGAAAAATATTAATGTTTGAATTTTTAATTGTACTTAGAAATTAGTTAAAATAGAATGAATGCAAGTGGAATATTACCAAAAATTTTCCAGAAATTGGCGTAGATGTACGAGGGTAGCCGTTTATATTTCGGGAATAGCAAACATAAAAAAATTTTATTATGGAAAATAGTTTTAATGCTTTTGAAAATATTCTCTTTGAAAATCGATGTACTTTTGCATTCGTTTAAACCAATTCAAAAATTATTGCTGCCACTGCGAAGGCGGTATCTCCAAAATGCAAGTTTTGAATACTTTAAGTGCTTCCTCCGGCATAGAAAACCGTTGACCACGAAGTTTATTCTTCACGTGTGGGAACAAAAAAATAGCAGGGTAGATCAGGGCTGTACAGCGGATGGCTTATCAATTCAGTGTTTTGCCCGGTCAAATATTTTATTGTTTGAACCGACCTGTGAGAGCTCGTATTGTCATGGTGGAGAATGATCTGTCGTTTTCGGTTTGTTTTCCTTATTTCTTCAAAAACTTTTGGCAAACAAATAGTTGTGTACCATTCGGAATTGACCGTTCCACAACTCTCTAAAGGCACGGTTGCAACGTGACCGTTTTTTCCGAAGAAACAGGCGACCATTTGCTTTGATTCCATTTTATCGCTGACATAAAATTTTCAAGTTACTCTCAACAATAGAAACAGCGGCTTGATAATGAAACTTTCAGAGTAAATATATTGTCAAAAAAAACAAACTTCACGATGCAATCATCAGATCGAAGGCAACACTAACAGTTTTGCCGAAATATAAAGGGCTAACCTCGTACAAGTACGTTCATTCTAGAAGAAGAGTGGACGTTTGGTTTATTATTCTAGCATAACAGAATTTTCCGTTCGAATATTTATAAACGTTGTCTTTGATAATAATTTTGTGTTGAAGATCAATTGTATTTAAATTACAATAAATAATTAAATAACATGATTTATGTATTATTATGTATACGAAGTGTAACAAAATATAACAAATACTTAACCCTAAGATGCTAATTGTCCTACTTGAATTTAGTATCTCAATACCTCATTAAACTTCGATTCTTTCGGTACTAAATTACACATTCATTTAATCTCGTTAAAAGCCTTTGCCAGTAATCAAATATTAGAAAATGCTGTGAAGTCATGTGATGAGTTTTTTCTCTATTAAATCTTCCATCTATATACATATTTTAGCTTAAAGATGCAAAATAATAAATACAGCTTACGAAGAAACCAAAAGTGTTCGCGAGCGGTTTAAGGACATATAACCATTAACGGATAAAAAAAATTAAGCCCGCAACAACAAGGACAGAGGTATTCGCAAGTCAATACGTATGTTTTCGACAAAAAATAAAAACAAACGCTGGTAGGCATGTTGTATTCAACGTGCTGAAATAAACGCATCTAGACATCGTATTAAGGAAATATTGTATACGTCCCAGTTACTATAATTGGGACATCACTTAAAAAATTAATGCATAAGGAATTAATTATTTTGTACAAATCTACTATGGAATATTAGCAGATTTGTGTAAGAAGGGTATGTTTAGTACAATTGTAAAACGAAAAAGTTGTGCTGTTTGTATTATCGATGTCAAAATTTAGAGAGTGATTAAGATTCAACTGATAATTTTTATGTAACTAAATTATGTTATCTCTTTTTGTGTTTTACAGAAGTTTTGTTGTTATTTTAACATAGTCCAGCAATTTTCATCCCAAAATAATAATTATTTTAAATTTTAAGTTTCTGTACTATTAAAGTAACATCCGCTTAAGTCATATAAAGGGTTTTCCAATAAGGACTTGACAACTTTTTTTCAAAATAAAATGCAGACCATTTGAGATATTTCAAAAACTTTATTATCGGGTTGAAGTACAATCAAAACATTTATGAATGGAACTCAACTTCGTTCATATGGCCACCGTGGGCACGTTTGCAGCGGTCGATTCGTTGGACCCAATTTTCGATGACTCGGCCACACAATTCGGCCGAAACGGCTGCTATTTCGCGTTCAATGTTGGCTCTGAGCTCTTCCAACGTTGTCGGCTTGTTGGCATAGACCAATGACTGGACGTAGCCCCAAAGAAAAAAGTCTAGAGGCGTTAAATCGCACGAACGAGGCGGCCAATCGATTTGTCCATTTCTGGAGATAACACGCTCATCAAACTTACTCTTCTATAAATCGATTGTATGTGTGGCTTGTGGCACCGTCCTGCTGAAACCACATGTTGTCCAAGTCCATATTTTCCAATTCGGGCCAAAAATAATCGGTAATCATGGCGCGATAACGATTACCATTCACAGTAACGTGACGATCATTATCGTCGACGAAAAAATATGGCCCTATGACGCCGCCGGCATGTAAACAGCACCAGTTATTTTTTGTGGATGAAGTGGTATTTCATGAAGCACATGTGGATTTTCACATATTTTGCTTATTGACGAACCCATTGAGCCAAAAATGAGCTTCGTCACTGAAAATGATTTTGCGATGAAATTGATCATCTTCGCGCATCATTTCTAGAGCCCAATCGGAGAACGTGCGTCGCTTCAAATGGTCCATCGGCTTCAATTCTTGAGTCAGCTTGATCTTGTATGGGTGTAAACCAAGATCCTTACGCAAAATTCGCCATAAAGTGGCCTAGGCGATGCCCAACTCTTGAGAACGCCGTGGAATTGACAGATTTGGGTCATTTGCTACGGACGTTTCAACGGCAGCGATATTTTCGACACTTCGACCAACCCGTTGTCTCACTGGCACAGCAACATCACACAACGAATATGTAGACTCAAGTTTTTGCACTAAACTTGTTACTGCCTTTCTACTAGGGTGAGAATTACGACCGAAAATCGGAGCAAACGCTCTTAAAGTAGCGATCACTGACTACTATGTAGTAAATTTTTATAATTTGCAGACGTTGTTCGTTCGTGTACTTTACCATGATGAAAATGTTAAGTTTACTGAATAAATTGACAGTGACAGTTCGATGATTAGTGAAAGGGTGCGTTCACAAATTGAATTAAAAGTTGTCAAGTCCCTATTGGAAAACCCTGTAAAAAGTATTAAAATATTGTAGACCTCCTATATTAGCGCCTTCTATATTTGCGAATTCGCATACTCGTAATTCTATTTTTATTGCCCTCTCACAGAATGTATGTATTTGCGATACGGCGTAAGTAGTTCTCTGTGTAGAGTTTCAGTATGTCCCTAAATTGTTTATTTCTTTAAATCTTCAGAGATCATATTTACTATTCTTAAATATAATACCAACAACTTGGTTATCTATGTATGTGTGAATTAGCGAAGAGTGAAATTGTTGAAATTGTATGTAACTTTAGTCTAGTATTTATTATCGTATATTGAAGTTCATACCTTTTTATATATAAAACATACCAATAAAATTTTCGAGTGGTAAAAGGAAAAGAGAAGTGTGTTAGACCTAAGCACGAAGTAGCAAATAATCAAATGCTTAAACAAGGATGAGAAACCATTTGAAACTGGATGGTTTTACTGTGTGAACGAGTATATTCTGAACTTCATAAGCTTGATGACATGTAATCATTAGAAAAGTAAAATTCTGTAAAGGATACTTTGACCGCTTTCGAAAGGATCACAATTTGTATAACATCCATTTCAGTGGTGAAACTGCAATACGGATCATGAAATTGCTCAAATGTCTCCGCAAAAGCTTTAAACAAAATTGAAATTGGCGGGTAGTTAGCCTAAAAGTTATTAACGCTTAATCAAGACTCACATACATTTCCAAAGAAGAAAATTAGCACAACAAAAGATAGATTGCCGCTTCTACTTTGTGGAAATGCTGCTAGAGATTTTAAAAGCAAACCACTATTGATCTATTAATTAGAAAGTCCTCGTGCTGTTAAGAACATAGAAAATACTACCAGCGCATTGTCAATCTAAAAAGTCATTGATGGCGAGTTCGATTTTTAATGATTGGTTAATTAAATGTTTTTCTGCGGATGTTGAAGCATATTGCAAATTTTCGTTAGTAAGTAATTTGTAATGCTCCCAATCACAGTAAACTTAGAAAAACTGAATGCAAATGTAAATGTTACTTTTACCTCCGAATATAATGTGTATAATTCAACTGATAGATCAGGGCTTATAGCCACTTTCAAGAGGGTGTACTTAAAATATACTCTTAATGTCAAGTTAAAACTACAGAAAAATTTGAAGGCGCAGCACTTCGTAATTTATGGCGAGCCTATGGTATTATGAGTATGATACGAAACATCAATATATCATGAAATATATTATATCTTCAAACATAAACGTCGCTTGGAAGAACATTTGTCTTTAATGCGTTTGGCAAATTTTCTCGGATGCCACTCTACCTGAAAGAAACACAAGCGAGCTAATTGACACATAATGGCGAATAGAATAGGAAACTTTTCAAGATCTGAACGAAAGCGATATTCTGGAGATTATAAATAGACTCGACATAAAATTGACAGTTGACGATTTAATAGAAAAATACACAGAAGGTGATCAAATAAACCTAAATGATAATGAAACTTTAATCTTTGATAAACTATCTATCAATAAAATATCTAGAACAACCTTATTCAATTCTAATTCACATTCAAATTCACAAGAAGATAAGCTTCTACCGTGAGAATAGAAGTACATTTCTTCCCTACACTATATTGTGGGAGGAAAACCGTAAATTATATACTTCTAAACACTATTTCAGGTCCACCTGTAGGTAAGTAGATTACCTAGTTGTTAAGTATATATTGTATGTAGTTGTAGTCTTATGGTTTCCTTTAAACATCTGTTAGTTAACGAGTTACACGAATATGTTTAAAATTATAATTATGTATTTTTATTTCCATCCAGAACATATTGCCCTATTTAATTATTTATTCCTATATTTGCAAATTAATATTCATTGTAATTTCGTAGAACACATAACACATCACAGTTTTCTATGGATATTGGATGTGCTATGCATAATTAGATCTATTACGCATTCTATAAATTTAGAAGTAATATAAAATTTAATGGATTTTAGTAGATTTGTAGAAACAGTATATATGTTATAATCTAGCCATAAACAAGACATATAAAAATAATAACATTGTAAATGTTATTATTTCATTATTATAAACTTATAGTTTGCATAATCTTAGTTTTGGTCGTTTTAATATTGTTTTGGATATCTTTGGATATTCTATATAGCTATTTAGTTGAATTTTTTTTAGTTGGTCCTTAGATCTTCTTCACCGCATTACACAATCTTCTCATTTGTTTTTTTACAGATTTTTTCCCTTTCGTTTTTTGTATTCTACTTCTTTTGCCTTTCTTTTGTTCTACATCCTTTCCGAACATCCCAACAACTTCAATTCTCTTCCATTAATAAATTCTGCGATTCTTTCTGACTGTAGATTTCATATAGTTCCGCATGTAATTGCCTTTGCCAAACATATACTTTGTTTTTTTCCACTATAAACACTTCTTAGTATTTTCTTTCTCAAGTTTCCAGCTTTTGTTTTGTTTTTTGTTCATAAGTCCATAACTCAAATTTCGCTTCTGCACAACTGTTACTTTTCGTTATTCGCATCAATATTCTTCACCTATGTTGAATATTAGGGTTCTCGAGTACATGTATTTTTGTACTTATTCATTTTAGCTCATTAATTTTGAAATTTAGTTTTTTCTTTATTTCCAGTTTTGACTTCACTTCAATAAATTTAGTTTTCTTTCTGTTGTTTTGGAGACTCATTTTTTCCACTGTTATTAATTATATTATTTCTTTCAGTTTTCTCCTGCTTCTGTTTCTCTTCTATTACCTTTTTAAACTTATTTAATTATTTTATGATAACATTATATTTTATTTTAAAATTAATATTTTCTAGGATTTTTAACTTGTTATGTGGATATATTTTCTTTTTCATGTTACTTACTTTATACGCATCGCACATTACATCTTCGTAAATATAATTAATATAAGGCATTAAAATCAAATGCGTTAAAAGTATTGTAGCATTCGTGTGACAAAGAATGTAGTATACGAGTAGTTTCAGTTTATAAGAGAATATAAGCAATGTAATTAATCAATAATGAAACGAGAGAAACCTACATTTTTCATATTTTGGCGGAACGGATTAAATTTATTTCAGAAGGCCAAGATATGCAAAATTTGATTGCAATCAGTATGACTTTAATCAAAATGAGGACCTTCTATAATCGAAATCATTTGTTATTAGCTTATTTATTGCATGTTATGCGTATGTATCATAAATAATTGTTAATTTCAGAGGTATATAGTAATCTGAAAAACGCCAGTGTCATTATTTACAGACTTCATTAACTTTAATGCTGCTTTATTCTACAGGACTGGTACATTATTCAATTTGGGCAGTAGCAGTGGCAACGGCACAGCCAGCAAGTATCAGAGAAGCAAAAGCAATACCAAGTTGGATGAATTGTGGGGGCAGCTCTGTATTTTTATATCGTTGGATGTATGTACGTATGTAGATACGCGTTGCATATGTATGATAAGCGTAGCCTCGTCCTTTGTAAAGCTCGCTCTGGCTCTGCTCTGATGTTTCGTGCTTTGTTCAAGATACTTTAGAATTCCACCACGATATAGTCTGTGAACTATAGTCGTCATTCGAATTAATATTTATCAGTTTTAATTATTCGAATTTTGTTCATCTTTGTTACGTAGCTACCATAGTAGTTGCTTTCTAGATTTTCATTTTAAACGTAATGGAATGCATAAGATTTTGAGATTTTATTAGATAAGATTGAAACGTGAATAAAAGTAAACTCATACAACAGAAAATATTGACATGCAGTGAACGTTTCCACAGCGAACGTTTCCACAGCGAACGTATAATATAGTTTTAAATTGCAAATATTAAGAAAAATGTCTAACAATTAAATTGAAGGAAGATGTTTTCATTATAAAGTTAAATATAATAAATAAATTTCCTAAATAAATACATTTAAAAAGATACTTATCAACTTTCTTTTGTTTCTTTAATTATGTTTTTGTACTGCTGTATCAATCATCTGCTTAAGTGCAGTATTTTGGTATGAATTATGTTATAGATATCAAAACGATTATCAGAAACATAAAATAATGATCTTCTTGAATTATAAGCACTCGTTTGCAGTAAAGTTAAAATAATGATCGACTTCTTTATGCAGGCTTTCAAATATTATAACCAATTAAAATATCAGGATAACACAGTTGCAATAGCACTTGATTCCGAACAAATTATTAGCGAAATTGGCGGTTTGAACCACTTTATGGATTTTGAATCGTTTCTCGTAGCGGAAGAAAGTATTCCTATTGAAACCGTTGTCGAGAAGAAACACTATTTTCCTTCTTGCAGTGGGAAGGGATTAGCAACAAACAATACATTGCATACTTTACATACACAAATAGCAAGTCGTGTTCTTTATCTAAGCACAGTTCTTAATATGGTCGCTAGAGCGGTGTGATCATCGTTACGAGCATTCTCGCTGAGTATGTACATCTGTTGGACGTATGGAAGCATTCCTTCAGGTTTACCTTTACATGTATTTAATATTCCTCAGACAACTGAAAGTCCTGCTGATTTTTAAATACGCTTTGTAATTCGTTTTCTGCATGCAAAAGATGTGAAAGCGGTCGAAATTCTTCAGATTGGTGAAATGGGTGGAGAAAACACTATGGGCGAAGGAATGATACGAAAATGAATTAGAGCATTTGAAAATGACCGTACTAATGTTCGTGATGAGAAACGTAGTGGGCGATTATCAGTCATTACTGAAGACTTAGTGTAGAAAGTTGGTGCAAGAGTTCCAGAAAACACACACATTACGATTTCGACATTGTCTGATAAGTTTATGCAAGATTCAAGAAGTGTTCTTTATGAAATCAGGCGGCTGATTTCTATGAGATTGAATTCAGAATCTGGTTGTACGATATAATAAGTGCCTTAATATTGGTGAAAATTATATTAAAAAGTATATAAAGGTTCAGGCTTTCTTATAAAAATAAAATTATAGGAAAAGATTGCACATGCTTTACTTTTATATCAAAATGATACTTACTAACAAAGCAAGCCTCATACTCTTTCGTGTCCTCCTGATATTTTTGATCACAATAAATTTCGGTACATTGTTTCTTAGCCAGGCTTGCTTGATTATGGATTTATGAGAGCCGAGTTTATTTGTAATGTCTAACTACGGTTCTAAAAAGACTACGCGTTTATCTGTTTCAGAATATCCTTTATCACATTTCCTTGATAAACTTTACTTCTAGCTTTAACTGCTTCTTTTTCGAATGAAGAGGTACTACGTTAAACCATCATCGATACAGTGTGATGGATATACTGAACTATTGAAAGATTATTCTTCATTTTTTGATAACTTTCACTATTTTACTTATTAAATTTTATTTCAATCAAGAAAATTTTTCTGCTTCAAACGATTTTTCCTTATTTTTTTTTAAAAATTTATAATTTTTGCACAACAAAATTCAATTAGAGAAGAATATTATTCAATACAAATACAAATAATTCTATATGCGTATATATAAAAAGAGTGTTGCATATATATATACAATGTCAATCAAGATAGATAGAGGAAATGGAAAAATAAAAAAAATTAATAAAGAATTAAACTATCTTTTTCTGGGCTTCCAGGCTGGAACCGCGTCACTGGCATAACTACCGAAGTTTCGTATCCACTCGTATGGGACATCTTCAAGGCTCAACTACTATTAAGACGTGCCATACGAGTGGTTACGAAACGTCGGCAGTGATACTGCAATACTGCTATTGTCTGTCGCACTGAAACTAGTAGTTTCAGTGCGACAGACAGTAGCAGTAGTTGATCCCTGAAGATGTCCCATACGAATGGGTACGAAACGTCGGCAGTTATAACAGTAATGCGCTTCTAGCCCGGAAGCCCAGAAGAAGATAGTATGGACCATGACCGCGGAAGTCTACGTACTAGATTAAGAATTAAACTTGTTAAAAAATATTTAATTATGATATTTGTCAAAGATGCGAGTGGCACAGTGGGTAAGTTTTCAGCAGCAGTAGTGAAAGTATATTCAAAATCTCGATGGAAGCCACAGTTCGTGAAAGTCTACACAAAATAGAAATGGTGAAGCGTCAAACTTTCCAGTTATTAATCTTCATATAAGGACGCTATGCTATGGAATAGGCAAGGACTACATACTATATCTTTTCAAGAGGCTACGGTCTATCGTTTATGTTGATTAGATATCAACAAGTCGAAATGTTGAAATCTTCAGAAAATCTTCAAGATGCTTTTGATACGTAATATGAGATGGCAACCAATCGTTGGAGGTGTGTATATTTCAAACAAGTATTTTCAATAAGCTTGAATTATTTCGAAGTCGTCAAGGATGGCAAATTTATTTGCTATGAAAGTTTAGAATCAAAAAACGTCTTTCAATTGTTCAAATATTACTGGCGTGATGGTAATAAGATTAGTCGCGATTGCCTTTCCAGAGAGGAAACTATGTTTAATAATTTGATGCTGAATAGTATAAAGCACAGTAGAATACGCGACAGTTTCAAATAGTTTGAAAAAATTGATAGCCTTAAGAGATAGAAAATAACTTAAGAGATAGAAAAATTGACAATATGAAAATACGTCGATAGCTATGAAGTTTACTTACTTTACCTTTCTCAAAAACTTAGACATCACTACACTATCATTACATATTAAGAAACTGGGGAGCGTCAATAAATTTTTGTGAAAAAGTTATCAAAAATTTTACCTTATCTTTTATAACAAGATGTATCGAAAAGGGAAGATGGAATCGAGGAAGTGGTAATGAGTATAGAATGAAATTGAATGCTAGAGAACAGGCATGTAGCATCTCACAGATTTTAGTAATGTCTCTTTTCATTAGTATAAATTAAGTAATACCATTAGATTAACTTCTTTCTATATGCTTCGGAGGTAGATTTGGTATGACGAAGTTTTCGGAACATTTGTCCACAAGAGAAAGAGCCAATTCTCACTATAGGCTCACGAGTTCTGGTTTTCAGTCGAAAGACGACTTGTAGTTAGTATAGTAAGCCCGCTTCCGTATTGTTCTGACCGTTGTTAATACGTGAACTCTGTGCGGTTAACCACTTTGTGGCATTTCGTAGCAGACAAGATTATTGCATGACAATTAAATATTTTCAAATCAGTAGGAGTCTAAACAACTCAAAGAATTGTTTGTATTTGATTTAGAAGCCAAATTCACTACATTTCTTTCAAAATTAATAAATAGCGTTGATTGCAATGCAAAATAATAAAATTGTTGACCGAAAGGTAAACGTTTAGTAATTTATTTTAACAATTGTTATTTAATAAGTTCATCACAGAAAAGTAAATATGTGAAATATATCTAGATTAATTAAAATCGTGATAAAAGATAATACTTTTCTGTATATTAAGGACGAAGAAAAAAGAAAAAAAATATTTGATGGAAATAAGCATTTAAATTTGGCGCTTAGTTATTTTCTGAACTCATACATGCTCTTAGTACAGCGCAGAATTAACTATGACAATCGTATTAAAATACAATAAAAAAATTTAAATAGCAATTTGGGAAAATAATTATTTTATTTATAGTAGACATTATTGCTAATTTAATGTCTCACATAATGATTAAACTAACTTAGGATTGAAAATATGAAAAAGTTTTGATAAAAAAATGAATACTAAAACGTCATAGTGATGTAGTAATTAAATTTATAGTTTAGTTCATAAAAAAAAACTCTTACAGATGAGTTTTAGCTAATAACAATTTATTTCTAAATTTAAGTTACCACTGTTTACACTACGAATTTTGTAAATGGATACTTTCAAGTTTTGTATTTATCAAGAAAATTTGTCTTTTCAAACCTTTCAAAAGGTATGAAATTATTTTATTTCCTCATTTGTAAGTAAAAATACAAATATATTTACCGGCCATGTGCATATTCTTGTATTATTCAAATAAATATTATTATGGAATAATAAAAACTAATATGTTAATAACTAATATTTTAATTAAAAGATGAACATTATACATATTTATTATTACTTATTTGCATTTAAGTACTTTAGAACTAAATTATCGACATTAGCTATTTCACAACTCAAGTAAGGCGATTAGAGATCCTTTTCTCTGAAATTTTAAATACGATTACATTAGGTCATATCAAGTAACGAGAGGTATCGTATTTGTATAAAAATTTTAGTTTTCATTCAACTTTCGAAATGTATAGAGTTCGTGTTGTAGTGTTTGAGTATTATTTTCAAATAAAATCGATATTTTGAATAATGCCGCGCAGAAAAGGACAATTGATTCAAACACGTGCTTTTATAGTATCTCATCATAATATTGGCAAAAATAATAGACAAATCGCGAAATTGCTGAGCTTAAGCCTCAGAATAATAAAAAATGTGAAGAAACTGGTAGTTTATTGAAATAAAAACATCCAGGCTGACCAAAAATAATAACACCAGCAGAGGGTCAAGCAATAATTTTATCAAGTAAAAGAGATAGATGAAAAATTGTGCATCAGATACAAACACTAATCGAAATAAATCAGTTAGCATCACAACGATGAAAAATGTTTGTGTAAAGAAAAATTATTCGGGAGAGTTGCTGTGCGAAAATCGCTATTGCGCAAGCAAAACAAAATAAATCTGGTTAACCTGGGTAAGACAATATAGAGATTGGATGCTGTAACAGTGAAAGAAAGTGCTATGGATTGATGAATACAACTTTGAAGTATTCTGTTCATAAAAAGAACGTTTATCCGAAGATCACCGGGAGAATGAATCATATTTTACATTCACCATCAAGCACGGAGGAGAATCAGTAATGATTTGTTGTTGTTTTGCTAGAATATCTGCAGGCAATCTTGTTAAAATAGATGGTATTCTAAAAAAGGAACGGTACAGAGAAATTTTGGAACAGAATGCCGTTTCCTCTGGAACACGACTAATTGGAAGAAATTTTGTGTTCCAGCGAGACATTGATAAACGCACGTCTAAATTATATTGGCGGTATTTGGAGGAATTAGAACAGAAAAGAATTATTGTCACTACGAAATGATCTTCTCAGAGACTTCAATTTCATGGAGCTGTTATGGGATGAGCTAGAGAAAGTGTGAAAATCAGCTCCAACATCCACTAAAATACTCTGGATCAAATGTCAAAAATAGACCAGGAAACGCCGGAGAGATTATTAGTGGGGATGCAACTAGTAATAAAAGTTAATGCTTGTAACATCTATGAATCAAAAATTTAAACAACTTTGAAAGAATATTTCTTAAAATTGTTTGAATTAATACTTTTTAAAGATTTAAAAGATTTGCTATGCCATTATTGATTACAATCACACAAGTTATTTAAATATTTCTAAGCTGGAGCAGGACTGGAACCTATATCTGCCGTTTGCTAAGCGGCTACCTTACCAATTCGGCCGCTAGGCCGTACAGTTTCAAGTCTCTTAATATGCCATAAATAACATTATGGAAAGGAATCTAATGGTTATAACCGGCAGTCAGGTTTCGATGCTAATAATTATTTTAAATATATAATTAAGCACTTTACGAAGGGAAATTAGTATTTTCTCCTACGTTATCGTTGATTATAATCACAGAAATTAATTAAAAATGTCTGCGTTGGAGCAGGATTCTAACCTGTATCTGTCACTTGCAAGTTGGCTGCCTTATAAATTAGGCAACCAGGCAGTACAATTTTGAATTATGGAAACAGATCTGATAGTTATAACTCGCAGTTAGGTTTTGGTGCTAATAATTATTTATAAATAAATAATGAAGAAATTATGTGATATACTGTTTCAAAATCAATAGTACGTTGAAACTAAATTTAAAGTAGACATAAAATTTACCTTATGTTATGACAAAATGATGCGTTTTATAATAGTTTTTTGTCGAAGAGAAAGAATACTCATGATGAAATATGAAAGCAGTGATTTATGGCGTGTTTAAGGAATCGAATTTTACAGTCCTTGGTGGCTTAGTGGGAAAGCACTGCCAAGCAAGTAGTGGATATGGTTACGATTCCCCTCCGAGGACATGATTTTTTTAATAATTTACATCATGAAATGCACGTAATTATGTAAGTATATACACGTGTGTACATAAATTGCATATGACTTATATAACAATAGGTACTGGATGTTTTTAATTAAAGATATGTTTCCGTAATGAAATTTATGGCATGTTTAAAGAATCGAATCTTACAGTTCTTGATAGCTTAGTAGTAGAGCACTTGCCCGGTAAGCAGTGACCAGAAGTTCTGTCTGAGGGCATGAGTTTTTCCGCGAATGCGAACTATATTTTTTACGAGGATTTGTTGAAATTGATGAAGCTTGGCTTTATCACTATGTTTCTGAATCCAAACGGTAATCTTAAGCCGAGACATTTCTATCGGCATACAAGGATCTGGTAAAATTGATTCAATTGAGATTTAAGATTGTACCTCACTCACCTTGTTTGCCAGATCTTGTCGCAGGTGACTTCTACATATTCCCTACACTCAAACTTTGGGTAAATGGGAAAATGTATTCATTAAATGTAGAACCTATACTGTTGGTATAGGTGCGTTGAAGAAGAACAAAATACAATAAACGATATATATATATATACAATATATCAAAAACTAAATACCCTGATCCATTTGTTTCATTTTGAGTTTCACTTTTCATCAAACACCAGTATAATATATTGAACTAGTTGATATCCTTGCCAATTTTTTGATTTTGTTACTAATTTGATAATATTTACATATTACTTTAGAGATTTTTCTCTCATCTTATGTATAAAATCGTTTTATCGAACAGCTTCATTCTACGATATATGTTTTGCTTGTCAACTTAAAAAAAAATTTTCCGTACTAATAATAAATAATAGCGAACTCTTGAATTTTTGCGAAAAATCCACAAACACAAGAGTTTGCTATTAAAATGACGAGCTCGTAAATGATAGAAAATGCTTATTTAGTGTCCGAATTTTCTAATTTAATAACACAGCAATTATGTAAGTTTCTTTTTTGAAATGTGTATTTAGTTACGGATAGTATTTAATTCTAAATGAAGGGTTGCACATTTTTCAGTTGTCACTTTTCTGCGTACAGTTCTCATTTCTTTTTTTTGTGATTGAGGAATTGTCCACCTTGCAAATGGTAATTACCTACATCATTGTATAGTAAATGAAATTATTTTGGAAAACTTAGTTCGAATATTTCATATAATTGTGCTTTTTTACGATGCTAAAACAAAAAATTTCAGTTTTAGCCGCTTTATACATCGTATATGTATTGCCGAAATTTTGGAAAAAATGTATGTTTTCGCGTGGGACTCGAACCCACTATTTCATTCTCTCCGTAAATGTGCCCTAACCATTAGATCACAGATACAGTTAATTAAAGCCTTCTAGTGTGAGATAAATTACTTTATGAAAACAGTTATTAAGTGAAAACCCAGGGCAGGTTAATAATTGCATATAATTATGCGGTTTTACGATGCTAAACTGAAAATTAGTCTGAGTAGTGATAGAAGTATATACATATATTTTAATAAAAGAATCTAACATTATTATTTTAAGCATAATTTTCTACATAATTTTTAATTTATATCATTTAATATAGATATTTGTCAAATTAGAGGAACTTTAATTTCAGAAGCTTTGTTTTTAGGTAAATTTTTGATTATTAAGAAAAGTGTCATTGATGACCTTGGCTGTTGTTCCAAATTTATTAATAGATTAATATCCAAGAATGTAGATAGACTAAGAAAAATTAGCGTATAACTTAATTGACAATTTCCATATTATTAAAAGAATAACCTTCTGTGACATTACAAGAACGCCATCGATTATTTACATAAAGATGACGAAAGGAACAATTCCTTGGATTTGATATACTATATTTTATGTATGTTCGTGCGGAATGATAGGTCATATTATGCAAATTAATAATATATATATATCTGTATTTCATGATTCAAAGTGTGGTCACAGAGAAAATATAGAAGGCAAAGCAAAACTCTTTTCACACTCGTCTGATCAGCTTGGGAATATTTCTTTGTGCATTTTTCCACAATAGTAGTTTATACAATAGCTGGACGAGTGCAGAAGTACCGCAAATCAAATAGATGGGAAAAGTGCTTTGCGCATATGTTGAATACTATATCATTTCTACAGTTTTTAATCATAAAATATAGAAATGTATTTTAATTTTTTGAACAATGCGATAAGTACATCGTCTGACAGAACTGTTAACAGAAAAAATGAAATATAAACATCAGAGAATATAGCAAAATAACTGTGCGCAAAGTATTTACTTTATGTACGGTTACTTTATATTCAGTAATGTTGTTACATGCTCATTTTGATCTCCGTCCCAAATGTCATGGACCTCACTGTATATAGTAATTTAACGCCTTATGTACATATAAATATAAATATACCTTCCAATTTTCAAATCATTGACCGATTTATCCGAATTTATTAAAAGCACAATTTCATTCAGATTTAATTAGACCCATTACGGTCCTGCTGTCGAGTTTTTAACGCTAGCAAAGAGTCGCTTGCATTAAAAACTGATGATAATTGTAATTATCTAATTAAAGTTGACTAAAGTAATTTCCAGCTTTTGTAGTGTCACAAGTGTCATATCATTAGTAATACCTTAAGTCTGATTTCTAACAAGGTTATTGTAACGATGGTTCCCTGCGTCCTTACTATTTCATTTAAATATGTGTTAATTAGAGATTTCAGTATAGTTGATCCTTGTCCAAGAGGCCGGAATATCTTTCGTTAAATTTGACAAATTAATTGTCTTTTAAAAAAGGAGTTCATTGGACCGGATACGTCATTCTAGCGTTATCTTTCTTTTTTTGAGTTTTTCGTCAAGCTAAAGAAACATTCGAGAACGACACTTCCCAACGAACTGTGTGTAAACGCTTTCGTAGCAGCCTTTTTTCTTGGTGATTTAATTTGGGATTACTGATGGGAAAATGTTTATTACCTCGACTATTGTCGGATCTTGGTATATCTTAGATTAATTTCGTCAAAATTGAATTAATTATTAGTGATAAATCTCTTGTCATCTTATGCTACACTCGTATGAAAAATTCCTCTTACAACCTTGCATGATAACTGGGGGTTCTATGCAATAGCCGATATTCTTGGTGTTTTTTTTTGTCCTAAATTTTTGTCACTAACAACAACATTAACAAACGTAACAATTAGCTAGTATTTATACAAATAACTTTGCTATCTTAGTTACCAAAATCGTCCTTTTTCTATATTTATTATTTCTTTGTAAAATTTTATTAGTAACTCTGAGAGCTCGCAAGCCAGTGTTGACTATTTAATCCTAGGGTATTCGACAGTGATTATTCACTAGACCTGCATTCTTGGTAATAAATCAGTTGACTGTTAAAAATTGGTTACGAGTTTTCTTCCCATCTCACCTTTGGTTTTATTTTTTGTATTGCCTAATTTTATTTGTTATTTTGCCATTGGCACGTATTGGCGGATCCATGTGCTTCAGCATTAGTAGAGATACTTCTAGGGATTAAATGCTCCGAATTAACTGGCTAGTTCCTTCCTAGAAGTAATAAAGGATTGTACGTTTTTTTTATTAAGGTAAGCTATACGGGTTTGTGGTGCTACAATCTACACTATGGTCTAGTGTAGAGAGGGGTGTAACAATTTAATAGGTCATCGGTTTGATTTAGTGTTCGGTTTGAATATAATGAGCGAAACATATTATATCATTAATTGATTTACGTTTTAAAAATAAATTAAGTCTGGTATAAACCGTTAAGGTAAAATATCATCGCTTTTTTGTTATAAACTGCTTTACCGTTGGATATTTCAATTTGGTTAGAAATATAAGTCCGTTTCGAATTTCAGAGTTTAGCTTATTTCTTGAGAGACTAACGTATAACTTTTTGAAGACAAATTCTGTTAAAATTTTAAAATTTATAACGTCAATTATAGTATAGTAAATTGTATTGGTAGAAATATATTCATCAGATTCTAGTTGAATGGCTAGAAGAGCAATTGATCAAAAATGCAAGAGCATATAGATATCCGAATGCGGACACTGACCATTTTGTGCTAGGATCCCATACGTCACAAATTATTACTAGCCATTAGAAACCAAAGATGAAAGAGGAGACGGTACCAAAAGGAAATTAGGTTAGGAAGGGAAGATAAATGAATAAAATATAAAAACATATTACAAGATAATTAATGGGTATTACAGGAAAAAGCAATATTTAAATGGCGCGAACAAAAAAATATAATAGAAAAGACTGCAGATTTTTGTAGCGAACAAAAAATATAGAATAAGAGTTGTGGATTGACGGAATTTAGGAACGATGCAGAAAAGAGGAGAAAACAACGATTAAAAGTGCTAACGGAAGAAATAAAGATGTAAAAATTAAGTATGAGAAAGAAATAAAACGAAAAACAGGACTAAAAGAGTAAGTATACGGAAAAGATACTCGAGAAAATAGAGGAAAAATATAAAATAACCAAATTAGAAACTAATATTAAGGAGTGAAAAACGAAAGAAGAAAATATAAAGCCAAGTTTATAGAAGGATAAAAATGGAGAAATTAAAACAGGAAAGGAAGAAATAATGCTTTGATGAGAAATAAATCTGGAAAATGCTATAGAAAGAGATGAAGAAGAAAAGAATATGGTGCAAATGAGTTAATGACAAAAAAGGGAGACACACCAAGCAAAGAACGGAATGCGGAAATAAATTAAACACTTAAAAATAGTAAATTATTAGATGCGGTACTTAAGTATGGAGGATAAGATCTAGTAGAACACATACATAAAATGTTCAAGGAAATATGGAGAAAATAATAAATACTGTCAGAATGGACGCTAGCAATAATCTGACATAAAAAGGAGACAGAAGTGAATACTGTAACAAACAGAGGTATTTCGCATTTAAACATAACATATGAAGTAATAGTAACACAATAAAAGAAGATAATAGATTCGACTGAATAATAATTTGAACAGGGAAGAAATTTATAGAAAGTTAGAAGAATCAAGAATAAGTAATAAATTAATAAATATGATAAAAATAAAAGTACAGCAAAAACAAACAACGGAATATCAGAAACATTTGAAATTAAGGAAGGACTAAGACAGCGGGATCCATTACCGTCTTCACTTTTCACATTTTATTTAAAAAGCTATAAGGGTCGCAAATACTAACTATATCGTAAAATGATTTAGTGTTTGGCGTTAGTGGATAACCTAGTGATTTTAGTAACAGGTTAAGAAGAGGTAATGAAAGTGACTAAAGGATTGGAAGAGAGGGCCGCAAAAATAGACTTGTCCATAAATGTGAAAAAAACTAAATATGTGGAATGAATCGAGAGTTCCAAAATGGAAAATACCTGAAGAAGAATAGTGATAGTTGAAAACTGTATGAATACGAAGAAGCGGATAAATTTTCATATTTGGGGAGGACGATTACAAGAAAACCTATTACGAGGATAGAAATACAATCCAGAATAATGGTAGGAAGTCGGTGTGTAGGGACCCTTAACAGAATGTTGAGGAGTATTTTGAGGAAGCCGAAAATAAAACTGAATAAGTAATAAAACCAACGATAATATATGCGTACGAAACATATTCCAAATAAAATAGAACAAATAAGATTGGTGAAAAATATTTGAATGAAAGAAAATAGAGGGCAGATGGTTGAGAAGAACGATCTTGCCATGTTTCAGTACCTAGATTACCTGACCTACGGCTCGCTCCACTATAACTTCCTGTTCGTCGCCTTGTCTTTCCACCTGGTAGTCTTTAGTATTCTAATATTGTTCTCCATTTCAGTTATATATAAGTTTCGATAACTCGTTGCATTTGATTTCATTTAAATAACTTTTAACGATCCTGGCTGTATGCTTCGGACCGGTATCGTGCTGTTCTTGCCGGTATAGCACGTTGTTGCAGAATATCTAAATCTTTCGCTTACGATAATTTTCCAGTAATTTTAATTAATGGGCTAACTCCTAGCGCAGTTATTCAATTCCATACTTGCACAGACCCACCTCCATATATTATTGTTGAATGTGTATATGAAGGATTAGAGACCTCTTCAATCCTTCTGGGAACACACTGTTTGTTTTGGATTTGATTATTTCAAATTTGGACTCATTTGTCCAAAATGCGCGTTGACACTGGTCTAATCTTCAATGGGAATGAATTCGTGTATATTCCAACCGTTTGTTTATTATTTCGTCATGGTAATGGTGTGCTTCATGCAACACGGTCTCTAAGTGCTTGTTTAATTAGATGGCGCCGAATGGTAGAAGGATGCAAAGAAGCTCTTGTCGATCTCGATTATCTCTAATTTTTCAGATGATTTCGTCCTATTTCGCAAGGATGTCAATCGCAAATGTCGATCATGACCTTCTGTTACTTTTCTTAGTCATTCCGTCCCATTTTTATTAGCCATAAAACCGGTTACTTCGTGCATTTTGATAGTTTTAAAACTCGAAGACTTGGTTTTCGTTCTGCAATTTGTCGCAGACTTAAGCGCTATTGATGAAGAAATACTGTCCGGTGGCGATTTTCCTCAGATATTCCAAGAATTTCACTACACTCTCGAGAAATTAATCTAAATAATCAGAATTCAGATAATAGAGTAAAATGAGTTGATACTTACAGTGTTTCATTATAGCATCACGTATACTACAACAAATAAGTAATTTATGATCGAAAATACAATCATTCAAATAAACTCTTCGAAATGCAGTGCTATACTAACCCATATTGCGCATAAACTGTCCTTAAGTAGTAAGTAGGTCATGATCTATAAGAAATTGTTAGCTGAGAATATGTTAACTTCTTTCTCTTTCATCTAGCAATACATTTTCAATTCCTAGAATTTTTTTTATGAGAATAAAAGTAGAATATTATTAAATATGGAGGATGTATTATGAGAGAATTGGATTTTTTGCATATGATTGATTATTTACGTACACTATTGTGTATTAGTTTAAAAATTGGTAATTTGAATATACGAAAAGATACTCTTTTTCAATTTCTAATACCCTTTGACATGTATTGATTGTAACTTCGAATCTAGATATTTTTCGATGTTTTTTTTTGTTATAAGGTAATTTGATCATTGTTACTATTTAGCATTTTTTATACAAATCATAGGTGTGAATTTCATCTAATTAAATTGATTTAATTCCTTTGTATGAATGAATTTTTAAACATATATTATATATATACATACTCGTATATACTATATATATTTCGCATGTTGACATTACGCTGTTCAAGGATATATATTTCCGAGAATTGTCCAGTCTTCCCAACAATAATTTAACTTTATTAATTAGCTATGAAACTAGCTATTAAAGTAAACAGCGGCGGAAAATTAATTTAATTGTTTTATTTACTTCCAGTGTGAGTAGCTGCTCGTTTCTCTTTATTTAGCCTTTCTCTAAAATATCAAATACATTTATATGTTTTCACATTCTAATAGGTCTTTTAGCTTTTAAATCACAAACATAAAATGTTGCAAATATTGTTTAGTGTCTATGTAATAAACTAAATTATCTTATCGTAACTCTAATTTATAATTTTAAGTTATTATAAAAAAATGGACAGTTCATTTCTCAGGATTTCGGTACAAACATAATTCTAAATAAACGAAAACGAGTAATTAAAAATCTGTAATTTTTCGCTAACAGACACCCTAGCTCGACATTGAGCATTTGTCTTCGTCAGTATAAAGAAACGCACTATATATTTATATATATATATATATATTGTATATATATATATATATATATATATATATATATCGAGTGTTCCATCACATAATTGCTACAGCTTAAGGATGTGTTTCTGGAGCAATTACAAGTTAAAAATGTCTAATAAATATTATACTAGGAAATCCCATTTTCAAGACAGATCTTTCGTGAATGTTTGGTGTGGTATTATTGAGGACAATTTCGTTGGTCTGCTTATAATCGAAGAACGTCTTGCGACAGTTTGTTATTTAAGTTTTCTGGAAAATGATCTTATGAAATTACTGGATGACGCTTCTCTTAATGTAAGACGACGAATGTAGTTACAGCACGATGGTCCATCTCTGCACTTTGGTAGGTATGTAACAGGTTTTCTTAGTCGCCAAGGTCAGTAAACCTAAGTCCCCTAAATTATTTTATTTTTTTAGAGAAGGCTGAAAAGTTTCGTTTATGCAGAATAACTTGAAAACAGAGAAAAACTTGTTGCTAGAACCTCTTCATGCTACTTATTCAAGATATAAGAAGAGTTTGACTATATATACAGCAACTGGGTAGACATTTTGAACAACTAATCCAATAAAACGATTTCTTTTTAAATGATTTTCATTGAGATATTTTTTACAGTGGTACAAAATATCTGCATTAATACGGTTATCTGAAACTATAAATGCTTGTAGCTCAGTTACGATAGAATTTTGGGAATATGTGTAGTAGATATTTTTAACTTGAAATTGCTTTAGTAACATATTCTTAAGTTGTGCCAATCCTGCCATGGGACGATACAAGTCGATACAACTCGATACAAGTCGATACTAGTCGATACTAGTCTATCCCAAAACCAGAGGAAAATCAAATGAGTTCAAAATGTACTGGCAAATAATCTCTTTCAAATATTGTTCATGAAGTGAAAAATCAAAGTCAATGCAGTCAAGTTAGTTAATATAATATTTAGAATAAGGTGAAACTCATGTGCATCAGTATACTTAAACAATCATTAAGTTCGACAGGCGAAAAGAGCTAAATATCTTGGCCTCGCTTAGACTGACGAATGTGGTTACCTCTTCATTCGATCCAAATGTCTTGCTACCGAGGAAAATTTAGATGTAGGGAAAGAAATAACCTGAAAGTAAAGGTGTATTAATTTTTGCCATTCAGGCAATTGAAGTGTAAACACCTGAATTATCCTTAAGAACATCATTAGTTTGTCTGTGTGGGATCTTTTTTCTTTGCATCGTACGGTTGATCCAAAAGGGATGTATAGCTTTTTATACCTTTTCGAAGTCTCAAAAGATAATAGTCATAACCTTTCCGACTGAGTGTATGGTTTTTGGCTTTCTTCGGAGCATCTTTGTCAGCCTCAATCCATTCTTATTTATCGTCATTATCCTGCGGCAAAAGTCTTTCGGCTTCACAAAATTGAGGGTCAGAATGGATTCACGGTCTCGTTTATGACACAAATGGTGCATTCATCTTGCATCTAATCCTTTCATGGTCAATTTATTATGCAAAATTGACAGCACTCTTCTGTATGAAATGTATAGAGTGCTACTTCGCGGAATTTTATTCGACGGTTACCTAGGATCATATCAAATATTCTTTAATAATTTCTTGAGTACACACGTATTTTTGACGGTTACTGCTTTGTTCGTCAAGTATATTGGTCCCGTCACGTTTAAACTCAGCTGACCATTATTTTATGATTAAAATCGATTGAGATTGCTTCCTGAGACTCTAGCTCAGTCTTGATTTCATTGAATATTTTGTTCTTTAAAAGTAAGAATTTAATTGCTGATCGATACTCCACTTTTATCACATTTCGAAGTTAACTAAAAATAGTTCGCTTTCTATTCAAGTAACAAGCGTCTTTACAATCTGATGGAACGTAAATTTTGACAGTTGTTTTGAAGGATCGCCAAGTTGAAAATAGATAAGATTTTTTATTAGTGCTTCTCTCTTTTGTCAGGCTCATTAATTATTGACCTAGTATCTATCTATGGATGGCACTATTCTCACTTTAAATAAACCAATTTTAATATTTATGAAAACTAGATTATACTAAAGCTAAATTTAATGTTTATCACTACTAATAATTTGAGTTAGGATTTAGAAAATATCGCTAAGAATTTTATAACAAACCGTACGTTATTTATATAGGGGCGTTTCGAGATAGTGTAGATAGTCGTACTTTCTGCTAGACTTTGATTATGTACTCGTATATAATATTACCTACTTTTAGAATATTTTTCAGATTGGAAATATTTTCTAATATTTAAAAATTGCGAAGGGTGAACAAACTTTGTTTAAAACATTTTTCGAAATCATTATAAATAACTCAACCATAGAGAAATTATGCTTATACTCAAAACTGCATATTTACGTTTTCAATTTTGACTGCTGTTTTTTAAAAAAATGTGTATGATAGAATAGTAATATAATTTTAATAATTTCTGAAGATAAAAAGCGCTGTTTTAACTACAAAGAATGTACAGAATGTTTCGCCTTAACAAGTTTCCCATAAAATTAATGTTCATATGAGATTTTTTTCACAAGTTTTTGATTTCAAATAATTCTATTAGAAGTAAATTACAGAGTATTAAATCAAGCAATACAGAGTCATCTATCCATATAAAATACATTTGAAAGTCGAGAATCATTTTTTGGCTGTGGATATCCAGTAATATTTATAATTTATATTATTATTTCTACTGTCCTATTCGTGAGAATGTATTCTGTGATATTTCTTCATAATAAAACAGTAGAGATCCTCCTGTTTTCATTTGTCTTTTATAGCATTCATTTCTAAAATTGTTTTTCAGAGATTATACTTTTTTCGATCTAGAAAATATCATTGAAAAGATACTTCGTTTATTTGTCGTTTGGTTTAAAAAATTTGTTGTATTACACGGACATTTTCTTTTTCGCAATTTTTGTGCGTTATTTTATGTGTCCATGTGATGCATTTTACAAATCATGTTCCTCTTTCAATTTCATTTAATGCATAAATATTAAATATTATCAAAACAACAACTTAAAGGCTACCTCGGCGGACAATAATCAAATTAAAAGGAATATAAATTATATGATAGTTTTGATGGTGATTTTTCGTAATAATAGGGAATGCATTTTGTATATACATTTTAGAAATAGCAATACTAAAAGAAAGTTACCGAACTTTGGCAGAATCATAGATCAACATCTCATCTTAGATCATATTTCCCAAAAAATAAACTAAACTAACCGCCATATACTAAAGTATATATATTAGAAACTTCCACCCACTTCCAAGCTTGAACTAGCTAGTTCAAAAGCTAAGATATATCTGATGTGCAAATAATTCGATATATGTGTTTAAAAACATACATTTTCAATAAAAACTGAAGCAAGTTCAATACCAAGTCAGTGCCTCCAAAAAGATTTTTCGAAAGTAATATTTTAGTCATTTGTTTCACCGAATAGATCATCATACATAAAATCTTAAAATATTGAATTAGGTTTATTGAATGCTTGTGTTTTGATAGTAGCGCACTGGCAAAGTTCATTGAAGGGGAATACTTATTCTACCGAAAAAGCCAGATCACAGATGATAAGAGTTGTGCAGTAGAAATTATAGAATTGTGTTAAATAAGATTCTTATTACCTAAGTAACATACAGAAACATTTAAAACTGGTACCCGACGATTGTGGCTAAAGACTTGCAGAGGATAGATGTGTAATTTCCCCATAGGGTAAGCAGGGTGTCTTCTTTAGCACCAATCTACATATTCGGTGGAGATCTAGATAGGTTCCTCATCTATAGTATTGCCGGAGCTCTGTAATTTAAGTAGACAGATAGCTCATTTTTTAGATGATCGCGCAAACTGGATATATCTAAATTTCATTGTTTGTGGTGACTATGATTAGACACTAATTGCTAATCGTTATTACTATTATTTATATCCATTCTTTTAAAAAATATAGAACACCTATAACGATTGGTTAGTAACGACTAGTTTCTTTGCGACCGTTAAATAATATTTCTTAGTTTACTTTTTTTTTGGATTTTTAGGTCTTATGCACATATTTAATTGATTAATTATATACTGCATTTTGGTCTTTATTATACTCTCTGTGGTTTACCGTATTTAATTGCTTTTTAATATTGAATGTTTCCTTTATTAATCTTTTGTTATAATTGGTTTCGGCTTCGATTTTCTTAAATTTAAAGAGGTGTTCTTGTTGTAAAACTATGGTGTGTTCAAGCTATACTAATCAGGCAAATGAAATTAAAAAGAAAAGACTTTAATAAAAACGAAATACAACTTCAACTTATTCACAAAATTGAGAAAGAGGGTAAAATGATTTTCTGAAGACAAACTACAGATGACCTGTGTTAATTACTACTTATTTATTATTATTACTACTACTTTTAATTCTGTGCATATGTACATATGCATATGGCTCCTCTATATTGATAAATTAAAAAAATAATGTTAGCTAATCTTAAGTCAAAGGCATCTATTATTCATTAATTATGGGTACTACAATAATGTATAATATAAAAAAGTGCGAGTAATTTTGACAGTCTCTAGTTGATTAACTTAATCACTTAAGGTTGATATATAACTTCTTTCGACATTAATTTTCGTATTCTGTATACGTATTTCGACAACTAAGTTGTCATAATCAGCAGATAGTTAAACAGTGTCGCACCAGGGAACTACGGAAAGAACCTCTCACGAAACAAATTCCGTTCACGATTTGTACTGTCAAAAGCTAAAACACTGAAGTGTGAAAAGTATGTGTATTGGCTTTCGACGGTAATTTCCAAGTGTGACACTGTTTAATTATCTACTGATAATGTCAAAATACGCATACAGAATACGAAAATTAATTTAGAAAGGGGTTATATATCAATCTTAAGTGATTAAATATAAAAAAGTCGTAAATCATACTACAAAAATTTGTGACGATACTGTGTTTTACTTACTATTTCATAGCAGCCAATTATAAAATAAGAAGACAGAAAGGCCCAGAAAAAAGTAAGCAAAGAAATTATAATAAATCACGAACAGATTATTATAAATGTGGGCGGGTCTTTAAGTAAAATGTATTACTATTATCATGATCCTGTTTGACGAAGTCGATAATTTTTGTGTTATATTAATCGTAGGTTGCTGTATTACAAACCATATAATAAAAAGGAAATATAATTGGGCACTTTTTATTTACGTAATTTCACGTTTTATATTTTATTAATAATAACATTAAAGATAATTGAGAATTATATGAATGCATAGCTATTGAAAAAACATTGCTTTTTTGTACTTAATAAGAGTAGAAGTTGGAAATCATTTTAATGAAGTGTACACGTTCCGATAGATTAAGAACTTTAACTATTTGAAAGTCGAGTACGATTGCAATTTCATTGCGACCGTGGTGGAATAAAACCGAAACCAATCTCCTGCTACATAATTCAAAGTCCATCTCCAATTTTTATTATTTTCCACAGTCAAATTCCCTCTATTTTTCTGCCTTTCGGTCGGTCAGTTTTTTGCGCGGCTTTAGAGGGGGCTTCGAATGTAATGATATTTCCATCCAATTCCATCCCCTCTTTCTCTGCACCGTTGCACCCCTACCGTCTCCCCGCATTCAAACACGGTGCGAGAGTCGGCCCGAGTCACCCTCCTCCACTGACCACCGTACCACTACACATGGGACTCGCTCAAGCCAATCGACATTTGCAAATTTTTTATTTCCACCTAATGCCGTCCTATATTAGCCAATCAACTTTTGAGCATTACATTGTGCCTTATTGAAAATTCTGCACACTGAATATTGATAATTTATATTGCTCATTTTGTAGTTTTGCTTCATGTCAAAGTTACATAGGCGAACGTCCCAATACATAAGGGCGATGGAGGATTGAGTTCAGATGAAATTGTCCTTCACTGCCCCAGATTAGTTCGCTAGCATTTATTGAATTAAGATAAGTAAATATAGAAAATAATTTTTTAACACACATATTCAATAGTAAGTTGCTTTATATGCAAAAAATATTTGCCCGGAGTAATATATAAAAATTATATACATGCGTACATATATTTGAATTTGCTATTTTATGTTTTGCATTTTCCTTTAAACTATATTTTTCTCATCTGGGGTATATATTTAAAATTTCTGTGTTATGCAATATGTTTATTTTTATTTTTTATAAATTTTATATATTTTTAGGCTCTAAATCTATCTTAAATTTTATTTTAAAAAAGGATTTTATTTATACTATTTCAATTGTTTCAATTCAAAACAAGTTATATAATGGAATATAAATTTTGGTAAAAAACAATTTAGAAGAAATATAGAGGAACTGCTTGGAGAATTTCGAATAAAAACGATAAAATATCTTATAAATTCAACCTATATATGAACTTGTACCATATAAGGTGCCAGGTTTCTCTTACATATACTATCGGCTAAATCGTTTTGTCTCATTGGTTTTTCTTATTTTTTTTCTAGCGTTATTTCAAAACAAGTAATTCTTTATTTAATCCAGATTTTTACCTAGACACGTGCTTAACCTTAGACCTAATTATTCCACACAAATATTTCCAAATTTTTAAGAATGTGAAAATCGCAGAGATTTCAGTTGGATATGATGTATGTGTTTGTGTGGGATTTCGTATCCTCAGCATAAGAGTTTGTTCACCGTTATTTATGGTGCATGTTACTTCCGGTTATCATAAAGAATTATGAGATCACATCCATTCATAAACGCCAACAGTCGAATTCATAATTTGGTATATAGAATCTCTATTCCCGAACAGTATTTCTTTGTCGATAATATTTCTCAATGGATAATCAACTGGTGAATATTATATTGTGAAATGTGGGTAATGGAAGGCTACTATCAACGCAGACAATAACAAATTGTTTGCATAGGTCTGGCTTATGCGCCCGAAAATCGTCGATTTGCATTACTTTTATTACAGAACATAAAATAGTTCGTAGATTGTAGGCGAATGAGCATATCATTGGGGGTCATAATGCATCGGGCGAGTATTATTCAGTGACGTATCCAGATTTACGAACAACCAGATAATAAGCATATTCTGATTTGATGCGAAACTGGTTCATTCAATAACTCTCACTTCATTCAGAAAAGATATTCGAGGATGGTAGCGTAATAATATGGGTTGGTATAAATACCGGAGGATCGTACCAAACTGTATTCCGTAGAAAATAGAATTGTCCAGAGAGATATAAATGCATACAGCAGCAATTGGGTAATTCATTTTTAACGATGATATTGTTTGTCGTCTTCAAGCAAACATCATCAATAACTAGACTGATAAAGTTTGTATGAGAGAATATTGCGGACAGTCAATTGCTCTTGTTATCGGTGGAATTAGTTAGCCGTTTAACTCCCTTTTAGTAGAATTCGCTTGGGATGCTGCAGGTAGGCTTGTTGTAACTTGAAATATTCCATCAAGAACGCTTCAGGCAATATGAAATGCTATCAGGGAAAAATTTGATTTCCTAATAAATGTTCAACATACTAATCCGATTTATACTATTAAGACGCCGGTCGGTTTCAGATGTTCATAGACATTATTAGTTTATATTTTTTTGCTAGAATTTTTGCAATAAGCTTCTGTAAAATTGAATATAAATGCGACCTTTGATACTCTCTTAACAAAATCTCGCTAAAGTTTGTCCGAAGTAGTTAACCTGCAATATGATTCTCAAATATTCGTTAACAATTATGGTGAAACTAAGAAAATAACGTTAGATGTTTTGGGTTGTGTAGCTGAAAACAGGTTCTTTTGGTTTCATAACATTATATTTATTTATCGTTTAATTCGTGAGGCACGTTACTTTCTAAATTGTTTCTCTTTCTTAATTTCTCCTGGATACTGATTTATAGACAATGAAGAAGTCGCCAACCCTTTTGCAAAGCATGGGCTTCTATTACGAGTATTATTTTTGAAATTTATCGTTAGGAGTAGTCTTTGGTCCTTTACGGGGGTAATTTTCGAGACTATTGTTTACCGAACGGAATTTCGTTAATAGTCTCTAAATAGTTTGCTTGTTACTGCAGCGCAACGTATATTTGTCCAAAAATATAATGCTGAATTTTCTGGAAAATTCGGTTTACTCGTCTCTGCCACAAAAGTCAATGCAATTACAAAGTAATATAAAATTAAACACCACTGACTCATACACAATATGTTCGACTGTTATTGAAAGAAACAAAGTAAAAACCATTGAATGATAATATGATTGTAATTACTATTATTTGTAATTATCATTTCAATGGTTTTTACGTTTTAATCTACTTTAGCATTTCAATCAATTGTACTTTGATTTCTTTATAACGATATATTTCTTTCTCTGTCGCCACGGCACATACGTACTCGTACATACATGATATGCGAAATTGTCAACACATTTTCCTTTATTCTTGTTTCATTTCAATGGTTTTTACTTTTTCATCTTTCTTAGCATTTGAATGACTTATACTTTGATTTCTTTATAACAATATATTTCTTTCTCTGTCTTTAAGGCTGGTAGTTAATAAAAATGAAATGAGCTCGTTTATCTTTCACTGCATGCGTTAACTGGGCCCATGATTTTACTATTTCCACTTTATATTTCATCAAATTTCTTCTTGGTTGACCTACCCTTCTTATACATCGCTCATTCCATTTTGATGCTTTTGCTAAATTAATTCCTGTGTTTTTATTAGTATGTGTCTGATCCATCTGTACCTCCTTCTCTTTTTTTGTAATTATACTGTCTTGTTCCGTTCTTTTCCAAAGGTCCACATTTGGTACCACTTTTGGTACCACTATCAGAACCTTTCTCAAATGACGGTTTCCAAATAGCTGTAGCTTGTGTTGTTAATACTCATGCTTCCGATCCATATATATGTATATATATATATATATATATATATATATATATATATATATATATACATGATTTTGAAGTGGCAATGAATAGCTTGACTTTTTTGGAGCTATCAAATTTCTTGCTCGCTGTACTTTATTTAAGAAAACAAATATTGTTTGTGTTGCGTTTATTTATATTTCTAACATCTTTACTTATGCTCATATCCTGTCATATTGTACTGCCAAGATACGTACATTCTTCTGTTCTTTCAATAATTGTATTGCCTATTGTAATGTTCTTTGACTTGGCTACATTGACACATAACATTCTTATTTTGTTCACTTTTATTATGAGACCTACTTTCTCAGCTTCCTCCTATCTGTTGCATTATGAGATAACAAGCATATGTCGTTAGGGTAATCTATGTTTTCAAGAACTCTATGAATGCTCTACTATATTTTTCTCTTTGCTTGTACAAAAGCTTTACTCGGTATAAGACAATACTGAATAATAGAGGTTACGACATATAACGCCGTTGATGCACCTCGGTCGTTGTATGCTTCTCTTATCAGAGGAACAACTTTTTCACGATTGATGTCCAATATAATCTCTATTGATAGAGTCAAAGGTATGCCTGTAATCAACGAATACCAAATAGAGAGTAGTATTAAACAATGGTAAATGCAATGCTATTGCTAGCGCATGAACATCATTATCTAAATCCAGCTTGTTTTTCTCTTAATCCATTGTTTATGTGGTTCTTATTCTTCGGTTATTCCATAAAATGAGCTTGTGTTAAAAAGCGAAGTGAAGTATTTTAATAATCAATTGTGAATTTCATTATTAATTTAATTTTTTGGTGAATTTTTAGCTATTTAATTTATTTGGAATGGGAAAAATGAAATATCCAGTGGTCACAGTCGCTGCCATGGTGTCTGTCAAACCACTAAGAGCAACCAGTTATTTAAAAGCAGCACTCGAAAATAAATAATCTTCTGCTAGACAACTGAATGCACTAAATGAAAAGTGCATAATATAAATATATTTGAGCGCACGATACAATTACGATTGTACACCTCCGGAATCGAATGTCATAAACTAGCCTAGAAACTTAAGTTGTAATGAGTAATAATGCACAGAAATTTTACGGATGAAGAGTGGAAAAAGGTAAATAAGTACAAATTTTTTCATTAATAAATCATCTCTAGAAAGTATAAACTTTTATAATAAATTTCATTTTTATGTCCCGTTCTATTTTGCAATAGGTGACTCAGCAATGATTATCCTCTTGAAACAATGATGGACAGTGTTAATTTCGTTAGATGAAGACCCAAAGAACATTATAGTGATGGAACTGTAGAGAAAAAAATGAAACACGCAACATCAGTAATGACCTGGTCACCCATTACCGCTAATCACAGACGACCTTTGTGCTTTGTGGGGAGCACCATGAATCAAGTGCAATATCAATAGGTTGCTGAAACTGTATTTTTACCTTTATTAAACTAACTAAATTAAGAAGAAGGTCCATGCGCCGTCATGCATGATGGAACACCGTGGAACACACAGCGAAATCGATAAAAATCTGTTTCAAGAGTATAACATATCCTTTTGCCCTAATTTGGAAACTCGCCCGATCTAAATCCGATCGAAAATGTATGGAGTATATTGAAAAAGTTTACATTCTCATCACCGAACTCAACAATTGTAGTTCTAAAAGATAATATTCACAGGATTTGGTAAGAGAACGGAAAACTGCAAGAATTAATAAAAACTTGTATTTCTAGTATATCAGATAGAATTAGTGTGGACATTAAAGTTAAAGGATTCACAAATTATCAGTGTAATATCTTCTATAGAGCATAAATAAACATTTTATATTAGTAATATGTGTTCGTTTTTGTTTTATTTCTGACCAAATTGAAAATACCAAAATTAGAAGGTGGCTCTAATGTAATTGCCAGGTGCTATAAACCTATTATATGTACATGAACTAATAAATTTCATGTTGGGATTGGGGTAAAGTAAAAAAGTTTGGCAGATATTGAAGTAAAATTACATAGGTTTATCTGTTTCCGCTTAAGTCTACTTAAATTTAAATATTTTATACAAAGTGATTTATTTTCTTATCTTTGTAATATACGGACTTTACATACATAAGTAGAATATTAAGGTATCGTCAAAGAACGTCAATTAACAATTTAGCAGAATTATTTCACGAAAAAGAAAAACATGCAAGACAGAAAAGATAGAAGATAGTATCATAATAGGTAAAAGTTTGATGATCTAGTTTCTGTAACAGAGCGAAATTCTTCCTCTAAAATAGATCATATTTTATAAACAAGAGGACTTAAAGTCGGTCTACATGATGGTCATTCTTCTTGTCTAATAAAATCAGGTACATTTATTTCTCATTAACCATGAGTGCTTTATGAATGTCTACTGCTCATTACTAGATATTGTTTGTGATAATGGTTTAACAATGTTCTCAAGAACTGTTTCTTAATACATTTTTCCATTTCAAACATTTTTTTACGATAAGGATGGAGCTTCAGATCTTCATTAGGTACTATTTTTAAAGATACTTTGGATATTCCCATTTGCAGGGCCATGATTTTTTGTTTCTTTGTTGCTTTACGATGAATTCGTGCTTTTACTGCTTTGATAAATGCTTCTTATACAACGCGGAAACTTCATTAGACTTTTTATACAACGCACAGATTAAGGGTTAATTCGAAGATATTTTAACAACTTAAAAATCACACTAGGAAAAGCCCACAGTTATGTAAAGCGATTACCTACTCTGTCTTCTTTAACGCTCCATTTAATAATTATTTTTCGTTTTAACGAAGAAAACATATTATTTTGAAATACTTTATAAATACACAACTTGCTAGGTAATACAAATTAACGTTAAGTTTGCCGCAAGTGCTGTCAACTTAAGTTACTTATACCGAGTTTGTAACAGAATGTAATACCCGGCTATGTAAAATTGTATATAGTAGAAGTTGGAGAAATTCTATAGATTTTAAATAGTCTAGAATGGAGATTAAGTGTGAATATTTTAGAACGTAATTAATATTTGCATGGGAATTTCTTCTACTTATTATTACTAGACTCACGTTTTCATAACCGTTCTAATCTGATATGTTAAAATTTTTCAGCTGACTCGTATTAACGTAATGAAATGTATATAACATAGTTGCTATTTTATCATTTTGGTTTTTATTTATTTTTTTCACATATGCTCGGGCTTACCGATACAAATTCAAACTGCAAAAAGTATATGATTACATTTTATACAGATTTTTTCATTAATAAATTGACGCGAATTGAGAAAGTGGCACAACTGATACCTGCCGTCCATCGAATAAATTGCATTTTTCGCAAACACTGGGAATTTATGACTACCGAGCAGTAATAGAAACATAATTTAAAATAGAATGGCTGCCGCTCCATAATGTGCAATATTATATGATTATAATAGTGTATATTTGAATACTGATAAAAAATAAAAATAAAATTATTATAATAGTCATTAATAACAAAACATCGCAATAGCTTTGATAAATTTTTTATATATACTTTTTAAAATAAATATTATTTTCTATATGAAATAGTGGTGTTGAAATAACTGATGTGAAAGTATATACATACGCAATTTATTAATTTTAAAATAGAATTTTGTTAAGAAGGTTTCAATATTCAGTACCTCTAGGCAGTATAAATGTATTTATTATTTCTATGTATTATGAACGAGAGATTTTTAATGAAGGCTAGGCCTAGTTGTAACAACGTTAGTTTTTTAAACTTAAATAACTATAGCTTCATCAAAGATATGTTGACAGATATTCTATTAGAGCTTCTTAGATATTACTTCTAAAGCGTTAGTAACATTAAATTCTCTTTGAAACGCTTTCCCTCAAACTCTTCTATTGTTTGCGGGGATAGATAGAAGTCGCATGTGGATATATCGGGACTATTTTATTATATTATCTTTACCGTTTAACAGTTCTGTTATAACAATATTCACGTGGACCAACGTTTTTGTAGGATAGTACATATATAGCATTATATACTCAATGACATTAGAAGTGTTACACCTAGAAGGAATAGTTTCCTGGACGTGATTTTTTGGTAATGTGATAAGCTTAAGTCAAGAATGAAACGATCAGATTTCCAAGAAATTTTATTAACATTAATTTGAAAAAAAATCAATAATGTGTTTGGCGACCCCGTAGCTGTAGACACTCCTGTACACGTCTAGGCATCGACAAAATAAGATGGTCGATGTCTGCTTGTGGCACCTCGTTCCAAGCAACTTGAACTTGGTGGATTAACTGTGCCAGAGTTTGTGGAGGATGGTTCAAATTGGTCAGTCTTCTCCCCATTATGTCCCACACATGTTCGATGGGATTTAAATCCGGTGAACGGGGTGGCCACGGCAAAACACTGCAATGACTGTAATGCATGTGTGTAGGGTGTGGACAGAAGAAGGTAGAGGAACACGAAACAGACCAACAGGTCAACCGAGGCGTACCGCAGAGCGTCAAGACAGGCACTTCAGACTACTAGCTCTGCGAGACCGTTTTGCTACTACGCGCCAACTCTGTGACCAATGGTTTGGTGTAGAAGGTCGCATTGTCAGTATGCGAACATTATATCGCCGCATTCGAGCTTTTGGACTTGCTTCATACCGTCCACGATTAGTCCTTCCTTTGACTGCAGAACATCGTCGTCAACGTTTGGACTGGTACAGAGAACGGCAGCATTGGGAAGCAGAATGGCATAATGTGGTATTCAGCGACGAATCGCGATTCTGCCTAGGCATGCATGATGGCCGTCAGAGGGTAAGACGCCGTCGTGGAGAGCGACGTGATATTGGATTTGCTGTTGAGAGGCATGTGCACAGGACTGTTGGAGTAATGGTTTGGGGGGCTATTGTATATGGAAGCCGATCACCTCTTCTGTTTATTCGGGGCAGTATGACAGCTGCGCGTTATGTTGATGACGTCCTACAAACCACTTTATTGCCTTATCTAGATGGCCGTCCACACGTCCTTTTTCAGCAAGACAACGCGCGTCCACATATTGCTCGTCGTACTATGGACTTTCTACGAGAAGCTGGCGTTAATGTTTTGCAGTGGCCACCCCGTTCACCGGATTTAAATCCCATCGAACATGTGTGGGACATAATGGGGAGAAGACTGACCAATTTGAACCATCCTCCACAAACTCTGGCACAGTTAATCCACCAAGTTCAAGTTGCTTGGAACGAGGTGCCACAAGCAGACATCGACCATCTTATTTTGTCGATGCCTAGACGTGTACAGGAGTGTCTACAGCTACGGGGTCGCCAAACACATTATTGATTTTTTTTCAAATTAATGTTAATAAAATTTCTTGGAAATCTGATCGTTTCATTCTTGACTTAAGCTTATCACATTACCAAAAAATCACGTCCAGGAAACTATTCCTTCTAGGTGTAACACTTCTAATGTCATTGAGTATATATATAGTATTTATATATATTGGCAGCATAAATGTATTTATTATTTCTATTTATTATGAACGAGGGATTTTTAATGAAGGCTAGGACCAGTCCTAACAACGCTATTTTTTTAACCTTAAATAATGATAGCTTCATCAAAGACATGTTGACAGATATTCTATTAGATCTTCTTAACTATTGTTTCTAAAGTATTAGCGACATTAAATTCTTTTTGAAACGCTTTCCGTCAAACTCTTCTATTGTTTGCGGGGATAGACAGAAGTCGAATGAGGATATATCTGAACTATATTATTATATTATCTTTATCGTTTAACAATTCTGTTTTAACAATATCCACACAGAAGAACGTTTTTGTAGCGAAACTTCTACTACGACTCTTCATTAACTGATCCAAAATTTTTTTATAATATCTTGTGGTTACTGTAGCATCATGTCCATACCTATACACCATTAACTTGATATCAAAAAATGATTTGATTATAGTTTTAGTCGGAGATCTTTGTACGCGTGCTTCTTTTAATTGTGCGTATTCCTTTTCTAACCTTTTTATCCCTGGATCGTAACAATACTCACTAGTTTTGATAGTAATGATCGTCTTCTACCATTATTTCTTATTGGATACATTTTGTCCCGTATTTATAAATCGCTAGTATTATTTATTTTCTGATCCCGTTGTTGCTAAACGCGAAATATGTTTAAATGTTTATGCAAGAGGGCAGAAACACTTTAAAACAAATATTTGAAGAACCTTATAAAACAGCAAATTAATTGCCATTGTCATTGTTTCAATGACAAGGGCTTCCTGAATTAGTACTTTTAGACCGCCTCACAACCGGCAGATTCTCCAATAATCTTTAAACATTTTGTGCAATCGGAAAAACAGATTTTCCCACAAACGATTTCGCAAAAACCGTCTCAATCACGGAATGCGAATTGAACAGAAAATTTGATGGCATCATTGATCTTTCATTTCATCTATTACAATTTTTGGAAATACGACACCAATGTCTCATAACTTTCGAGTTCTGCGAAAGTTAAATAAATAATTTGTGACAATTGTCATTCTATAAATGAAATAAGTCTTCTTAGATAATATTTGCATTTTCTGTTTCATCTATTACAATTTTTGGAAATACGACACCAATGTCTCATAACTTTCGAGTTCTGCGAAAGTTAAATAAATAATTTGTGACAATTGTCATTCTATAAATGAAATAAGTCTTCTTAGATAGTATTTGCATTTTCTGTTTCATCTATTACAATTTTTGGAAATACGACACCAATGTCTCATAACTTTCGAGTTCTGCGAAAGTTAAATAAATAATTTGTGACAATTGTCATTCTATAAATGAAATAAGTCTTCTTAGATAGTATTTGCATTTTCTGTTTCTTAATATTTTGTAATCCTGTCTTTATTGATAGATTTTACATATTGAACGTATATTTGAAATAATTTTTAACCACACCAATATTCTCATTTATTTAATGAAATTCGATGGTATTTTTAGATATTGAAAATAATAAATCATTCCAATGAGAATTATCAATATTTTAAATTTCGAAACTGAGTTTGTGCCTCAAATTACTTTGGTAAGAAACTGTACGTCTAAGAACTACCTTGACTTCAGTTGTAGGATTGTTGAACGTTTGAATTAGAAATTTTTTTTAAACACTGGACATAAACCAAATAGCACATCAAACAGAATTTCGTCATGAATAACTTTATGTTACCAAGCATCAAATATTGTTACAAGTGTTGAACATATTACTTTGACGTATTGCCCATTTAGGATAATAGTGAAGAAATTTAATTACATTATCATTTCATTATATTCCACAATTCGTTTCTAATTTTATTTATTATTTATAATACAGATACAAACAGAAATCAAACTATTCAAAACAAAATCAAAGTTACATTAAATATATATTGTCATTTAAATATGACACATTATATTAATTTAAGATTGGCGTAGTATTAGTTGTAGGAGTAATAGAATAAAATGCTCCAACTGATTCAATTATGCATAACTTCCCAGATAAATTTTGTGGCCTAACATTGTCATATTTCAGTTAGAAAAATTTCGTGATAATAAATTTTCATTATTGGTTCTTCTTCCACGATAAAACCCAGCAGGTGATAATGAAAAATATTTACAGAAATATATTTAAATTTCATGGCAATTTGATGAAATGCGTAATATGCATACCAAATCAAGTAGGCGTACTTCACTTTATGTAGACGCTTTGAAAAAAGACTAAATTAGATGTGGATCATTGAGTTCGCAAAATCTAGAATTCTGCCTAAAGATGTACATACGTAATCTGGTGTTATGTGGTCGCCAAGAGGAAAGTTGTAGTTAAAGGTTGGGTGAGATTAAGTGTTGAAAATGTTCTTACAGGTAAAATTTCGAAAATTGAATATTGTTGATACAATATTTAGACCTTTAATTGTAATTTTAAATACATTTTTTATCGTTCAGTTTTATTCCGTTGTCGCTATATTAATGTAAAAGTTTACCGATGTCCGATGACCAGAGCAAAAACAGTCGTTGAAAGTAATGAAAAATAAAAGAATGATGTTTTTAATTAAGGTTTCTCAACTTTAAATTTTATTTAAAACATAAAAAGAAATTTTTAGATAAATATATAATATAATACTATTTTAAGGACGATTTTATTAATTTGCAAGTTTTAGAGTGTTAAACACCAGTTCAAAATCATGCTAATAATAATAATAATTTGTAATGTCTAGCAGGATATCCTAATTACAGGATTCAATACAGTATTACTGACTGTATTATATTAAGTAACTAGCTGTACCCTGCGCGCGTTGCTACGCCACCAACTAAAATAAATTTGAAGGAAAGACATTGCACAAATTCGAATTCGGATAGCATATCTGTCGGGATCATTGGGATAGGTGGCAACCGTACGTTTTCACCTTTCAATTTTCCAGTCAAGATTGTTGCCTCGATAACAACATTATTCATCATTTTCTTGACAGAGAGTCTAGTTCCGTTGCAAAGTCGTGGTGGATTTATGTTTCGAAGAAGGACGATGGGTACGCCAATTTTCAATGTAAGAACGTGCGGTGACATGCCTGGCAAATCAAGCGAATTCAAGAATTCAGTTGGATAGTTGACAACTTCGCCTTGATTCACCACAGTATCGATGGACTTATATGTTGTCGTTTCGCCGGGTATTTCATTCTAAATGGTGAAGTTGATGGTATTGACATCGATGTTTTTGGTCGCTAATATAGCACACGTACTGAGCCACTGATGATTTTTGGGAAAACTTTTTGTACCAATTCGTCTATGCTTTCTGTGATCTTACAGAAATTTGCTGGCAAGGTGATACATTGCGTAGATTCATCAATTTGCATTCGCCCATATCCAATATCCATTAATTATTTTGCAAAATTTCTAGCCGATGCATCCCGTTGTAATTGTACACGCATGTTGGTTTTCAAAGTCAATTTCGGTAAATGACGCCATAAAACTGATGATTTGAGAGATGCATTAAGTTCATCGGCGAGTATTCAACGTGGTGTAACCGGCAGTGTTTGTCGAAAATCATCAGACAAAAAAATGAGTGCGCCACCGAAGATCCGTGCGTTTCCTCTCAAATCTCGCAGTGTACGATCAAGCGCTTTTAATGCTTTCTTGTGAGACATTGTACATTCGTTCCATATGATAATTTGACACGTGTGGAGTACTTTGCTCATCCAGAGTTTTTGCTGATGTTGCATGTTGGTGGTAGTGGCGCCATCTGTCGAAAATTGGTCGTACCAACTTAGAAACCTTCGTGGGCTCATGCACAACAACTTTGCTAAAGATCATCACATGATCGAATGCATAGTTTACGATTCTATAAAGGACATACAGACAAACATTCATTTTTATATATATAGAGTATGGCAACTCAATTACAATTAAATTATTGTTAAGAAAAGGTGAATAATAGTTAATAACAATTAATAAATAAAAATAAAACTGAAAATGAAACAAAGGTAAATGAATTATTAATTAAATAAAACAAGAGTTAACTGAAAAAATATCTACAAAGAATTCATTTACATTACTACACATGACTCTGACATTGGTACACTGCAAGATAGTGGTGCTAGCTGTAGGTACACACGGAAAACAATTAACTTGTGAAGGAAGTCTTGGTATGTGCATAGAATTTCTCTACAAAAGACAACGCTATTTAGTAATTTTTATAAAAAATGGTACATTAGCAATGTTTGCATAATTCATCTTACTAACAACGAACGTATGGCATAACACCTTAAGTAAATTAATAATTATGAAGTAGATAGAAAGATGCAGAATAAAATCTTTCCAAGCAGATAGACATATGCATATACCAGACAATTTTGGTTCAAATAATACACTCAAGTCCTTACTATTGATTATATAAGAATATGTTATGAGAGATGTAGAGCGAGTGTAAGTTACAAAATAACATCAATTAATGTTTAATTCTAGTTTGAAAATATTACAAGTTTGTAATAATATTACTATACATAAATCTTATTGACCATGTCTAAGATATGCAAGGAAATCCTGAATATGAGGCTTTAGCGATTTTAATGCTAAAATTAGAAAAAATTACCTTGGAAATGAAAGAATGAAAGAAAAGATGTCTAGCAACTGAAATGAACATGTATGATATTACTACCAAATTTAAATACAAGAAGAAACTGAAAATGACATAGTTTATACCGGGAAAAAACAATGGTAAATCATATTGACCATATTTTATTACTATATTATGATACAGTTTGTTATTACTTATGTTATTTGTTATCAAATAGATGGGAGAGAAAGAAGCAAACATACGATGAGATGGAATGTGGAGAAAATGAAAGATAGAAAGAGAGATTCGAAAAGCAGATGGAAAAAGTTGAAAAAAAAGCACTGGAAAGACAGATTAAGAAGCAGAAAAATAGTATCAGGAACAGTGTCGACAAAGGGAAACTTCAACAAGATAAAAAATAAATTATTTGAAAGATGTGAAACAACAGTAAAACGAGAAGTCAGACTAATGTGGGAACGTAGAAATGTAAAGACTATGAAAAACATAAACAAAGGAGAAGAGAAAATTCCAAATTAATGTAATCCAACTGGAAAAAGATAAGAAAGACGAAAAATTGCTATTAGTAAAAAAATTGCTATTAGTAAAGAAAAAGTATTGTAAGTTAATACTTGTGTATATTATCTTATATTATGATATCCTTTATATTTTATTATAAATATTTTAGCATTTTTATTTGTAAAAACTGTGAAAGATTCATTATAAGGAAAATTAAGGAACGAAATAGAGATATTGTATTTCTATGTTCTGTCAAAATTTCGTTAGGATTTTTTTAACAAAAATTATCATAATTAAACAAATCTGATTATGTTCATTATTCTACGTAAAGTATATTATTAAGTACGTTTAACGAAATAAATTCATCCAAAAATTACTTGATACATTCGGCCAATAGAAGATTAGCATACCATTCAAGTTTTGAACTGTAATGTCGGAATATTCTGAAAAGAAAACTTTTGTCTCGTTGAATTTATGCAAAATCATGAGAACTCGGGGTCCCTTAATTAGCGAAATGAGAGAATTCGAAATGCACTTAACCCTGCTCCCCCGTAAAATCTACACTATAAAATCAGCATAATAAAACATCGAGAATTCCATAATTTTGAATAACAATAATTACAAAGAAGGCGTCGCACAGCGATAATTGCCGAGATAGGCCGCATAAAACTCCCTAATTTATTCGGCAAAGCTAATTTAAACTTGTATTTGACTTGCACATAAACGGTATTATTGGAAAGTTAGTTAAAAGTTGACAACCCTATCTCTGCTCTGCAATTACCTTCACACTTAACTTCGGTTAAATTTTATTATTTTGGTAGGACAGTGTACATCGGTGACACTTTTGCTGAAAAGAGAGCGAAAGAGTGTATGAGAATTGGAGCGTCAAAGTTTCGACCTCTAAATATGAATCTGGTGTAATTAGGGATTTTGTTTGATTGTATTAAATATTTTAAAACCTCTTATTCTCTTTCAATTCCTTCTTATAAGAGACGATAAATTTTAGAAAACCGCCTATTTCATAAATGTCTAACATATTTTTGTTTCTATTTATTGATTAAAATTTAAAAAATTTTATGCAATCAAATCGGGTAAAAATAAATACATTTCTTATCATAAATAATTTATGTATTCATACATATTTTATATTTGTAGTATAAGTATTAATGTTTTAATAGTATTATTATTTAAACTAGACTTTAAAAAATTGAAAAGATTTTCTTCTTCGACTTTTTTTTTTGTTGAAAACACGAAAACTGAGTAAAATTATTATTTAAAATTTGAAAATTTAGAAAACATCATAAATAATATTATAAGCGATATCTACAGTTGTAAACTAAAAATTAGTAAGATTTTTAAATAAATTGTAAAAGATCTGTGATTTAAAGTTACAACCAATTTGTATATACAGAACATATCTTATAAAAATTATAAAGGCAAATTTTTCTTCTTTAAAACCAATATATATTATCTGACGAACATACATAGATAAAAATAAATAAATTGGTAAAAGTAAAGTAAAAGGATATAGGCAGGGTTTCAAAACATTTTGTATCGGACAAGAAGAAGGAGTTGTATTACTAGAAGTATTGGGTCTGGGAAAAAGTTCGTGGCGTTTTTCCCGATAGATGGCATTGGTTGCCGATAACTAAAGAACAACAAGTCACAGCGACACCACCGACGGCTCGTTTTTTAGATGACCTTCCGAACGTTAGTTTGAGCGTAGAAACATTGTAATCGGTGCAGTGGTTGGAAAGTTATTCGCACTTGAAAATGGAGAAGAATAATGAGAAATTTCGCTATATTCTGCAATATTATTATGATAAGGGGAAGAACGCTGCGCAGGCTTGTGATAAAATTTGTGCTGTGTACGGTGAAGGTACTTTATCGAAATCTGTTGCGCGGAAATGGTTCGCTCGCTTTCGTTCTGGAAATTTCAATGTGAAAGATGAGTCACGCTCCGGTCGTCCAATCACTGAAAAATCTGATGAAATTCTTGAAAAAGTCCAACAAGATAAGCATATCAGCAGTGTCGATATTGGCATGGAGCTAGGCATTGACCACAAAACTGTTTTGAACCATTTACACAAAGCTGGTTACAAAAAAAAGCTTGACGTATGGGTTCCTCATGAGTTGAGCGTGAAAAACATGATGGACCGAATTAACATCTGCGATGCGCTGCTGAAACGGAATGAAATCGAGCCGTTTCTGAAACGTTTAATAACCGGAGATGAAAAATGGATTACGTACGATAATCGGAAGCGTAAAAGATCGTGGATAAAGGATGGTGAGCCGTCACAAGCGTTCGCTAAGCCAACATTGACGCCAAAAAAGCGATGCTGTGTGTATGGTGGGACTGGAGGGGAATTTCCACTACGAGCTACTTCCAACTGGTCAGACGATTGATTCTCAACTCTACTGTGCACAACTAGAGAGATTACGCCAGACGATTGAAAGAAAACGGCCCGAATTGATTAATAGGAAAGGTGATGTCTTCCATCATGACAACGCCCGACCACACACTTCTTTGATGACCCGTCAAAAATTGATTTGGTTGGGAAGTTTTGATGCACCCACCTTACAGTCCGGATATAGCACCCTCTGACTATCATCTGTTTCGATCTCTGCAGAACTCTCTCAATGGAATTAAGTTGGTTTCAAAAGAAGCCTGTGAAAACTACTTGATTCAGTTTTTCACCAGAAACCACAGAAGTTTTTCACCGATGGGATCATGGATCTACCAAAAAAATGGCGAAACATTGTCGATAATAATGGAGCATATTCGGTTTAAATAATTCGTCCACGCGCCATGCGGGGACCAGTTGAATTTTACTGAAAAAACGCCACGAACTTTTTCCCAGACCCAATATAATAAGTGCAAAAATTTCAAACTGTAAACCTTTCACATTTTGATATTTTTCTAATTATTCAATATCCAATAATTTTTAGAAGTTATTCTACTGATTTTTCTAAATGACTTCTTTCTATACAGATATACATATTTATAAATTTAACATTTTTAACTTTTTTACATTTGCATATTATATAAAATTTTATTTTAAACGGTTAATTCATTTCATAAAATTAAATATTTAATGGAAGGATTTCATATGTAAACAAAGCAGACAATATAGACAATTTAATGATTATAGTTATAAATCTAATAGTAAAAATTTTTATAAATGTAATTATTTATTAAACGATGTGAGGCTCTTTTTTTGAAAATGGATTATATGTTTTTACTGATAGAGAGCGTTGCTTTATTTTTTGTATAACGTATGTTAGTGCTGTACTTTACCGTTTGTCGCGTGATACTAGTCACATTGACGTAACTTTAGAAGCAAGTAGTGCGTGATTTTTGTTAAAGCTATTAGTTGTGGGCTAATTTTAAATGGAGTGCAGAAACGAACATTTTCGACATATTTTACTATTTTATTTCCGTAAAGGAAAGAAATCTGCTGCGGCTCACAAAAAGATATGTGAAGCTTATGGTGCTAACTGCTTAACAGAGCGCACGTGTCAGAATTGGTATAAAAAATTCCGTTCTCGAGATTTTTCCCTCAAAGGTGAGCAACGTTTTGGCCGGCCTACTGAAGTCGATGATGACCAAATCAAAGTCATAATTGAAGAGGATCGTCATATAACTGTTCGAGAAGTTGCGGAGAGGCTACATGTATCGCACACAACAATTGAAAAACATTTAAAATGTCTTGGGCTAGTTAAGAAGGTTGATATTTGGGTACCTCACGAATTGAAAGAAATTCATTTAACACAAAGAATCAACTTTTGCGATATGCACCTTAGACGAAATGAAACTGACCCTTTCTTAAAAAGAATCATCACTGATGATGAAAAATGGGTCCTATACAGTAACATAGTTCGAAAACGATTATGGAGCAAACATGATAAACCAGCTCAAACCACATCGAAAGCTGAATTGCATCCAGAAAAGATCATGCTGTCAGTTTGATGGGATTACAAAGGTGTTGTGTTTTTGAGCTGCTTCCAAGGAACCAAACGATCAATTCTGATGTTGACTGTCAACAATTAATAAAACTGGATGAAGCATTCAAAGAGAAACGGCCAGAATTGTCAAATCGGAAAGGTGTAGTTTTCCACTAAGATAATGCAAGGCCTCACACATCTTTGACAACTCGTGGGAAACTATTGGAGCTTGGCTGGGAAGTGATGCCACATCCCCCATACAGCCCTGATCTAGCGCCATCCGATTACCATTTATTTCGAAGTTTGCAGAATTCTTTGAATGGTAAAACTTTCACAAATGACGATGACCTTCTCTCGCACCTGGTTCAGTTTTTTGCTGATAAGAACCAGAAATTTTATGAGCGCGGAATCATACAGCTGAAAGAAAGATGGCAAAAGGTCATTGAGCAAAATGGAAAATATATAATTGATTAAAAACTATTCTTTGTTTAAAAAAAAGTGTTTTATTTTATACTACAAAACCGAAAGTACTTAGTTGTCAACCCAATACATTCTATGCGAGCAAGCAATTGATATAGTGTACTTACAATCGTTGGAGAGGTATATGATAAGGGCTATACATATTAAATACAGCGTGTTTCAAAAAGAATATACGTATTACAAAGTATTATTTTGTCCAAACTATCGATCGCTGCGCCTCGGCCCGGCTATTGGAGAAACGAATACATAGTTTAGTTTATTTAATAGCCACTAGATATCAGTTCTATTCTGTTTTTCTTGGTAACCATCATATATTTAAAATGGCTACTCTGCAGCAGAAATCATTTTGTGTTCTCGGTTTGGAAAGTGCAATTCCGTGATTACAGTGCAAAGATGTTTCGGGTTGAGCCACCAAATTGATCCTCCGAATGGGTGGAACATTCGCAGATGGTATCGACGGTTGGTAGATACAGGATGTGTATGTAAAGGAAAGAGTCCTAGCCGCCCTCGTGTTTCTGAAGAAATGTTGCACGAATTCAAACTACTTTCCAACGTAATCCTTCAAAATCAACTCGTCGTGCTAGTCGGGAGTTTCAAATACAACTGCCTACAGCAACAATTTGGCGTGTTTTCAGATGACAAACGGAAACGTGTGGCATTTTGTAACGAGACTTATGATGCTATTGACAATAATAACACTTTCGCGTTAGTAGTAAACAAACACAATGTTCGAATTTGGGGTCTACAGAACCCACATGCAGTCATTGAACATGTACTAGATTCGCCTAAAATCAATGTGTTTTGTGCGATATTCGATCACCTGTTTACGGCCCATTCTTCTTTGATGGAAACACTGATAACGGTCAGCAGTATCTCGCTATGTTACAAAACTGATTGCTTTCGAGGCTGCACGAAGACAACTTAATTTTTCAACAAGACGGAGCACCCCCTCAATGAGTCGCCAAGTGCGTGAATATCTGAATGAAACTCTGCCGAACCGTTGGATTGGTCGTCAAGGAGCTGGCGACTTAGCATGTCTCAGCTGGGCTCCACGGTCACCGGATTTGACGCCCTGTGACTTCTTCCTGTGGGATTTCGTTAAAGATAACGTTTATATTACACCACTCCCACAGAACCTGGAAGAGTTGAAGAACCGAATCCGTACTGCCATAACATCAGTGACGAAGGACATGCTTGCCCGAGTATGGGAGGAAATTGAATATCGATGTTATATTGTTAGTGTAGCTGATGGAGGACATATTACACATCTGTAATATGAACTTGAGGGGTTAGTAAATATGTGTGTAAAGTTTCATATTCGTATGTCTTAAAGTTTAATAAGTATATGCATTCTGAATGCGTATATTCTTTTTGAAACATCCTGTATAATATTAATGATATAAAATATATATACATTTCAGTGATAAATTATCCATTCTTTAGATAGATATAAATCCAGATAGTAATAGACATAACTTTTAAATAAATAAATAATATAAGAAAATAAAAGGCAATATCATTATATCAGACGGAAACAAACCATATTTTTATTTTAAGAAGAAAAATTAGGTCTGGCAAAATTTCAAAGAGCCGCCCATAAAAGGAAAGAAATGGACAAAAAAGTGCTGTCCTCCATTAATTACATAACATTTTAGAACGTGTACGTGTGTGTGTTGAACCATCAGTCTTCAGAGGCATCTTTTATTTCTGGTCTTAACATCTATATGGTAAGTGGATGATAAATATAATTTTTCAAGAAATGTAAGTTATATATAAAACAAATATTATCTTATCAGTGTTATATTCTGAGTATTATTGTGTATTTCTATGAAGGAAGAATCTGGGATTAAGCGGCCCTTAATAAGTTTTAGGGCTAATTCTTTTTCATTTTTAAATGTCTACATTTCTAAATAGTGTTTACTGTTGTTTACTGTTTTATTTTTTATTCTCTTTTAGACACAATGTACAGAAATTAAAAAGTATATCAACTGGAGGCAAGCAGCTATTTTACGTAGAATTGCATATAGTTACTGAGGCGCGTAAGCTAGTGAACATTGGTTCCGGTAATTTATAGAATTATCTCCAGATCTATTAGTACGAAAAAAATATGAGCTCCCTCTCGTTCGTGCAAAGGAATCGAATGAAAAGGAAATGAATGAATTTTATGATTTGTTTCAAAATGCAATAGAAACTTTCGATTTGCTAAACACACCAAGCCAAATATTTAATATATTGTATACATATGGTATATAAATTTGGGCGAAATTGATATTCAACAATAGATAAATAGATGTATACTTATATAATTATCTCGAATGCATGCACAGTAGGTACCACAAGAACTGTCAGTCCGAACATATCTCATTCATAAAATAGTAGTACAAAAAGCGCATTATTTTCCGAACGATTTTGTTAAGATCTATATTCGATTAGATATAGCAATGTGCATAATATCCGAAAATTCTTTTCTTTGATTTCACTTATTTATATCAATAACATTAATTAATAATTAAATAAAATTTTATGCTTACTAGATTAACAATCAGCTGATCCTCAGCAATCTTTTCGAACAGTTTTAAGGAAATGAAGAAAATATTATTCAATCGTCAATTAGATTAGAATGAACATTATGTTTTTGAAGCATACTTATAAGACGATGTTAATTTGTTTCACTTCGTTGTTTTTGTATGATTCGCTATACACATATGTAAAGTATTCGCCAGCACGAAGAACCAAAAAACTTTGCACGTCTGAATTTAGAAATTCAGAAAAATCATTAAATCGTTTTATTTATTATGAGTGCGACACGTAACAGTGCGCTTATAGTTGGCAATTCTTCATTCTTCTTATATACATACACCGTAACACGAATGTTAACGTTAACATTTTGTATTGCTTTTTTTATACTTCAAATATTAACTAATAATTTACATTAATGCATTCAGTTTGGTTTTTTTTTAATTACCTATTTGCAATGCACTAAAAGTATGTATATATTTGAATCACAGAAAAATATAATGATTTAGTATAGAAATATTGTATAATGAGTGAGAAGAAGCTGGGCTTATTTAGGTATACAGATATTTGGATATAATAGTAGTAGTTTATGTAGAAGGTTTCAATTGAAAGTTTAATATAGTAAAATAAGAATAAATGATTCAAATATATATGAAAATAGTGATTGAATGATAAAACTAAAAAAGTGTAGAAAGTAGGTAAATAAAATTGGAAAATTAAAGATAACATTTGTGCATGTAAGAAATATACGAAAAATGAGAATTTAATTTGTAGTTATCTAAAATTTACAGTTATAATGTAAAAATTCAAGTGAGATCAAATAAATTTGGTAACTGAAATATAATTTGAGTAATATGTAAAGCTAAGAAATTTAGAATAGGGTCAGATAAATATGTAGGCTTAATTAATGTAAATATTTAAGAAGTTAATAATGCAACAGGAGAAAGAATATACAAAATTTTTTTTGTTATTTTATGAGGAAACTCTATAAACCGACGAGAAGAATTTAGAAGAGAGGAGCTTATTAACAATGCTACGATCAACACGTACTAGCCATTTAATTTAAATTATAAAACAAAAGAAATTAAAACATTATTTACCTAGATTTAGAAACATGTGGTAAAAACCTATAAATTCACCATTTCAAGTACATCACATAAAGCATTATTTTAAAAATATTTGTAAACAACTAAACAAACGAATAACGGTGGTAGCCATATTTGCATTGACAAAAGTATATTGGCCTTTCGTGTGGACATCAACTGATTTAAATGAACGAAGCTAAATCATGAAAACTTTCAAACTCCAAATAAAAAAGAACGAGCAAGTGGAAGGAAGAAAATTTTATTTATTTACAAATTATAAATTTTGATAATAAGATTAGTGATCGTCATATTTATATGTATAAATGTAATCAAATTGTTTTAGTAAACTCATGTAAATTTAAAGGAGGTTTAAATAATTAAAAGAATTATATAAGTATACAGAACTAGCGATTTAATAAATACGAAAAAGATAGTTCGTTTTTTCGTTCAAAATTTTTCCTTTATTATTATTCTGGTATTGTCAAAGTTCATTTTTGTTGTTTATAGTAAATTATTTTGGAAAATACATTTCTATATATTTTAAGAAGTTATTGAATTGATTATTATATAGTTTATATATTATTATGATAGAAAAGAAATAATTTACTGACTAATGCAATTTCAATAAATCGTATGACAGTAATTTCTTCATTACTAATTATATTAAATAAAGTTTTACATTTAGAAATTCTTACATAATTATTTAGTTTTGTATATTAAATAATGCATTGCTAAATATTAACGAAGTTATAGTAACTAACGGTTATCTTTAATATGTTCTGCCAAGAGAACTCATGATACTCTAAGATCAAAAATAAATAAACTCAAATAAGAAATAAAATCATTAAAACAAAGTAAGTGTAATTTTTATAATGACTCATGTTCATAAGTTATTATAAAAATAACTCAGCAGTATATATACCAATAAAAGGTCTTTTTGTATTACTGCTGAGTTATTTTTATATTAACTTATGAACATTTACATACCATGTATAGGCATGTACTTTTAATCCTCGATGGACACTCATTCATTATAGATTATTCTATATTTACCTAAACATACTACATAAGTCTTACAACCATTTGATTATATTTCAAACTAGCGAAAGAGTATCGCATATAGGAAGCTCAAAACTTCGATGTTTATTAAAAGAGAACAAACAATTAATAGAGATCTCATTGGAAAATTAATAAGGAATGCTTGGAAGAAGGCGTCTTCCTTAGAAGCTGGAATATCGAAACGGATATTACAGTAGAAGTCTTGTACGAAATTTAATCTATTCTTCAAATATCTTTTGTTCAATCAATACAAACGCAGTCAGCAAAAGTTTCGGTGCATATTGATTCAGAACATGAAGCAGATGCAAATATGGCTACTTCTTCAAATGTTGAGAATGTTTGCATAAAATTTCACCTACCAGACAGGATTTTAGTACTGAATGGTGAATAACAACCAAAAATTACTAAAAACAATAAAAAAAAAGTAGAATTGAAAACAGACCAAGATGTGAAGAAGATTATAATAAAATACCGAGTGAGTAAATTGGACTTGTTACACTGATTGCTGTAAAACATATACACAATTTAAAAACACGAAGAAATTTTCAAGAAGAGAAAATAGATACGAGGGAGCGTTTTTATATTCGCGGAATGGGGGACAAGGGGTGGAAATAAAAAAACCAAATTATTTTTCTTTTTCAATATATTCACCTGCAAGACGGATACATTTTTCACATCTTTCAATTAATTTATTTATAACCTCATAAAAAAATGATTTCTCTATCTGCAAAATACGTCGAAGCTGCCTCCTTGACTTCATCATCGGCAGTAAATTTTTTACCCCGCAGCTCTTTTTTCATTTTCGGAAACAGGTAATAATCACTCGGGGCCAGGTCTGGGCTGTAGGGTGGGTGATTCACAATTTCGAAGCCCACCTTATGCAGGGCAGCTAACGCAACGCGGCTCTTGTGGACGGGCGCGTTGTCGTGCAAAAGCAGAACACTTTTTGTCAATTTTCCCCGTCTTTTCTTTTTAATGGCTCAAAATACTGTTGCCATGAGTTTCCCAGCTGTGCCCTTTTTATGCCACTGCATGGAGTCTTGTTTGGACCCGGGTTCATAATGATGAACCCAAGTTTCGTCTCCAATAACAATTTCACTCAATACACCATCCTTGTCTTCATTACAGAGGTCCATAAATGCACGCGAACACTCTACGCGCTGTTGTTTTTGCGGCGGCGTGAGCATTCTCGGCACCCATCTTGCGCTGACCTTAGACATGCCGAGATGATCGTGTAGGATTTTAAAAATTGTTGTATCGGATACTCCAACCATTTCTGCGAGTTGTTTCTTCTTTAGTCGAGCATCTTCGAGTACAATTTGTTCAACTTTTTGGATAAGTGCTGGCGTGGTCACCTCAATGCTCCTGCCCGGCCTCGGGTCGTCTTCAAGGGATTCCCTTCCTTGTTTAAATAAACTATGCCACTTGTACACCATGGTTTTTCCTGGACAAGAGTCGCCGTAAACCAATGACATCTCATTCATTATGGTCGCGACTGATTTTCCTTGCCCGGTAAGGAACTTTATAACGGCACGATATTCGATTTTTTCCATATTTCACTTTTCACTCCTGATTATGTTACTTGGTTGACGATAGCTCAAAGACTAACTGTCTAATAACAATGAAACTTCGTATTTATACTAATCATGAGTCGCTGCACAGGCCACGCTCCCAATGCGCCTACTCACCCCTCTACAACCCGCTCATTCCGCGAGTATAAAAACTCTCCCTCGTAGCTTCATGTATATACTGTTTTTTTAAATACCTTTAAGTAACGTTCTGTTTTTAATTTAATTTTATGTCTTAGACAAAAATCCCGTTATGTAGTCAACTGCACCCGTTCATATAGGCAACACTCCCATGAAATACTCAAGTAGAAGGTTTAATGCAATTATTTTACACAACATAATTTTTCACGTTCATGTGTATGTACATATATAATTTCAGAACTATATAATTTTTTCAATATTTTACACTTTCTTACTGAATGCCTATCATCATCTGTACTATATTTACCCTATTTAGTAAATAATTACACTTAAAAGAAGAGATTATAATTTGGTTAATATAATTTTCGTTGGAAGAATTCTAGTTAATGTTTATAACAAAATCCAAAGCTCCGAGAAACTTAATTAATTAAAATATATAAAAGTTAGTAAGTATATGAAGTTTACGTTTTGATTGAGTTATTAAATAGCTTAACAATTTATGTGCTTTATATCAAAGAAATTGTAATTTTCATTTGAACGAAATTTATTAAATTCTACGTAATATAGTATCACTAAAATTATTTAAATACTATTTTATAATAATTTTGGCTTTCAACGCTTGATCCATTCAATATTATAACAGTGCGTATTGTCTGTTAACAAAATATATTAATTAATAGAAAATTAAATAGATTGAAATATCTGTAACGATAATTAACTGTAATTGCGGTATTATCATTTTTAAATAAAAATTTATTCGATAAAATTAGGAGGCTATGGTACAATCGAATACGTTCTTACAATGTATATATATATACATACATATATATATATATATATATATATATATAAATTTATATATTATAATTTCAATTTTAACTCTCCGAAGGGGTGTGCATTCTTATCTACTCAGTTTATTCGATCTGCAGACGCTTCGCGGCGTAAATTCGTATAAAAGTGAGAAGGCTTTTAGTAAGTAAGGGAGGGCGGACAACAACAATCATAACTCTCCGGTAATATAATTATAATATTCTGAAGAACGATTCCCACTTTATAACAACCGTACATATACACGTATACATTCACGTTTACAGAGGGAGGCGCACAGAAAGGCAGAACAGGGAGAGAGAGAGGAGCGAACTGAAATGACTCACGCAAAAGTAAATTATACATTGAAAAGGCTTTAATATAATGAATTCATTCATATGCATGAGGCAGAGTAGAATGCTGGAGCAATATTTGGTGGCGTAATGAAATGAATTTATGCAGAGCTGTAATGCTTGAATATTTAGCATATACCCCTTCATCCTCTTTGAAACACCCCGAACACTGTGTACCTAAGCTTGTCCTCCGCTATAATACACCACTTATTATTTTCTGTTCGCCATCTCTCTACTATAGCAACAGCAGAAGCAGCAGCCACCGTGTCATGCCATCGACGACACCATCTCCATCTGTCGTCGGAGGCCTGTCTCCAATCTAAGTTTTCTCCAGTAATCATTTTAACGTTGAACATTCAATAGACCTAAAGCGGAGGCGACGGTGTTTTCCGAATATACCAACATTCGCGTAAATGCAAAAGCCGTTCGCATTTATTTGTGCGTTTCTCTTAACTTTATTAATATTAGCGTTTAAATGCCATTACGACAAGGCAAGACTTGTATATATATTATTGATAATGCAAACAATAATACCATAAAACGTACGGATTTAATTTGTGATTCGCAATTACATATATTTTTATAATTGTTTATTCCACAAGTTTTTGGAAATTATACAACTTACACATAACTAGGAATCTGTGTATCGCTATACATTATTTTATAAAATTATTTGCTTTACAGTTGTTATTATACATTAAAATTTGTAGTACTCAAAATACATAGTTTGCAGATTTTTTTTCATGTATTTCTGAAATTGACTCTAGTATGTAACAAGTAGCTATGTATATTTTTTTACTTATGAGAAAAGTAGCCAAGCCTCCTGAATCATTCAGTATAGATTATAAATAAATGAAGTATTGAACGAAGAAATACATAATTGATAGTTGTAAATATTTTATATACATATATATATATATATATATATATACTGTTCTTGGTATGTGGTGACTTACTTTTGACTTTCATATTTTAATTATGACGTTTCATGATGCCTTCATCAAATTATTCTTCAATACTTTTTGGAAGTCGTTTTATAATCCAAAAACCAAATAAAAAATCTTCGAATGTAGTATTGCGATATAATTTTGCTTTAATATGAATTGCAAGTAATACAGCATAATTTCACAAAGACAAAGTTTCTTTGTATATACGAGGATGGATTAATATATAATGTTTCCAACTCTATAAAATAAGAATAAGAAAGTAAATTTATTGTACTACAAATATACATAACTATCTTGCCATATAATCACCATCTAGTGAAACGCATTTCTCCCAACTATGAATACATTTCCTCATTTCGTCTATGAAAAAACTTTCTTGTTTACAATTGATCCAATTGCGAACAGCAACATCTGATGAGAAATGTTGACCTTTCAACTTTGAGAATAACCAGAAGTACAAGAGTGCTATATCGACTGCGGTGTGAAGCAATGGTTTCGTCGCTGCAGTGTAGTCTAGCGTTATCATGTCACACTTCACGCATACGATTCTTTAATTATCGTAAAGTTTCGCAGTATCTTATGGACTTAATCGTTGATCGCTTCGGCAGATATTTGGTATTAATCATTCTCTTCGCATATCACACAATGGTGAGCTTGAGTTTCTGCACTGACTGAGTTTTGCATGTCGAACTTACTGGCAAACATTCTTCATATCAATATCTCTGAATTTCGATAAGCGCACAATCTTCTATCGTTAAAAATTGTTTGGTATGCATCTTCGGAATCGAAATTATGACAAATGATTGTTACTCAACGACGGTACACAAGAAAATGAAAATTTGCATGCTAAGACGAGATACTCAAAATTATCGTTTACAGGTTAGATCTTGTTTCTATCCCCCACTATTCACACAATGGCATTATTGTGGGTCTTGTATATCGATTCGTCATCGTAATTATAAAGTTTTGTAAAATTGTATCTACAAAGCGAATTATATAAAAACATTGTAACAACGCACTGGAAATATTTAAAGCAGCTCTTGTAAATTTCTAAATATGCCTTACATTTTCGCAAAATAGGAAAGTTGTACTGTTTAGAAGAATGGTGAATGTCTAATACGTATTTTATATTCGCTGTTTTAGTTTCTACAAATTATTTACGGGTCTGGAGTTAATGACTTTAGGTAAGCTCAGGCAAAACGATAAGAAAGTTTCAAATTAGACGACCTCGGTGGTTACGTAATTAGATTTTCTCATTCTGTCCACTTACAACACATTAATTAGAAAATTACTAACAATACGAAATAGAGAAGGCCTTCATCATATATGAACCACAAGTATGATCTCTACTGAAGAGGTACTTATTTTATCGACGATGGAAATGTTATATGCAGAAATTGGTCAATGGTAAGCAAAATTCACTGAAAACTAACCCCACTTCTTGATTTCATGCACTATGACAGAAGGGCCGAGGATACTCGTTCGTTTGCTTCATATATTACTATAGCAATAGTGATTTTTTTCTTTAATAAAACTACATCTACATGAATTGATTTTTGGTAGCTATAAGATCATGTGATGACGCCATCTTGTCACATTAAAGTGTTTATCGAAAAGTCTAGAAGAAAGTTAAGCAAGTATATTGTGTGTAGAATGTGGTGTCTTCTTTCCTCTTAGCTTAATAGTCATCAATTTCGAATTTATTTATTATTTTCTTTATCGTTAAAAATTATCTTTTTCCAATCTATCTTGAACTCATTAAACGATGATATTTTATTTCGCAATTTACAATAACATATCATAAAAATAAATTTTATCATTTTTAATTTAAAACGAAGTTAAATGGATACTGTCCTTATGTAACTGTAACTTACACGTTAACTTGAAGATGTTGCGTAAATTTGTTACGCTTTTATCAACTGTAATTAATAGTAAAATAAAACGCCAATACTCTTACCTTAAACGATCCTTTCATGTCTTCCAGGGGACTAAAACTAGTTGAGATCTAAAAGACGCCACAGTATTGTTTACCCTTAAAGTCATTTACCTATCTTAACAAGGGATTTCTTTTTTTTTAATATAACTTAAAAAAATAAGTTATCAGTAACCAGAAAGGGAGAAGAAAAAAATCTCCAATCGCAGTAACCAAACCTGATTTATTTACACACAATATGGTATAGACTAATAAACTGAAGCTAATGGCATTCTATATATATATATGAGAATATTCCTAAGTATCCCCAAATATACGCACAAACGATTCACGTGGATTTATCACAATGATAACTAATTAAAATTGCCTTCACAAAATTTAAGTTAAATTATGTACTCTGCTATAGCCGAAATTACTTATGATATGACGTAAATTATTGAAATACAGAATTACAGTATATTATAAGATTCTTAATAAAAAATAGAAAAACAAAAAAAATAAAAGAATTATTGAGTGTATGATGTAAATCTGTTATACAAAAATGCTGATTGTATAATTTAAGTTTTTCAAGTTCAACAAAAACTATCGTGTATTATTAAATCCTTAACGCAAGATAAGAAAATTCTTAACTATACAAAAAAAAAAATTTTATCTGCCTGGATAATTAATTAATTCACACATATTAACTTAAGACGAAATAATATAATGTCCAATTAAAACACAAAAATAACTTGTTGCTGTGAGCTACAAGCTAATTCTCAAAAACAGTATTAGCTCTTCGATAATTATATTGCGACGTTACTTAGTTTCTAATTAATAGGATAGTGTTAACATAAGTACTTACGATAAGTACGTATGCAAACGGGCGTATAATAAAACAATAATATGGGTTGACTCTAATCTTTTCACTGGAAAATTGCGGCTTCGATTACCGAATTTCTATTAATTTCTTGTATTGTCTGCATGGAAGGAGACAAAAAACTATACCCAGAACGTGGACTTGAGATTTAGTGCGGATAAAGCGCACAAATTAATTCAATGATATCGAAATGTATGTAAATCATACCTCTAGATTTGAGAACCACACCAAAATTCCTTGTATGATGCAAATTATTGTGTTCAGTTACCGAAAATTGTGATTCCAGCCACGTGTATGTGAAAAAATCTGTTTGTTCCAAATCTAACTCATCCAGTCGGATAATTTTATATAAATAGCATTACTAATCCGAATCCAGTGTTAAAAGAAAAACTATTTCTTTACGAAATGCTAAAAATTATTTTTTTACGATATGCTAATTATAAGACTCATTAATGGTTCGAACTTTAATGATGTTAGTGTTTCAACCAGTAAACCATCACAAAGACGAACGTTTTAGAATTTTTTATAGAACTACTTAAAATACTTAAAAATAAATATCTAGTCAGTCTCAGTAAATGATGATGAGAACGCGGAAAAAACCTGTACTACAGTTTTCATAACCAAAATTTAAATCTGTAATTAAATTAAATGAAAGATAATCTCTTAAAATCAGAAAATATAACAACACAGGGCCATAAAGAAACAAATTCAATCAAATGCAATTTATAAATCGAACAACGAAAGCGAAAGCTGTTAGAAATATGAAAACTGTCTATTTATTATACATTGATGTATACTAAATGTAAACGAAATAATAATTTTACGGAAAATCATACTATTAAACGCCAGAAAGAAACAAAAGGTAATAAAAACCCGTAACAAATTGATGTGGAATCTAACACGAAATGATTTTGTAAATTCAATCCTTCATTGAGAATTGTACTGTAGATCCAAAATTAAGTGTCATCTTTATTATTTAGTAACAGCATAAGTCATTATGTGTTATCGTTAATGTGGGTGATTTTAAAGTAAACGAATATTTATTTTTTATTTTTACAAATTTAGGAAATTTATATATCAATTTATTAGTGTCCGTTCTAAAGGCAATTATCCTCCTTTGGTGTAGCATTGATACATACGACCATAATCAGCAACGTATGGAAATAAACTGATTCTCAAGAGGGACAGTGACATCGGCATTTGCTCGATTGGTCGACTGAACTCTCGTATGGTGCCCATATGCTGCCTAAACAATCACCTACGTTAGTAATTATTTTGTGAGTACGGGCTAAATTTTTGGAGAAACTATTAGCAAACGTGTAACGAATTACAGCCCTTACTGTGTTCTTTAATGTCAACATGACAGAGATGCCCGCGACAGTGGTTTATGTTCAAATGTCATAAATAATGCAGAGGGTTTATTACAGGAAAAGTAGTTGTAATAGTTATCATTAAGGAATCTTAGGGCGCTAGTACTCTCTATAACTCGCAAATAGGACTGCGGCTCTCACCTGTTAAAATATAACGAACGGAGGTGTAATTATTGTTAATAATCTGAGAAATTTAAATGCATATATAGTGGCTAGTTTATAAACATAGGTCCACTTACGACAACTATGGCAATAATTTTATTTGTGAATTCAGTCCAGCAATAAAATATTGAAGAACTTCCAAAAGAAGTTTTTAAAATTGACAAGAAAACACTAGAAACAATATCGTGTCTGGAAGCTAAGAAGCAGCTCTTACATCATGTACATATATAATTTATTAGGAGAAGTTGATTAAATTTGTGAAGATAAAGAAATAACTTTAGTATCATTGACATCTGAAAGTATACACTAGAGTATTTAAATCTGTACATTCTATTTAATGTACATCTATATAAGTAAATATCGAATGTATTATGCAAAATATGTAATAAATTGAATTCGTTGCGGAATCGTAATCAATTATTAACATTCAGTAGAAATTATAAAATACATACGTAATTTCTGTAGACATGAGAATAATAGAAATTTATTAAGATAACATCAGACAAGCGGAAGTAAAAGTTAAAATTCTTTATAAGCAAATTATCACTAATTAAAGATTCTCGTTTTGGTAAAGAGGTCAATAACTAATTATCACTTACGTGGAATTAATTTTGTTCCAAAGATTTCTACACATTATTATAGCTTTTAAAAGCAAATACCAAACAAGCACATTCAAATTTGAAATTAAAATTGATAATAATAAACAATACTTTTTAATAATACAGAAGATTATTTAATACAGAATAAAATTTATTTTGCTATATATTAAATCATTGTAAAACTTTTACATAAAAAATATTAGTGGAAAATAATTTTTAGTTTTATTTATAAACAATGGTACAATATTACTATTTTGTCCTCTATGCATCTTAGAATAAGAGTTATCAAACACATATTAGAAATATCAATATCGAAAGAAAGAAATAATTAGCAAACACTACGACAATCACAGGAAAACATATAAATTGTTAAATAAACACAAATACAAAGTTAGGAATACAATAGCGAGTTCTCATGGAGAGACTTTAATCGGAGATTGTGGAAAATCTAAAAGCTTTCTGGAAATTTATAAGTAGCCAATGCAAATCTTTAAAGATTGCAGGTTATAATGTGAAGGTTACATCGCCTCAGACCATCGTTGATGCCTTCGCCGACCTATTTTCGAATGTTCCGTGCAATAACTGTGATGGTTTTAGTCTCTGTCGCTAATAATGGATCTATTTGCATTACATTTTTACTACTCGATATCGCCCAAGTGCTTCCTTTGAGTTTTTTTGGATCAGAGATAGCGCACCTGTTTGATGTGATTCTTTTCGGTACATTTTCAATTAATCACTGAAAACGTCTTCCTTCTCAAAAATGTGGAAAGTTAGCAGAATAATGCTTGTTTTTACGAAAGGAGATTCTTCAAACATCTACAAATATAGGTCAGCAATTATCCTCAGTAATTATGCAGGCATTTTCAGGCATCTTGAATATCAACGAGTATATGATAGTATAAAATGGCGATCCAACAGCATGGATTTATTATAATTATTATTAACTTGGCAGAAGTAATATAATATATTGCTGAGGCACTGGTTCATCGCTCTCAAGTAGACGTAATTTATACTGATTTTGCCAAGACGTTCGATTCGATTGGCTCTGATCTATTATTGATTAAACTTGACGCATTGGGTTTCTCTGCAGGTCTGTTGGAGTTTGTGTCGTCGTATCTGCGGCGACGTTCTAGTTGCGTATGCTTCAATGATTACTGCTCTAAACCATTTACTATGGCATCTGATGTCCCTCAGGAGTCAGATTTAAGTCCGCTGTTATTCAATTTTTATATAAATGATTTGTTAATACAATGGGATTGTAATATTTAACCGTACGTGGATGATTTAAAAATATTTGATGAAATACCTGAAAAATTGTCTGAATCAACAGAGAAATTTATGTATCATCAATGATTGGTGCATTAGCAGTGGAATTACCTTAAGTCTCGAGAAGTGTTCAGTCGTTACGTACTCTAGACAGTTGCATCCGTTACAGCCTGACTATGCTTTGAATAACATACTACAAAAACGAAGAACGGTGGTAAGGGGTTTTAGAGTTTGATTTGACTTTCGTCTTCAATTTACAGGTCACAAAGTTGTACTGTTGCAACTAAGTCATTAGGATTTCTAATAAGACCGTGCAGACAGGTTGTTTTGTAGATCCTTAAAAGGATTGTTCTGCGATGTTTTAACAAGATACTACTCATCTTCTCTTGGTTCTTGTTTGGCAGGCGAATGATTCGCAGGCATAATTTGCCTAGTTCGACACATAATGTATAGTAATGCTTATGATTTTGATGTTCTTATTTGTTGAACGCCACAAGTATTTGAATTATACCAGCACTGATGCATTTTTTGCCGAAACTAGTCTCAATGATGACTTTTATTTCAAGCAGACGAATAACGATTTTTTCAAGGACAGAATTTTTTCTCTTTTTCTTTCTTTTGAAATAACTGCCACGCTTAAAAGTTCAGACCTGTGCAGAAAAAAAATGTAGAATACAAATGAAGAAAGCCTTTCAGCAGCTTGATAAACCAGAGTTGTATTCTCAGAGTGTAGTTGCTAGTCTTCGTAAACGACGTTAATTTATGTTCTTATAAAAATCGAGAATTAAAAGTGGTAAAATTCAATAGTTAATAATCCAGTTAGATATCAGCAATAGCCAAAAAACTTAATTTCCAAGTGGAAATAGACATTTTCATCATTTTCTAAATAAAATTATTTAATGCAATAATATAAACAAATCTGCTATACTGAAAAATAGAAGAAATAGTTTTAAAAAAAAATAACTCCAAAACCAGAAATTTATTTAAAAAATGATCAAGTAACCCATTTACTTACCCATTTGGTGAAATATTTTAAAATTTTTTTATAAAAATAAATAACATACCTATAATTTTATTTTACAATGTCATATGTAATCTGTTGATCATACTGATCCATCCTACATCAACTGTGAAAATTTTTCTATTGCTTCTCCTGTACATCCAGAGTCAAAATCCTCCAACATACGCCAGAGTAAGGCTCAAAATTATATTGTGCATATTCAAGGTAGCAAAACTTGTATAGATCACTATTTCCGTATTGTTACCTAATATTAATTAAAATAAATTAGTTATTTATACTTAACTTAATTTGTACTTAAATTTTAAATAGTATTTAGTTAACAAATATTTACTGAAAGAAAAGATTACATAGTATTATTATTAGTCGAAAAAGCATATGTTAAAAAAGGCTATACACATACTTAAAGGTAATTTTGATGGAGCCTGTGGTTAACAACTTAGTTGTCGAAATGCGTATACAGAATACGAAAACTAATGTGTCAAGGGGTTATATATCAACCTTCAGTGATCTATACACATATTTACTTGAAAAACAGCCAAATATAAACTTTATTATTAGGATTGTTTTTATTTTAAAGTTTCATAATAACGTTTGCTTTATTTCAATTCTTATTTAATAAAAGTTACCTCGAATCGCATTTAGTTATTTGCTTTTACATTCAGTTTAATTTACATTGATATTTATATTGTTCACATATAGAAAAAAAACTAGTATTACTGTTTTTGTTGGTAATTTTAGTTTCCTTTTGTTAATATTAATTGATGTAGTTTATTATTCATAGTCTTTCAACACATCAATATAATAAAATAAGTATTATTCTAGTAGATAAATTTCGAGTGTTATCGAATGTTTAAAATACATTTATTTACAATAATATAAGATATTCAACATCGGTTTAACTGTTATTAAGTAAGTTTGTGTTATATTAAGTAATTCAAATAGAAATTGACAAAGAAAAATTCATCTATGAACGATGAATAGAATTTCCCCTGAACGAAAAAAATATTTATTTGTATTATCGATTTATGTTGCTAAAATTTGAAATTTTAAAAATAAATTAATCAGATTATTAATTATATTTTATTGATATTTCCAAAACACTTGAATATAATTTTATTGATATTTCCAAAACACTTGAATATAATCATCGGGCCTATGACAATATATTATTATTTATCTTTTTGAATGGAAAAATAGCATATTTAAAAGTTTGCTATTTACTAAATGTATTTGTTAGACTAGATAATATTTACATTAATTAGGAGATTATTATTAGTAATCTAGATGTAACGTTTAATAATAAAATCTTTTTATGATTAACTCGTTTCGTGTCATAATTTTTTCATTATTGTTAGGAAACATATTTTATCTTTTTCACGGAATGTTATTTTTTACTGTATACTATTATTGCTCTTTTAGTGCACACGATAAATTTCCAAAGTCCACTTAAACATTGACATGCAAGACATAAAGTTTACGAAGCGCGATATTTATGATATTCTTGCCATGTTACTTACATAATTTAACAGGCTAATTGTTATTGTTCTTGAAAATAATCATAATAACAATTTTAAACTATCTAACAATTAACAATAATTATCGGTTAACAAACGAGGTAGATGTATAAAATAAATTTACGTGTGAAAACGCGGTTAACGTTTAATAATTTCATAATTGCATCGAGCTCATTGACTCCACACGGCATTGTACTTTAAATAAGAAAGTAATTGTGCCAAAAAATAACAGCAACGCCATTAAATAAACGAAGAAGGAACACTCATTATGCTAGAATATATACATATGCATGCGCACATATGTACGTACATACATTCTATTTTAATGTGTGGGATGTTACAGATAACCGAAATTATTGTAAGTAATTGTATACTTATAATAATTAATTTTAGTCTTTAAAATTAGTACTTCAACGTTGGAAAAACTATTAGTTACGCTAAATTTATTCAAATGACTCTCAAACTCGTTTTCTTTTTTCACGCTTATCTAATATATCTTGTATAAGCACTAATATATTTATGTATATAAGATTGTTATACTTATGTAATTAGCGTTTCCGAATTAGCAGTAAATAGGTCCAATTTGTGGTGTTATGACTTCATTAACTTGTTTTATTCCAGCGCTTCTCTTTTTGTTAATTACATGTATAGGTTATAGAGATAATTACAGTATAAGTTGCTTGGTCAAAGAATAAAATATAGAAAAATTACCTAGAATAAAGGAACAAAATGATTTATTGTATGAGCTTTTGACGTAAAATGTATGGACGATGTTAGGAACATAATATAATTAAAATAATTGCGTTGAATTCATTTAAGTTTTATATACCTCCATATACATATATATACATATATATGTATTTCATAACATCATACATATTATAGTAATATATTTTCAACCACATGCATTTCTTTTCTTCTGAACTGCTCTAGGAATATTTAACTTGTCTGTTTGACTCGTATGACTCTTCCATGCATATAAGTAATTTTTTACCAGCTTGAAAGATAATAACAATCTCATATACTTATTACGTTGTTACGACTGTCAAAAGTGGCACGTAGATCAGATAAACACAAACAAAGAAAATGGCGTTGAAAATAAACCACAAACTATCTTCCTGTTTGACCTTTTCAAACCACAACGTAGACTCGTCGACAACGCTTGCTTATTGAAGAGAGTCGAATATGATTTCTATGATTACGACAATGAAGTTCTATATATGTATAAATTGTCAACAAGTGAATTTTTGAAAACACCATGTTTGATAAAAAGCTAAAATCAACTTCGCAGTAAGTTATGTTAGTTTGTAAAGCTTATTGGTTAAAGAAATTTTTTTTGGTATGACAGTAGCCCTAGGTGACCTATGTTCTTCATACGCCACTATTCAGAAGTTGGTTGTGGAATTTAAGGGAGGAATATCAGATATTACCGCTCAAGTTTTGTGACTTCTTCGGAAAACATTGATTCTGTCCATGGTATAATTTTAGAAGATTGAAAAATTCTTCAGACAATGCTCCTACTCACACAGTCATTGATAGCACCGAAAAAGTAAATTAAATTGGTTCTGAATTGGCTGACCGGATGAAGCACCGTCAAATTATTAATGTGCTTCCAAAACTCAAACATTTGGAAGATAAAAGATTTTCTTTCGACATATGTGCTATTGAAGTGGTTTTCGTACCAAAATAAGGATCTTTTAAGGACTTAGAATTACTTAATGAATGCGTAAATATAAAAGATTATTTTGAATATATTATACAGCAACTACTTCCATCTCATAAATAATTCCAACTCAATATAAATTCATATATTCATAAATTCTAGCTCATAAAATTTGAAAAATACTTACATTTTCGTATTACACTGCATGAAAAACAAAATAAAGTGTATAATACAACCTACTTTACAATAATTAAATTATTTTTCACTATCTTGTTGTCCCCTTTTCGTTTTTTCATTCTTGTCTAGCTAGAGAACTTCTTACTTTTGCAGACTATATTTTTGAATTAATATCTGGATCATTTATTTGCGACGTATGGATTCCATTTTGATTTAAAGAAATTTCTACCTGTGCGTTTATGTTTACATTCAATATATGAAAAAATAATATCTAATACTTTACTTGTTGTCCATTTTAAACTTATTTGTAACATGCAATTTATCTAGATATAATAAGCGATACTTTACCAAATTTACTTATATTTGTAGTACAGGATGGCGAATATAAGTGCCTTCCCTTTCACATTTGTATTTCTTTTAATTGTTCTATAATTCTGAAATATTATGAAGCCAACAAAGTTTTATTTAACTACCTTATAATACTATTTAAAACAATAAATACATTTTCATACGATTTCAATTCACTTGAAAGCTTTACTACACACAAAAAAAATTGTAAAATTAGTTACTTCAACGTAACTTGCAGCAGCAACCTAATTGTAAATAGTGGTTTAAAGTGACTTTGATGTAAAAAACATTTTATTTTATTTTTACAGAAGAAACATATTATCATATTTTTGCCAGTTTGCGCTTACAATATTTTTTAAAAAGAAGATATAAAGCTTGCAATTTGGCAACACACCTGCTTTTCAGCAATTTCATCTTTTGTTAACTATAAAAAGTTTAAGATCAAGTCGGCTGATAACAGCGGTAAGTTACAGGCATATTACGCTAAGAGTCTTGGGTTCGAATCCGATGGCCTACTGTCCGGGAAAGTTTTCCGAGGTTACCTAAAGCTCCCTGTAATTGGTGTTAAGCTGTCGAATTTGGATGTGCAGGTTTGAATTTATTGTTATTACATAACATTACTGTACCTTCCAACATATTTGGAAATGTATTTTTACAGATTATGCACTTTTAAAGCTGCCTTCCTGGCGTAAAATAATAAATAATATAACTACAATTTTTTCCTGTGTGTACTTGCTATTATAAATATTATGATTGTCCATTTTAAGCAGTTTTAAATTTCAGTTCTGTGATGGAAGAAATTGTGAATGTACTGTACGCATTAATTTTCTTTCAGGTTAGGTTAAGTATTATTTACCTATTATTAAATTGTAATATCTTATAACAAAACTATTTACTTAGTTCATTCGCATTCTAAACAATATACTAAACAATTATAAAATACTTGATGAACATTTCTTAATAAATCGGAATTTGTTCATTACTGAGGGTAACTGTATGGAATCTTAATCTTAATATATTGTTTATTTGCACATTACTACAATTTTTAAATTTATGACAACCTCGTAGAAAAAAAAATGTATTTGAAATAAGTCGGGTGACTAGGGTAACCAAGCTACTGAAATACATCGTTCCATCCAGAATCCTCAAAATACGTGTTCTAGAATGTGACACCATGTTGTCATTGATAGGTCTATGATTCGGCTCATTTATGGTATATACTTTATTTGCTTATTTATTTATTAACCGCTCCACAGAAAAATTCTGGGCTTATGGCTAATAAATACAAGAAAAACTGAATACACGTGAGAAAAAGAGAAGAAAAAAAATAAATAGTACATACACTAACAAAAAATATCATATAAAAATACATTCATCAGCGTGAATTTCTCGAAATAACTTATTTCAATTAGAGATAGAAGCATATGTCATGGTAACAAAAAGTACATTGTGTTGTATAAAAATGACAGGAATTTCAAAAACAATGTTTGAATCTTATTCAAGGGAATTGTTAATACGCACAAAATGATTAGGAAATTAGACTTGAATAAATATATACATATATAACTTATTTAAGATAAATGTGCGGCGCAAAAACTTCTTTAGGTTTAAATCATTGAATTCCTTAGTTAGCGTAGGTTTCTGCTTGTAGATTTATATGTCAGATACATATATGGTCAACGAATGAATAGTTATAGGTAAAAGTTACGTCAGGGTCCAGTATCCTAGTTTATTTGCAAAGTTAAAATCCTGAAAGGAAATAGGGATCGTAAAAATTTTCCAAATTTGTCATTTCACGTGTTAACTCTGCCGTTTTCTAATTATCAGATAATATAGTTAATTTTTGCAAATATCAAGGCTAATTAGAATGTTCTGGGTTTCCATTTTTAAATTTACAAAAAAGAAATATTTATATATATATATATATATATATATATATATATATATATATATTCTAAGTTTAAAACATATTTTTGATGTTTCATTAGTTCTATGTATATCATTGTAAATATATTTTCGGGACGTTTTCGTTCAATATTAACAAATAAAATCTTTGGACTTTGGCAAGCACCGTAGACTGAACTGATAAAAACGGTGATGTAGATCAAACAATGTATTTGAACTAACGAAATCTAAAACTTTATCTGCCCATTGATTATTAAAATTGATGTGTTACGCTTTAGTTCAGTCTGAAAGTCGTTAGATTGTTTTGTACTTATACCTTTAATGATGTGAAAAATATCTTTCGGTTGCTAATTTTTCGCTTTAGGCATTCCACTTCAAGATAATTACCTACACCTCCAATTTTTTTTGATAGTAAATGGCCCTACTGAAAATGTTGATAATCTTACATCTCAACACGTTACAAACAGTTTTTCATAGAACTTTCTCTGTACTTTTCTTTTAAAATTCACAATTTCCGTGCAAAAAAATTCAATAAAATGTTTACAATTATGACTGTTCAGGCCGTAACACTGTTCTACTTGGAGTTCAACTTTTGACTTTTGTGGCCATCTATAGTTATCCATTTACATCAGATGATTACCGTATAGATTGTGATAAAGCTAAGATATTTTTAACGATACGACTCCTTTCAAAACTGCTTAGCTTATTGTAATTTGGTTGGTTCGAAACTTTGGTATTTTAGTACGCTAATTTACAACTACGCATTGCCATTACAAGCATGCCCGAACGAATAGTAGAAAGCAAACATAAACGAACATGAAAATTATAATTTTTGTGTGTGGCTATGTGACAAAACAATTACACCTGTCCAATGTAAATTCACTTTATTCTATAGTAGAGATCTACTCCAGAGTTTACATACGAGGATGATCCCAGAAGTACCCGACCAAACAAAGAAAACACAAAAATTTTGGAAGGAAAGATATTTATCTTTCAACACTTTATACTTTTCGAAACGATGTTCAATAAGTTCGATACCCTTATTATAATAAGATTTGCTCTCAGAATAGCCATTAACTGCCGACATCACTTCTTCATCGTTGGAAAATCTTTGACCACACAGACATTTTTTCAAGTTCGGGAACACAAAAAAGCCGAGGAGGTTAAATCTGGAGAATAGGGGGCATGGGGTAGCAATTGGAACTTTAATTCATTTATTTTCGTCATGGCAATAAGGGATTTGTGAGCTGGTGCATTGTTTAGATGAAACAAAACTTTCTTCTTAGCCAAATGCGGCAGTTTTTGCTTGATTTTTTTGCTCAAGCATTGCAATAAATTCGCATAATACTCGGCGTTGATAGTTTTTCCTTTTTCAAGATAGTAAATGAAAATTACTCCACGCGCATCCCAAAAAAATCGATGCCATGACCTCACCTACAGATGAAACGGTCTTCGCCTTCTTTGGAACCGGTTCTCCCTTTTGAGTTCATTCTTTTGATTGTTCTTTTGCCTCGCATGTGAAGTGATAGACCCATGTTTCATCCATGGTTATGAAACGGAGCAAAAATTCTGCTTTGTGGCTGTGAAACTTCGCTAAACACTCAATTGAAATATCTTCACGACACTGTTTTTGCTCGAGTGTAAGCAAACGCAGCACCCATCTTGCACACAGCTTTTTCATGCCCAAATTTTTAGATAATATGCGACGTACTGCGCTTTTTGAAATGCTTACTATGTCTGCTAGCTCGCGCACTTTCAATCGACGACCATCTAGTACTGTTTTGTGGATTTTCTTCACCATTTCTGGAATCGTTACCGCATTTGATCGACCGCTGTGATCCTCGTCTTGGCAGCTAGTACAACCTCGTTTAAGCTCTGCTATTCAATATTTAACTGTTGTAAACGAAAGAGCAAAATCACCCAGAGTAGAATCCACTTCAGCTTTTATATCGGTTGAGCTTAGGCTTTCAAATAAAACTATTGTGTCACGTAACGATGACCAATTTTCTACATTTTTACAAATTCACTGAAAACGTTCACTATTGATGGCTGCCAAACAAATACTAAACAACGTGGCGTCTTCAAACTTGAAACATATGCTTTATAGGTTGTGTACTTTCTAATGCAGTGATATCAAGCCGGGTACTTATGGAACCACCCTCGTAATTATGTAAAATTGGATGTTGATGATCGAACAAAAAATTTCGCTATTCTCAATGAAACGGTTTACAGGGTATGAAAGAAACGCTACCATTGACAACTTTTTCACAACACTATATATTGTTAGAATTCTCCGCGAAAATATAAAATTAAGGAAATTAACCATGCAGATGAAGGATAACATGCCACACTCCCCAACACTATATAAATCGGATCACTGTACATTTACAGTTCAGAAAACATCAAACAAAAGAGTGCTCCTACTAAATTTAAGGTTTTTTTCAATATACTTTATCTGCATTTCTAAGTTTAGGATTAAATTGAAAAATGTTTAATTTTCTTCTTAGTTTTATGGTTCCCTTTTTTCTAATTTAATAAATAAAAAATTGAAATTTTTATTTAAAAAAAAATTGTTTTGTTCATACACCAAATTGTAGTAAATGGTCTACTTCTTGCTACGCGTCATAAATATATAACGTTTTTATGGGTTACTTGACCCGCTGTGGTAGAAGTAAGTATACATGAAGTATCGGTAGGTTTAGTATTAAATCTGTTTATACAAAAGACTTTTGTTAGTTTTTAATGTTACGATTAATTAAGAATTATTTTTGCATGTAATCAGGCAAATGCAATTTTAAAAGTAAATTTGTCGTAGATGATTATACGATATTAAATTATTAATGGACAGTAGAAATTAAATAATAATTTCCACTGTAATAATAGAATTCGACCAGATATAATAATGTCACAATGATTTTTAAGAAAAAAATTAGCAATTCATTTTGATTTGCTAATGCAATGATAATGGAATATTAATTGGAGGCATTATTATTTAGTAATTTTGCTTATTTTAATATAATTATCGTGATGACGCAAAGCGTGATAGAAAGCCAAGTGTTTAGAAATGTTAATTATGGGTGTAATTATGATCATTATTGTTACTATATTGTGCATTGTAAGCGTTATTAATTGACCATTACAAATGATTTCTTTCTTATTTTAATATATTTTTCGATCAATCAATCTAACGAGTACTAATACCTGTAGCAATGAGGTTTCAATATATTAAATATGTAGACGAATATCCAGTTTATTTAATGCGTAAGCAATGCAATATGTTACATAATTTCAGAAAAGTTAACATTAGTAGATATGTAAATAAAATTCTTTTATTTACATTGGCAGTCTTAATAATAAATTGTTTTTTGACGAAAGCATGTAATTGAATATATAAATATCGGCTACCTTTCGAAGTTCATATCTAAAGGATGTTTCAAATTGCGCGTTTTTTTTTAAGAATAAATAAAATATAGATAGCGCACTGAATTTGTCTGGGTATGTGGGCATTTAAAAGTGTGATGTATGACATTGATAGAAATGGCTTTGTAAACGGTACAACAACGCGTTCAAATTGTTGAATTATTTAATGAAAATCAGCGTTTTGTGAAAAGAGTTTTTAGAAAATTACGTGAATTCTATGGTTTACATAATCGTCCATCTGAAACCACTATTGGTCGAATTATAAAAAAATTTCAAGAGATCGGTTCTGTGGAAGATCAGAAAAGTGAAAAATACAGTAGCAGTGGTCGTTCACAAGAAAATATTGGTTTGGTTCGTGAAAGTGTTGCTGAAGATCCTGAAACGTCCATTAAACGACGTTCACAACAACTTGGATTTAGTGGGTCAACAACATGGCGTATTTTACACACACAAGGATTTAGCTCTGAAGGCATATAAGGTTAAAATGACACAGGAACTGAAGCCATAAGATCATTTATCATAAAACCTCGCTCATTTGTCAATTTCATCAATGAACAATCTGCTGATTTTTCTCAAAAAAATAATGTTTTCCGTTGAGGCACATTAGGGAGCAGTAGTTAATTTAAGATAATAAACAAAATCACCGTATCTGCGATGAGAACAATCAACGAATTATTCATGAGAAACCTATGCATCCTAAATCAGTTACTGTTTGGTATGCATTATGGTCAGGTGGTGTAATTGGACCTTTCTTCTTTGAAAATGCTGCTGGTGAAGCTGTAACTCTCAATGGTGATCGATATCGTTGGGTGATAACCGAATTTTTGTAGGCTGAATTAATGAACATTGATCTAGATGATATGTGGTTTCAAGAGGATGGTGCTACACCCCACTGCTAATAAACAAAATTGCCATATCTGGGGTAAGAAAAATCCACGAATTATTCATGTGAAACCTGAGTCCTAAACGAGTGATTGTTTAGTGTGCATTATGGTCAGGTGGTGTAATTGCTGATCGATATCGTCGGATGATAACCGAATTTTGTTGGCCTGAATTAATGAATATTGATCTAGAGGAAATGTGGTTTCTACACCCCACTTTGCACACGAATCAATTGATTTATTGCGAGAAAAATTTCCTAGACGTATAATCTCAAGAAACGGTGATGTTAATGGCCACCAAGTTCATGTGATTTGACACCGTCAAATTTTCTTTGGGATTATGTGAAAAGTCAATTTTATAAAAATAATCCACAATCTGCTTTGAAAGATTAAATTATTAGTGTCATTGGTGAGATAGAGCCTCAATTATGTCAAAATGTCATTGAAAATTTTAACAAAGAAGTGGGCGTCTGTGGAGCTGCAACTACTTCAATTGTCAATAAAACGTTTTTGAAAGTGAATGCAAATTATGTGTTTTATTTATTCTTTAAAAAAACCGCAAAATTTGAAACACCTTTAGTCTCAGTACTTATACATCAGAACAAAGATATATTGAGTTGTGGGGAAAGTCATTTTTGCAATAGAGAGCAGTAGTTAATTTTTGTAAATGCCAGTCATTCACATCTGTCTTAAGCTACGTCATAAGATAATCAACCGATAATTTTAACTTTATTTTGGAATAAAATAGAGTGATTTGATTAAATGCTTGAAATTTTATAAAAAGTTGAAAATAAAAGATCAATGTTTGCATTTTTGTCATATTTTACTTTTCTTTCCGTAAATATAATGAGGAGCTTCAAGCTTGTGAACAAAGAATGTAAATGCCAACAATGATTCACGAAATTCACTACTGGGGTGGTCCACTGAGGTTGATGATAATGAAATAAAGCCGTCGATCGAATCAGATTTACGGTATGATTCACGAGAAGTAAAAAAAAGAAATACTAGACATCACTTGAACGTTCACAATCACATGAAAAAGCTAGTATACGTCGGCACGAATTGGAAGAAGTTCATATGATGGAGAGTATAAAGATTTGCGATATACTTCTTGAATGTGAGAAAAACATCATTTTTCTGAGCGAATGATAAATGCTGATAAGCAGTGAGTTTTTTACGACGAATGTGATGCGAAAACGGTCTTAGTTCCAACCTGAAGATTCACTTCAAAGGTCATCAAAAGCAGACATTCATCAGTATGGAGGAATTTTATAGGCGTCGACTGTCGTTCTTCTTCGAACTCTTACCAAGGAACTAAGCAATTAATTCAATTGTGCATTGTCGCTACTTGGACAGTTTGAGAGAATTCATCATATAGAAACATTCAGAATTTATAAATCGTAAAGCAGTGGTATTTCATCACGACGATACGAATCACGTAAGTTTGACTATTCATCAAAAACTATTGGATCCAGAAAAGCTGTGCTGCTACCATACTAATCAGATTTTATGTCTTTAGAATTACACTTCTTTCGTTCTGTTCAAACTTCTTGTGTGGTGTATTTTTCAAATCAGATAGGCTGTGAATCGGTATGTTTATCGTAATTATTTAATTCCTACCGATTATAATTTAGTTTCGAAATACGTACTTAGGAGGATACAAATATTAATATTGTAAAGGATCACCATGTCAAATATTGGTAAAGGCAGTACGACATCTACATACGATATGCTGGAATACGCTGGTGTAATAAATAATAGTGTAAACGAATTTAGTGGATTGCTTATTCAATCTTATTTTGAATATTATAATTACATAAATCTAGATGTTAATGAGTTTATGGCTGTAAGTTATTGAGTTATTTTCTCTTATCCTTTGTGATTTTATGCACTTCTGATCATTTTATTCTTCTATCTTTCATTATTGTCTCTACTTCAAGTTCCTATTTATCATCCCTATCTGAATTTTTCTAATTGCATATAGTCCTTGAGTCACTAGATGTTCTGCTTTTATTTTTTGAAATATCAACTTTAATTTATTTTCTTTTATAGTTCTTTTCAATTTATTTCGTTTAAAATTATATAATATTTAAATTAATTAAAAAAAATATCATCTAGAAAATGGTGACTGAGAACGAGAATAAAAAAAAATAAAAAAGTATTTACAGTCGTCAATGGCATCCTCCTTGCAATGAAAATCTGGCACTTCAATAAATGCTTGGACTTTGTAGTCGAATAATTATTCGTATTCGATCCGTGCTTGAAATTTTGTAAAGGATCAGTACTAACCACTGTAAAATAATGATAACAAGACAAAAAATTAGGAAAATTCCATTTATGCTTAAGATGACGATATATTAAAAAAACTTTCCTTCTAATTGAAGTGTCCAGAAAATACTTTCTTAAGTACCTTATATGTAGTTTTACTGTAATCCGTGCTTTAAGCCTCCAATTCAAACTTTTAATTATCGGCAACTTCTAAACTTTTAAGGACGTGTCTTCTCCAGAATTACTCTGTTCGAAACGATACAAACTGTTACACTTGCTTTAAGTAGGGAGACAGTAAAGTGATGCCTATGATTTGGTAAAGAAAGCCGGACATGCTCACATCTACGCACAAAGAAAGAAAATAAATTAAGGCGCCAATCAAACGCATATACCACTGTAAAAGGTAATGTAATAATCAAATGAACTGGAAATATCGTAAAATTATTATCAGAAGAATAGAATTAATGATACAGAGGATTCTAAGCCATATGTAAATAATATTTTATAATCTCTTCACTAAAGTTGCGTTAATATACAGCATATTTATCTGAAAAGCAAACAAAACATAATAATGTATGTACAAAGGGTACCAGGAAAATTTTACAATATGACGCAACAATGAATAGTAGGAAGCTGCTTGTTGCTGCATATTGAGACATGTTAGTACGTGCATAGTAGCCGCCGCGACATGTCGATGGGCTCAGATATTTATTAGCAGTGAGAGTGTAAAGTGGTTGCGATGGCATCGTGGTCACGAAATGAAATAAGGGCAGTTTTGCGTTATAATATCGTGCGTGCTTTAAACATAGACCAGTGCTTCGAAGAAATAACTCTTACATTAGGTGATGTTTGTCCGCATCGTACAACGATATTCAGGTGTTATAGAGAATTCCAAAGGGGAAATTTAACTGTGGAGGATGCTGAGAGGCAGCGAAGGCCACGAACGTCAATTACGGAAGAAAACGTTACTACTGTGAGGAAAATGCTTGGCGAGGACAGGCGAGTGACCTGCCAACAGATAGAGGGTACTTCAGGTCTAAATGCACCAGCAATTCGTTCGACTCTGCATGATCATTTGCACGTGAGAAACTTTATTCTCTCTGGGTGCCGCATCTATTGTCTGAAGAGCAGATGACACGACGTGTGACATGGTGCTGGGAGATGCTAAAAAAGTTTAATAAAGGACAATCTCGGTATGTGAGCAACATCGTGACAGGTGACGAGACTTGGCTGTACTATTACGATGTGCCGACCAAAGACAAAGTTTGGGTCTTTGATGATGAGGTCATTGGATCTATGAAAAGCCTACGACTAAAGTCAAGAATGGACACCTAGTTCCTTCATTACGATAATGCTCCATCTCACCGCGCCAAAGCCTGCACCGAATATTTGACCACATCAGGATTGAAACTTCTCGGACACCCTCCCTACAGTCCAGGCCTTGCTCCCTGTGATTTGGCACTGTTCCCGCATGTGAAAGTGAAGCTAAAAGGGAGGCGGTTTTCCAGAGATGAGGGCTTTCTGCGGGTTTGGGACAACGAGTGTACTTTACTCCCCAGTGAAACTTGGCAGAACTGGTTTAAAGATTGGTTTCGGAAGATGGAGAGGTGTATTGAGTGTAGAGGAAATTACTTTGAAAAAATTAAGTAAACAAAGCTGTAATACAAGACTTCCCTAGTACCCCTTGTATGTATTACTGTTAATCGATTTATTAATTATCTATAACATAATATCTTATAATGTCTTTTTGTATTATATTCTTATGCTACAATTCGATTTGTTAATTTGTTGGTTTTAGTTGGACGGTATAAATAAACAAATCTTTTATCTAGCATTACATGTCTTCTAAAGCCACTTAATAGGAAGTAATATATTAAAAATAGCTTGCGCCCCGTTATGACGATACTGGTATTCGAATCTGTCTCAGTAATGTAAATATTGCGCTACTGTTGCTATACTTATTTTCTGATCTCTTAATCAAAGAGTTAAAAACATTGTCTCGTATATTTTAAATACTCCACTTATAGTCATATTAGTTTTGCCTCTAGCACAAATGAAATAAGCTAAACTAAAGTTTACGATGCGCATTAAAATAAGACTTTCTTATATGCTCTAGATGCTTTTAGTTTCTGTACAGACTGTATATGAATTAGAAACACATATGAAAATAAGCAAATTAGATAAGACCCATTATGCACTATCCCATTCAATTACTTTTTATTGTTCAAGTTTAAATTACATAATATACTATAAACTGTAGTAAAACCTTAAAAAAATATATTTAATAACAGCAAAAAAAGAATTTAATTATATATGCTCCTCAGGTTTTTCCGTTTCTTAATAAATGCGGTAATCTATTTATAAATACATGGCTTCTTTTTATATAACAAATTACTCGTTGCTCTATATTAAATCAGATTTACATCAGAACATTAATCAACACTAAATTATGACGCTTAATTAGCATTTTTGTATTTGTGTTAAGCGTTTCTAGCTATATTCGTTTCTATTTCGTTTATGCAATTTACAAATATGTGTTACGATATTTAATATACAATTTTAATTATATAAGTAATCAACATAATTACAGAATAAATTATTCAAACATATTCTACAAGAAATGATCATATCAAAAAGAATAAATTACATTTTATGTGAGAGAAGCAGGTTAATTATCGCTTTATTGAGAGAAGTGTAGTAAAGAGCGTTATAATGAATTTATTGTGTGATGTATACATGAAATATAACAAAAATGTTAAAGTTTTAGAACATTCTTCTTCGGAAGTAAGTATATATGTTGTATACATGTGTTTGTAAAAAGCGTTTTACATTTCCGGCTAAGTAGTGAATAATAGTAATACAAAAATATTGTCTTCTTAATTTTGAAGTACATTTCGTTTTTCGCGTTTTTACATCATTTGCTTTATGCTAATATAAAACCAGTTATATACTTTATTCTGCGAAGAATAATTGCTAGAATTGGCATTGCGAATACACGATTAGGCGTGTGTATTTTGAAGAAGTGCTTTATATATATATATATATATATATATATATATATATCTTTTAATTTTAAGCAGCGTTTTTAGTATGCAGGTACACAAAAGATTAGATAAGATAGGTTAAATATTTGTAGCATCAGATATATTATAACAGTTTCTTCATGTAACCTTGTTCTTCGTGAAGAATAAATGTACTTATATGTAAAGAACGACCGTTCGAAATTCAGTAATAAAATACTAACATAATTGAAATAATCTTTATTAATACTTAACTAATCTGTAGAGGCATACTAATATTAGTGTTATTATTAAAGTAGATAGTTTGTTAAATAAAGACTCCGATTTTTCCTGATTCATTAACATAAGTTATTTTAGTTATGCAGGTATTTCATCAATAGATGTCAAACGTGTTGCCTACATATAAGGACATTTATTTCTCACGGAAAACACGGTAATATGAAGAAACTTTTGAAACATTCCTGACATTGCAAACATTTAATAGATCTTATGCACTTTGTGCATCTACATAGTACCTTTCAAATCCCTTGTCACTCATCGAAGCATACGCTGCTGAACAAACGCTTACAGTGTTAACTCACGAGGTGTCCACAAGTATGACACGCATAGAGGCCATTTTTAAAATCTTTTGATTATGAAATGTCTAAGTTTTAGAAAAACATATTTTACTGGTTTATATAAAATTATAAATAAATTTTATTATGCAAAATTTATATATTTTGAAGTTCCAAGGTAACTAAAATGTGCACAACATAATCTTATAATACGTAATTTAATTTCAATTCATGACTTGATAAGTAGATAGTACCGACGAAAAACTTATTTAACAAATAGAGACACTACTTATAAAACTGGAAATTCCAAGTTATTCTTTAACGTCTTTAATAAAATAAGCAATACTACTTTAAAACAAAGCGAATGTAATAGATAACTACTTAAAAAAGCAAAAAAAAATATTGAAAACTTTATTTATATAACATCAATGCACTGCAAGTTAAAATAGGTCGTAGTTATTTTATTATAAATTCGTTATGAATAAAAGGCATGTAAAAATAAACTTATTAATATTATGTATACGTATAAATATAATATATAGTAAACAGGTATGAATAAGCTATGTATACAATGTGCTTATAGTACACATTTATATACACGTGTAAAAGAAAAACCAAAAAAAATAACGAATGTACTTAAATATTACAAACTTCTTGTGTTGTTGACAACTTATACTATTCTTGAAATTTACAGTTACTGTTTCAGAACAATCTAAATTAATTTTAAAATTCTCATGCAATTTTTCAGCATTCATGTCCAAATACTATATTTTTTCATTTCTTCTTTCATCTGTTTAATAACATTTAATAAGTTTGTAACGTTGTTCAGTGGTATGTGTAATAGCTCTCTCATTTCCTTCAATTTAAATGTAGTATCTTTTCTTGCAATTTCACATTTCACTTGAGCCCATGTGAGTTCAATCGGATTAAAATCGTAGCAGTATGATGATAATCCTAGAACTGTTTTATTATGAGATTTCGTTAGTTCATCATGATGTTTTCTTTGTATTCTTTAACTAAATATAATACTTCATCTTACAGAATATCTTTTTCGAAATACATAGTGTTGTTTCTCAGCCAAGGCCAAGTATCACCTTTCCTTGTAACACAACTACATACTTTCAAAGGTGGCAGTACTCTTTAAAACCATTCTGGTGGTCTTTTTTGATTCTATTAGGTGCGCAACTAAGTTCTCGCTGTTTTTCAAGAGATGGCTCGAGTAGTAAGTGCTGGTCGATTGTGACATAATCAAAACATCATGAACCAAGCTTAGACATATGGTAAACAAACCGCTTTGACACATTAGTGATTTTGTTTTTGCGTCATATACTTTTGGTTGTGTGAAAATGTCTGATTTTGTGCCAAATAATCGTCATTTGCGGGAAGTGTTGCTTTTCTTCTTTCATTCGAAGAAAATGGCGGCTGAAGCGCATCGAGAACTCCAAAATGTTTACGGAGATGCTGCTCTAAGTAAAACAACGTACCGTGATTGGTTCCGTTGCTTCAAAGACGGTGATTTCGATGTTGACGACCGTTCGCGTGAAGGAAGACCAAAAACCTTCGAAGACGCTGAATTGGAGGCATTGCTCGATGAGAATCCGTGCCAAACGCAAAAGAGCTAGCTTCAGCATTAGGAGTTACCCGCCAAGCCATTTCCCAGTGATTGCATGCGTTGGGAATAATGATTCAAAAACAAGGAACTAGGGTTCCTTATGATTTGAAGCCAAGAGACGTTGAGCGTCGTTTTTTCGCCTATGAACAACTGCTCCAGCGGCAAAAAAGGAAGGGATATCTTTATCGCATCGTTACGGGTGATGAAAAATGGATTCATTACAGCAACCCAAAGAGAACAAAATTATGGGAACGAATATTCACGCTGCGAAGGTTTTGCTGTTTATATGGTGGGACCAGGACCGTGTTATTTATTATGAGCTGTTGAAACCGAACGAAACCATCACTGGGGAACAGTATCGAACTCAAATGATGCGATTGAGCCGAGCACTGCGCGAAAAGCGGTCACAATATGAGCAGATGTACGAAAAAGTGATTCTCCAGCATGACAACGCTCGGCCTCACGTTGCCAAACCCGTTAAAACCTACTTAGAAACGCTCAAATGGGAGGTCCTACCCCACCCGCCATATTTCCCAGATATTGCGCCGTCCGATTATTACTTGTTCCGTTCGATGGCACATGGTCTGGCTAATCAGCAGTTCCGCTCATATGAAGACATCTCAAAATGGCTTGATTCGTGGATAGCCTCAAAAGACGAACACTTCTACCGCGACGGTATTCGAGCTCTGCCAGAAAGATGGGAAAAAGTTGTCGCTAGCGATGGGCAATATTTTGAATGATTCATTTGTAAATATTTTGTCACAATAAAGTTGCATTTTCATCAAAAAAACAACGAGAACTTAGTTGCGCACCTAATAACAACGATGAGCCGTCTTCGACACATTCACCTTTCTAACCAATTTGAAAAACAATCAATTATCTTCCCTTTTCAGTGGATTTTTAAAACTTGTTGACTTGGACTTGTCATTGTTTTATTCGCCCATATTTTTGCACAGTTTATCCTTCATCTACACATGTTTCACCCAGGTAATAAATTCCTCTTCTGTTTTTCTCTGAATTCTTTTATTTGAAGACAGATTCGGCCTGTATAGGTAGATCCTTTTTTCCTTTTGTCTCTATTTAGGATTGTTATTTTATAATTCCTACAAAAGTTGAATTTCTGAACCATGGCATTGCACTGCTTTTCTATAAGGAAGTTCAGACCTTTTATAAACTTATAATGATCAGTGGACTAACTTATTGCCCTTGCATGAGTCTGTAGGCTGCTATTTTGCTATCTACAGGCAGGAGAAGAAGTGGTAAGAATATTTTATCTCTTCTTGAAGGGAATTACTAGATCGTCATGTTTTGTCGCAGTATTGTCCTATATTTTGTACAGAGTATCGAATTTTAATTTTATATATAATTATGAAACATGTTGTCAATAGTGATGTACGAAAATTTAGACAATGCTGCTGTTTCATTTTCAAACATCAACTCATTAAGAACGCATTCTAAAAGTAGTTACATTTTGGTATATGACTACGCTCAGGTTGTTGTTTAACTGTTTGAGAATTTGTTTGTAACGGGTTCGTTATGTGAGAATACGGGCCCGTATTCTCACATAAAACGAGCCTTTTACTTGACCTTCAGGGTGCTAAAACTAGCTGAAAAAGTAAACTTCTTCAGCTAGGTGCGGTTCTTTGTTAATCAGTTCTAATAGGACGTCACAGCACTCTTACCATGAAAGCTCTAAGTCAATACTGAAGTAAAAGGTGGATTAAGAAAATACGTTCGGTATTTAGTTAACTCAGAAAATAAGAAGAGGCCTTTTTACAGCAAACAAAAAGTTGAGCTGAGTTACAAGTTTATTGTATTTGTTCAAATATTTTTGAAGTACAGAATATTTAAGAAAAGACAAATAAATTAGATAGGTATTTTTAAAAAAAGAAGGAAACGCCTATGTTACAGTTTGAATTTTTAATTACTAGTCACCACCTATACGTATAGTTGGTTCACACTAGTGGTTCAAGAAAAATATTGTAATAATTGAATAAATGTTCAGTTTACTACTGAAATAATAACATCAAATAATTGACTTTATAGCGTAAAATCGATTGTGGTTTATGAAAAGCAAAAAGATATGAAAGGAAAAACCTGTTCTGCCCAGCTGACCAATTACTATTTAATTGTCAGTCGGCAACTATGTTTAACTATCCAACAAACCATTAAGTTAGAGTTAATAAAAAAATATTAATATAGTCTATTTCTTGAAGAATATTTAATATATTAAATTGAAGCTAGCAAATTTATGAAGGCAATATTTGCATCTGGGTAGTTACTTGCAAATAAAATATTATAGTAGATTTATCAAATTTTATAAGTACTACTTAAATAGTGTATTGCTTATCAACAAGTCCTTTATTTAATTAATTTGAGGCTGTAGGTGGGCCAATTTTAATAATTTACGCTGTCTAGTGAGTCAATAATTAGTTAAAGCAAATAATTCTACGAAATGTATGAATAGATAATTGTATAAATACCGTGTGTTAACTAGCCTGCCCTTAAACTTAAACTAGTGCCTAAATGTCGCAAATCAGGATCTAAACGCTTTTAAATGTCTTATGAATCAAATATAATTAATAATTAACCATGTAAATAATAATAATTACGAACGACCTTGATTTCAGCTTTTATTTCAATTTCTATGTTGTTAAGTTATAAGCAAGGTACCAAATGGCTTCGATAAACCTTAAGACTGCAGATTAAGCTCTGTCTTCTTAATCAGATGAACGCGAGGTTTTCATACACACACTAACCCAATCTGTTTGATAATTAATAAGCTATCTAGGATTGGGAAGGAAAGAACCCTTACGGTTGCTTGAACTTTCAACCACGTGTTGAGGTTTATCGACTTAACTGACACAATCACAGCTGAATTTTTAATGGCGTGAATGATTGTAAATTTCTTAACGGTTAACGTTTAATCAATCAAGAGAGCGATATTATCAGACATTTAACTATTAAACAACTCAAGGTGTGACGTGGTCCAGAAAAATAAACGCGGAAAAGAGCAAAATACCGACTCATTTTTATAGCAATTAATAGAAAAGCACTGGAAATAACAAATAGATATTATTACGTTAATCATTCAAATCTATTAATTAAAATAAAAATTTTAACATTCGAGGGAGATCTGTAACTCATTGATAGTATCGATTACAAACTAAAGCTGACAGATACGAGAGAGCGATGAGAGTAACAAAGAAATGAAAGTTGATCAAATAATTATTTCCAAAATTTCGCAATTACACAATGTACAGCGGTGACCACAATGTAGGAACACAAGTTAAAATTATGCATGTAACATGTTTCCATTCGAAAAATACTTTCTTCTTACCGTGAAGGACTAATGACAATTTAACGTACCGTGCCGTTTGTCTTTTCTTTGTCAAAGGCTTATTACAATTTGTTGCTCGTCCGAATGTTGCTTACTTACTATAGAATGTTACTTAGACAGTTTGAAAGTCTATGTTTTATTCCTTCTATATCGACACATCGCTCAATATAATTGACATTATATAAGACTTTTCAAATGCATAACCACAAAGCTAAGACCTAGTTATGTTTAGCACATCTAGATATACCCGTAAATTGATCACTTGAGATTATTGTAATCCCTTTCCACAACACATTTTCATATTCAGAATACGTATTTCGACAATTAAGTTGTCTACATCAGCAGACATATCTGCTGATGTAGACAACTTAATTGTCGAAATACCTATTCAGAATAGAATTTTTAGGGGTTATATTAACCTTAATTGATTAATTTAATCATCCACAGTCTCTATTAAAATGTACACGTAAATATATATCTGTTGTAATTAAACAAATTGTAAAATATAAGCAAATGGTTATTTTAATAATAATTTGAAATTCTTTAAGTTAATTATAATTATATCATTCATTATCAATAAATACCTTCCTACTTGCAGGTGAGAAAAACAATATTTATTAATTTACATACTTCTTTATGTCCAGGTGTACATTATATTGGGTAAGAAAACAAACTAGGCCTCCTCAGTACAATGTAAAAGTGTCTAAATGGGTGAGAATATAATTTATTATTGTAATTGCAGAGGATTAATGTATGCTTCTAATTTTCCGTTGTGATTAATATCTTTTCCGCAACACCTTTGACATGTAAAACATCTACGTTTCTATGGATCACATCACTAATTACATATCAATGATTATTAACAAGTATTTTTAGTGTTTGGTAGAAATCTTCTAACGAATAACCATATTTTATCACTTCTTATCTAAAGTTCAGTTCTACGATTCTATACGGATTTAATTATAAACAAATAGGTATTTGAGTGATGATTTTTCTTATTTACTGTTTTAACTGAATTTAGGCCTCACTTCTTCGTTAATATTATTTCTATTTAATCGAGGTCTTACTTTTAACTTATTATTAAAACAAATTATCATTAAAAATAAGTATTTATCGATTACCTGAAAAAATTAACACGAAGTTCAAGGAATTGAAGTGAATGATGTCAGACATTGATAGATAACATAGTTATTATGTCGATAGGTAAATGAATTCTACAACCAAGGCTGTGTTCCGAAAAGTATTATAAACTTAATTCGGCGTCATCCTTTGCAAAGATTTTAATAATTTGCTATTGTAAATTCTAACTATAACTTGCTCTAATGGTTTAAAAAGAAGCGAAATAACAAAAAATATACAAATAATTCTTTCATATAATTGAGACACATCTACTAAAATTAATTACATGAAGTAATATAATATTTAACAAACAATGGTAAATATAATATATATATATACACTACAGGCCATAAGTGAGGCATCAGTAGATGAAATTTAAAAAAACATGCACGCTTAGTTAAACAAAACGTATATTTCTACAAAACTATATCTACGAGACAAATGAACAGTTTTCCTTATAAAATAAAATAATTTCAACATATTCTGTAGAATTTCTTATCATATTCGACTTTCGTCGAAGTGTCCACCTCTGCGCTTAATGATTTCTTTACAAATATTAGGCAACCGCGATACAAGTTTCTGGACCGTATTCATTGGTAAATTATTCCACACCCTTGTAAGTTGCTCCCAAAGCTATTTCTGCGATTGTGGACAGCTTTCTCTCACGTTTCTATTTAATTCATCCCACAGTAATTCGATAGGGTTGAGATCGGGTGATTGTGGTGGCCAAATCATATTTATCAGCACCCCTTCCTCCTCTTTTTGATTCACATAGTTTTTACAAAGTTGGGAAGTGTGTTTGGGATCATTATCTTGATGTAGGTGAAAACCTTGACCAATTAACCTTAATCCAGACGGAATTGCATGTTCCTTCAAAATCGTCAGGTACCCCTCTTTTTTAAAATGCCTTCAATGCGGTACAAATCTTCGACACCATCAAAGGAAAAGAAGCCCCAAAGAAGCACAGAACCTCCCCCGTGTTTAACAGTTGGCACTACACATTCGGGTAACATCCTTTCACCCACTTGTACTCGAACGAAAACTCGTCGATTACTACCAAACACTTGGAACTTTGACTCATCTGTCCATAACACCTGCTTCTGCATTTCCATGTCCCACTGTTGATGGTCCTGGGCCCATTGTAACCGTTTTTTACGATTTCGTGGATTCAATAATGGTTTACGAGCTGCAATACGCCCATATAGTCCTGCTTTTGCCAAACGTCGTTTTACAGTAGTCAGTGACACCGGCTTTCGACGGCCTTCATTCAGCTCTGCTCGAAGCTGAGGAGCCTATTTCGTTTTGATAGTATTTTTAGGCGCAAATCCTCTTGTCTAGTAGTTATCCTTGGCCTTCCGCAACGTTTTATTGGTTCTAGTGATCCATTTCGTGAATATCGTTTCACTGTTCCTTGCACCGCGTGATAAGATAAATTTAACTTTTGGGCTATTTGCCGCAGTGAAATTTTTTCACCATGTGGCGTTATTAAAGAACTACGAGTTCCTTTTGTTTCGGCATTTTTATAAGTTACTTTTACGTATGTTCTCAAATACTCGTATTGCAACTTACTTGGACAAATGCTGCACGAAAACTAATTTTTAAATTGCTAAATAGTTTACTATGAATTCCTAATACCATTATAATAATATTTCGTTCTAAACCCTATTAAATTTATTGGGGTATATAAAATATTTCTATTAAATAGACGCCATAAAGCTATTAAAAGGATTTACAATATTTTTCAGAAACAAATATATTTATCTACTTTATAATAATAATCCGAATAATCCTTCTTAGAATTACATTTGCAACTGTTATTTCAATTATTCTCACCAAAACAGGTAAAAGTCTAAGGGAGTTGTCTAAAAAACAAGTGTTTTGTTATTTATGATAAGTGATCCCTCACTTATGGCCTGTAGTGTATATATATATATGTATATAAAACAAAAAAGAAACATATCGCTCAGTAAAAGTATATATATATATATATATTTTTATATTTTTAAACCAAATTATGCTCAAATACTTACTGTGTTGAGAGTAATAAACGATTAAATTTTTATTGGAAAATTCGTATGTTGCTCACTTAGAAAAAATTTAATAATGAGTTTTCGTTCTACGTAAACAAATGCATTCTGTATTCTTTGGACTTCCATAAAAACTCATTTCAAGAAATTTGTAGGGCATTGTGTAGCCCTTATAGCTTCATTGGAAGGTTCAGAAGTTTATCGACATATCAACTTATCATATTCCAGACATGTTCTATGGCAGTAATAGTTGCAACATAAGGACGAACATTGTCTTGGTGGAACGTGGCATTATTCTATAGTTTAATTAGCGCTTTAATATATGGTAAAGCAAATATTTTCATAACTTCATAAATGCACCTAAGAGCATTTAAATGGCCTCGAAAGAAATCTTGCTTCCTATGTTAATTCTGCTCTAAACCATCAATTTTCTAGTAGGTGCAGTCTTGCGCTCTGCGAAAAAATCCCAAAGCTGCCTTTCTCCTCTTCAATATTAGGCACATCTGCAACCATCATGGGTCCACAAACAAAGATGAAATTGGTCAAAAAAATTTAATTGTCTCAATGAACCCGTCATAGCATCGTTCTAATTTAAGAACACGATGCCTAATAGACTACGGCCTGTCTCTGCGAAACCTCGAGATATTATGCAGATCCCTAAGGGTAAGAAACCTTCTACCTTACATTTTTGTGATTCTCTTAGATCGTCCAGAGCCTTTTTTACAATGTTCTACGATGTTACTTACCTCCGTGTGACCAATCTCTACAGCAACTAGTTACGGTAGCAATATTTACTTGCGTCAGCCTAGCGCTTCGGCGAAATGCAGTAACCGCTGGTGGAATGTAGCATTCGAACTCTTGACATTCTAATAACACATACACACACACACACACACACACATATATATATATATATATATATATATATATATATAGGTTTATTGCTTTCTTTCATTTATTTTCAACAACTGCAATATTTACTTATACTAGGTGATTTGTATTTTCGTCACATAGTACATAAGATGGTAAACAAAAAGAAAAAGTAAATAATCATTTCGAAATATATCTTTGTTACGTTAGTATTTATGTAAATAAACAATTAATGAAATATTTAAAAGAATAATTACCATCGACGGAACTAAAATGTTCAAAAAAAGTGAAATGTTACTACAATTATTTGCAAAATACTATTTCGAGAAAATTGAATTTTTTACTTTAGAATAATTGAGGAAAACTAGATGTTTTACATGTCATTTACTTTCAGTCATAAAGAAAAATCTAAAATGATTTAAAGGTTTCCTTTTTTAGAAAAGTATTAGTCAAATTGTAACTATTATGCTATAAAGGGTTTTAAAAAATAGTAGACAGTTATAAATGAAAATAGATAACTCTATACAATTTAATGTTATTGTAAATGTGGAGATATGTTGCTATAAATAATAAATTTTAGAAAAGTACTTCAGGCATAACCAAAAAAAAAAGTTGGATGTTATAGAAAAGTGTATACCGGACTGAACTGAACTCAATTGTCTATTTCCAATTAGTTTGATTTAATGGAGTCAACAGAAACGTGTAAGGCTTCACATGACATACGAATGATGAAATACTTTCAGAATGTCCTTACAGATTATGTAAGACGTCCCTATTGTGCTATAATCTTTCTTGAATAATTGCGAAACAAATTTGTCGTCTAAAAATTAGGTATAAAGAGAAGTAGTACTAATGAAAATTTTAAATAAACTATAACAAAATAAGTACCTATTTAGAGAGTGAGAAAAACTCAGAGGTAGGAAGTATATGAACGAGAATAGGTATTTGTTATGTATTTTCAATTACGCAACTGATACTCAAAAAACGTTGATTTTTGTTAAAAGATGTGCAATTTGGGATATACTACAAAAACGGAAAATACCACTAGGTGTTATTAATATTTGTAAAACGCGTATATAAGGTTACCAATTAAATTAGATATCATTATCTGTAACTAACGGGAGGCGCCTTTTTAAGTTGCATATTAAGCTATTATTTTATCACTGAAAGTTGATATATAACCCCTTTCCACATTAATTTTTGTATGCTGTATACGTATTTCGACAATCAAGTTGTCATTATCAGCAGATAATTAAACAGTGTCGCACCTGGAAAACTACGGCAAAATACCGGTACGAAACAAATTCCGCGCACGATCTGTACCGTTGAAAGCCAAAACGCAGTAACGGTACAGATCGTGTGCGGAATTTGTTTCGTGATAACACCCCGAAAAACCAGAAACTTTTGCAGAAGTAGACACATGTATAAATTTTTAGAGCGACTACCTAATGAGCATTACTTGAGTATAAAAGTAGCTACGATATTTAGAATGAAGTCCATTTAGATGGAAATAATTATATATGAAAATTGAATACGTTAAAGACAGTGATTTAGATTAGTAGAAATTAATATCCGAAGAACATTAACAATTATTAATTATGAAAACGAAGTAATTACTTATCTAGAACCTTAAGGAAAATATTTGAGATTACAACTAAAATATACAAATTAATTATTCTTACGTGTAATAAAAGAAATGTCAATCAATTAGAAGGAAAAATACGATTGGAAGTTTCTCCTCTAAGATTGAAAGTAATAGAGTTGGTCAGATTCGGCTTCTTACACTATACATACATTTAGAAAAAAATTCGGTTGCTATTCTGCAAATAATAGGTGTTTATGTGTTGGGCCTCAAAATTCATGGCATGGGTGGCAATTATTTTTGGTGGTTGAGGACATGTAGAAGACTTTGTAGAAGAAAAACGAAAATTCGAGACAAATTTTACTTAAGACGACAGTGAATATTTTATAGTGCATAACATTTGCAGTTCAAAGTACTTCCATTATAGCAATAGTCTTTGCCTTTTCAACAATAGGAAATATCTTATTGGAGAAGATAAATTCAAAAACGCATTCTTCAACAATTGTTAGTTAATAAATACACACACGCACACATTTATTTTTAATTTAAATCGAGTAACTGATTGGTAAGTAATTTAAGTGCGGATCGGTAAACACAACATACAATTACTATAAACAAGTACACAACTTATATTGACTGATCTTCCGAACCAAATTTAAAGAATTAAATAGCAATGCTATTAGTAAATCGAGAAGAAATAGTTGAACAAGGTCTGGCCAAATAAAAACATAAGAAGCAATATAACACAGACGGAGCTCTTAAACAACGCACAATTGCGCTACATATATTGAAGAGTATAGTATTTATAAATAATAAAGGAATTTAAACTATAAAATGTGTGTACATTGACCTTATCATATTATATCTAGTCTTATAAAACATCGTAAAATATAATTAAACTGAACTTTTTTTTTAATTACAGAAGGAAAAATATTTCTTCTAATATTAGGTTTTTACCTAATACAATTAACTCCCAAGTATGTTTTTCTACATAATCAAAGGCAAATTACCTATGTGGACGCGTTACATTGTCTATTTATCATATTGATTTCTCTAATATATACATATACTATATCTAAATATATAAGAAATTTGTTGGTGACTCAGATGTAAGTAATTAATAATGTTTACTAAATTGAAATTTGTTATAATTACTTCATGAAGCTTTATGTTAATCAGTGTAATAAAGCTTGCTGCTTTTCGTTGTGTGCATATTACATTTTATACGAAACACTGGTTAATTGTATGAAACGAAAACAATTATACTCATCTCTGCCTTCTCGAGCTGTCATTAAAAATATAGTAAAGTGAATTTCAGCTGTTGTAATTATAACTTTTCAATCCATATACTTGACATATTATTCATTAAATATGTTTTTAAAATGTACATCTCTTTGATTATTTTTTAATTAATCCAATTTTTTTGAAAGCATAACTATGCTATAATAATAGTGTATATTTAAAACGTTTTATGAGGAAGTAATTTAGTGCATTTACATTGGATTACATTTGTTTTCTGACGTTTTCTGCATAAGTTAAACCCAATGTAAACAGAGAGTGTTCGTATTTTAAGAATTTGCACTCTCATCTGATTTCGGGGTTTGCTAAAGCGATTCAAAGTTAAAATATATTACCGATATAATGAATAATTAAGTAATATTTTTTAAAATTATGAACATTTTAATAACTCTTTTAAACTTGACAATATTTACCTTCGTAGTACTAGAAATTAATAAAATAGCTACCTCGCAATGGCATGATAATAAATTTTCGTGTTGCTGGACACTGATTGACGTTATACGTTTTGTTATTTTTTTCAATATATATATATATATATATATATATATATAATTTTATATATACATATATATATTTCATGATAAAAAATTACATGATGACTTCTCTATAAGTTGGTAGCAAAATATAAATAGCTAGCATATGATACTACTCGAACCTATGTGGAGCACTGGTTAGACCCTTTTGTACAAAACATTAAGTTCGATGAGTAATGAACCAAACTGTACAAACCACAACTAAAAAACCAATTCAATGCTTAGCGATTCACTGTAAAAATCAAAAGTTTTTAACTTCCAAGAATGCAAATGCTTGTGATGTTATGAAATACACTGAGAATAGATCATCGGTACGCAGCATTGCTCTATAGTTTTCGAAAATTCGGCGACCAATTTTTAAGAAGAAACACTTTTCCCTAATCTCACTTATTACTCCATGAGATAACGCTTAGACGCATTTCAGACATGCGAACTGTGGTTGATTTGTTCAATAAACAGAGATGAAAGGTTTTTGGTCATCTATAGTAGTCCTAAAATGAACAAGTTTCATAGAGTTCGTTTCTACATAATCTCCAGATTCTTCGGAAAAAAAATCGCTCCGTTGGAGCCACTAAAAGAATTTTCATATTATTTGTATCTAAACGAAAAGAAAAATTATAAATTAAATTTCTTGTCTGTGTCCACTGTAAATAAATTCACTACTCACTGTCATCTTGTCGAGAGTATAAAATATACGAGGCCTGATCAAAAAATAACCGTTATTTTCAAATTTCGTGAGTTAGATATGTTCGATTTTCGCATTTTTTTTCTGTTATGTTGGTACACATGTCTGTTATATATGTTGGCAATATCAGCCATTTTGGATTGCCAGTTTGTTTTTGACAGATAAAAAGGTTAGTCGTGTTTTGGTGTGCTCTTCGATTTTTTACTATTCGAAAAAAGGGATCAAAGAATATGTATTAAATTTTGCGTTAAAAACGGAATAAAGTGCTCCAAGGCACTTGAAATGTTGACTGTGGCATTCGGCGAGTCCACTTTGTCTCAAAAAGGTGTTTATAAGTGGTACAAGCGCTTTACAGAAGGCCGAAAAAATACACGCCAAGTTCGATCAAATGTGAAGTTTCGACTCACTATTTTCTTCGATTATAATGGCGTGGTGCATTATGAGTTCTTGCCAACAGGTCGTACAGTTAATAAGGAATACTAGAAGGAAGTTATGCCACGTTTGCGTGAAGCAATACGGCTCAAACGATCGGAATTGTGGAAAAAACAATCACCATGATAACGCACCAGCTCACACATCGATGCTTGTGCATGAGTTTTTGGCCAAAAATAAAACCGTTATCATGCCTCAACCACCGTATTCACCGGACTTGGCTCCCGCTGACTTTTTCCTCTTCCCAAAACTGAAGACACCGATGAAAGGAAAGTGTTTTGCTACGATTGAGGAGATAAAATAAAAATCGAAACAGGAGCTGTTGGCGATACCAAAAAGCGCGTTTCAGAAGTGTTTCGAGGATTGGAAAAAACGTTATTGATGAATAAATAAACTTTTTGAAAAAATTGAAAATAACGGTTATTTTTTGATCAGACCTCGTATCTCTTTTCATATAGGAAGAATACAGAAATGATCGATTTTATAGGAATTCTATTGCAATAATTCGTATACAAAAAAATTCAGGATAATAATGTGTATGATATCCACGAACATCTGAAAATATTAGACATCTTATTCCATTCTTACTTGATAGTTTCTTAATACCTGAAGTGTATTACATATTTTGTGTAACAATTTGTCTTCGAACATCATCTGAGTGTTCTATTGCATTATATTTGTAGAATTGGCTCGCCACTCCAATTTGTCTGTATCAACTTCACCAATTCAATTTCATGACGTTTGTTCGATAGGGATGAGTGCTATTCTAACAAAATTGCAAATCTTTACTACTAATTACAGAAGTGAACTTTTGTACACTGACACAGGAATAGGTTAAGACGCGCTTGCATACACTTTTGCAATGATTGCATTAACGCATGTGTAAACATGTGAAGACACGTCCGTGTATTCGTATTCTTGTTTGAAGAAGTTCAGTTAATTTACAGAAATATTTGCAGATTTTTTTATTAACTGACGCTCCCTTTTATTATACAGGCCAACACACATTTTGGTGCCTGCGATTTTTTAACTGTTCCTGGGTAATTTTTAGATGCAGAATGTAAAAAAGTTCTCAGATTTGGTCTATCAGATCTAGTTTTTGAGATTTTTTTAAAAAATTGTGTATGTATTTTACGTTATAACTGTTATAATATATAATATTACTATTGACAGTTAAAAAAACAAAGACACATGGATTTAAGTATTTATTGCAGAAAATTTTCTTTTATACGACTTTTATACGACTTTCTAGAATGGAGTTTACTAGGGCAGTCTCGCTGAAGGCTCCAGCAGTAGTCCGCCATCATGTGGCTATCTTATCGTCCTTGATAAAGATCTTCCATAGTTTTTATACCCTGATGGAATCTTTCCCCCTGTTCTTCACTACAATCACCTAAGTTTTCTGGAAAACGATCTAGGTGGCTGTGGAGGTAGTGAACTTAAATATTAAAATTTGAAAGCATAGTTTCCACTAATTCTAGGTAATTCTCTGCTTTATGATTGCCAAGAAAATTTTGTGCTACTTGAACAAATGAACACCAAGCGTTAGATTCAGTCTCGTTCATTGATGTGGTGAATTGTGGATCTTTAACAAGTTGCCTTATTTGAGGACCATCAAATATACCAGCTTTTAGTTTTTCCGTGCTAATGCCAGGAAATTTACGTGATAAATACCCAAAACAATTTCCATCTCGATTTAAAGCCTTCACAAATTGCTTCATTAAGCCTAGCTTGATATTCAAGGGCGGAAGTAAGATTTTTTTCTCTTGCAACCAAAGGTTCGTTGATCACGTTTTGTTTTCCTTGAATCATGACATCTCATGAAGGCCATTTTTTTTTAACCCAATGCTCATTTTTATCTCTGCTGTCCCAAAGCGCCAAACAACAAGGATATATTTCTATTTTGACGATTAAGTACATATTTATCTCTTTATTTGTTGTCCTTTATCAGAAAAAAATATCAATTAACCTGTAACCTGTATCTCAAAAACTAGAACTGATAGAAAAAATCTGGTGGCATTTTTGGAATCAGCACATTAAAAACATCTAAAATCAAATGTTCGATTTCCGGCACCAAATTTTTTTTTTCATTTTGTTACCCTGTGTTATCAATTATACAGAATATACATTAATTGTCTTGAGCATTGTAGTTGAAGTTGCTATAGTCCAACTCGCATAAAAATACATAATACTATGTATTGGACTACAGGATATGCACAGTTTGAAATTTAAAGTTTTGCACAATTCCATATGCTTTTCATAAGTATATACTTCCGGAAGTTCTTACAATTTTTCGAGATTTTAGTATCTCAAAATTTGTTCTTGAATTTATTCATAATAAAAATCTTTCCACATTTATGTATACAAGATAAATTTAGTAAAAGCTTCTTCAACCGTATTTAATAATATACAATTTACTAAATAAATGAAGAAATAAATTAATTCTTTTTACAGCAGAGTAGTTAAATTTTACTTGAAGGTAATTTTGATGGAGCCTGTGGTTGATTCACTTGATCACTGAAGATCGATATATAATCCCTTGCCACATTAATTTTTGTATTCTGTATACGTATTTCGATACTTAAGTTGTCATCATCAGCAGATAATTAAAAAATGTCGAACATGGAAAACTACGGCGAAAAATACCCGTACGAAAACAAACTCCGTACGCGATCCGTACCGTTGAGAACCAGAACGTACACTGTGTACATTCTGCTTCTCAACGAAAATTAATGTGACAAGGGGTTCAGTGATCAACTCTTTACTTGAAATTCATAAAGCGAATACTATATATTCTACGAAAAAATGTCACCGAGTAAATAAGCGTCAACAGACACACGTAATATTTTCTATTTTGTTTTTAAATTAGATATGAAAGACAAACTACAGTAATCTCGTATCATCTACATTCATTTGATGTTCACGCTGTTATATTTATCGTATTCAATTTTCTCTTATTTTAAAACGTAATAACGAGAAATAAATACATCCTGAAATGCACAAACAAACACTTGATATCTACATAAACTGAGCTGGTCGTAGGTGAAAATTAAATTAGAAGCAAATTTAGGTAAGAGTCGTAGTTTTTTTTTGAGCACGTCTTTGAATTCTACGTCATTAACAATTTGAACCATTTAGATTTTAGCTTTGCTTCTACTACTCATAAATCTCCATGGTGTAGTAGCAAGCTTCTTGTCGTTTTACAATAGGTGTCTCCTGAAAATACGTATTAATATGCTATTCAACTTCAATGGTACATTCAAAGAAACTTTTGCATTCATGACTAAGTTATATATGAGTTAGTGCGAGAACGGGTTGTGAAGTTTAGTAAAGATGCAACAGAGGATCACAATTGCAAATTAAAGGACGATATTTGCCAATAGTGTATCAGCAAGCGATATTAAAATTTTTATAGAGATTTGTCGTTTAGTTCAGTTTTAATACCCATTGAAAGCAAACATTTTATATTTCTGCAAATATAAAAAAAATAATTTCGTCTGTTAATTATTTCTGGCGTGGAAAACCATTACATAATCCAAAAGAAAGGTTGATAAATATTGGGAAGATCCTTTACTATCTATTAAAATTGTTAAAAAGTGATTTACTGGTTCGTTGTGCTCGTACAAACACCAAAATACAACTAATGTTGTTTGTGTTTCCAAAATATTACCGCACCAAAATTCACATTGTATTGCCAGACGATCAAGTGAAAATAGGAGAGATAGTATGGACAGTATGCATCTTAGATAGATAAGTGTCCCATATATTGCATGAACATTTGCATATAAAAAGTATTCAAGCGGTGGCTGCCGCGTTGCTCAAATATAACTAAAAATGTGCATGTATGGCGCCAGAGACAAGTGTACTTATGTTTAAGTACGATCAAGTTTTTTCGTAGTTCCATATCTGTGGATGAAATATGGATCAATCATTATATAATATAGACCAAGACCGGTCTAAATAGTGGAGTACCACCGAATCTGTTCCAAAGAAGGCTAACGCTATTCTACTGACTACTAACAAAGGATTTTTGAGTCAAAATCCGTATTGATTATCTTGAGGACGAAAAAATAATTAACGAGATTTATTGTAGCTTGTTAAATCGTATCAAAGATATTTTGCAAAAAAGAAAAAGGTTCTCGTCCATTAAGATAATGGGTGTGCAAATCTGCAGTTGTCATATCAAAATCCATGAACTAGGCTTCGAATTGCGTTCACATTTATTAGACACAAATTTAATTCGCAGCAGTTATTCGTTGCATAAGAACTTTAAGAAATGACTTTGTGGAAAGAAACTAGGCTCTAATGTGGCAAATACTTATTTTGATTAGTAGGAGGAATCTATTATTAGGATTGGATGGACAATTTGAAAACCATCAACTTAAAAGGCCACAATGTTGCAAAATAGAATATTTTTGGGAGGGAATATTATTCCGTTTTACATTTTTATTCTCTCTCTCATTCCACGCTCGTATTATTCTTAAATTTAAATTCAGAGGTCATTTGAAATTAGTAATGATAACAACAAAACAGAATATAATTTTATTTTATAAATATGGATCCTCTACTTTAATAAAAATTGTTTAAACGTCTAGACAATTTTAATTATCAATTTCTGGGAATGTAATTAAGAGCGAAATGAGTTACGAAACCCTTCCTTTTCGAAATACGATCATCCATCACTGAATTTCCTCTAGTCCCCTCTTACATCTTTCTTATATTCGCATTATATACATACATCCATCCTACATTTGCATGGAAAAAATAAAATTTAATTATATGCTACTTAAATTAATGGGCAAGTAGAAATACCGCGAATTAACATAAAATCATTTGCATTTAAATTAAGTTTACACCATTATAAAAGAATATAATTCATGTTGCATATTATGAGTAATGTTATATATGGATGTGCATTTATCAAGTAATTATTTCTTTTGGTTGATGCGCTTAGTGAATTGTTTAAATTAATTTTATAGACTGCAAAATAAAGCAAGTGTATTTATTATATTCAATATCAAGTTTGATGGGAAACTATATTGCCCGAAAATAGATCTCAAATAGTCAATTGAAGAATGTTATTCAATACAGATATTCCTTGGAACTAAATGTTAGCGAATTAAATATTGACTAAAAAATTAGTCTGCTCAATGTCCTCACGCCAAGAAGCTTTTTGGAAGAGATGAAAATCTACTAAATATTAATCTTAATACATGTTTATTATAACAAAAACATGGTAGGTAAGATTGTAGATTTTTGACTATGAGTTGTGTGTTGTTAGTATAAATATTCTTGTTTATATTACAAAAGAAAGGTTACCGATCTGATAATTAAAACTTTGTGGATAAGTATTTCGTTCAAAGATATTCACAAAAAGTTAATTTGGTACGTAGACTTCCGCGGTCGTGGTCCATGCTATCTGCTTCTGGGTTTCATCTTCAGGGCTGAACTACTGCACTGAAACTGAACAGTTTCAGTGCAGTAGTTCAGCCCTGAAGATGTCCCATACAAATGGGTACGAAACGTCGGCAGATATACTAGTGACGCGGTTCCAGCCCGGAAACCCAGAAGCAAATAGCATTCACAAAAAATATTTTTTCGTGCGGCAAAATGTTTTAAAATTAGGCCGATTTTCTAGATTTGACATATATTTTGGTATTCAAAATACATGAAATATTAGTGTTATATTTCAAAGTCTTTGGTTTTTGATATTCTCTGAGACGTATATAAACTTATTTTATATTGCAATTTAAAAATTAAGTTTTCACTTCTTCTGCCTACATAAATTATTTAAAATAAATGAGCCAACAAACTGTGTAAAATGTGCATTAACGTACTGTACTCATATCGTGTAATATATGTACATACGATACATACATGGCCGTCATAGCATACATATATCAATTACATATAGCAATAATAGTGAAATGTTACTAAAGCGGAAGATTTCATTGAAGGCAATGTAAGCACAATTGGTACAAAAATGGCCAGTATTTAATAGAATAACATGTCCTTACAACAATAACGCGACGTGCGAATGATTTCATCGTTTTTAATTAATTATCTGCATCAATATAGTGGTGCAACTAATTAGTTAGTAAAATTATTCACCAGTATATATCGTATAACACCATCGTTTAGTAACCCGCAGTTTATCGTTTGTTTTACATAGTGAATATCATTCATTTATTAATTTATACACGCTTTGAAAAAGTTGATAATCAGAAATGCAAACTAAGTTTACCCTGGAATTCTTGAATACATTATACACTGGAAAGCAAAAAGGACTTTATTATTGAAGGAAAGAATATTGTGTTTAAACGAAGATATTGCAAGTATTACTTTTGACTATAAACGAAATGTTCTGCTGTTTTTAGAACAAGTAAAAACTCAAAAAGAAAAGTTGCTGAAATATCAGACGAGTATCTAATAAATCTACTATCATAAATCTATTAAGTATACTATCACAAACATAGCTGAAAGCACGCAATTTGTTAGTAAAACTATAGAGGAATGCCTTCGCGTAAATGTAGTTTAGACAGATTAGGATTATATTCTCGATATATTTTATTTGACAAATTTAGATGTCTCTGGTTTTCCCTGTCTTTAGTAAAACTTAATTCTACGTATTAATCAGGTAATCAGGCCTGCTACGTACACTAAAATTTCAATAGATTTCTTCTACTTCGCTTCAACCCCAGGTTTCCCTCAAAGCTCGAATTTAGGACCATTATTATTCAATATTTTTTTCAATGATTTTTTAAATTTGCTTCAATGCTATATATCTTGCCACATGAAGATGATCAGCTTGATCAGGTGATTGAGGTTTCCCTCAAGGCTCTAATTTAGGACCATTGTTCTTCAGTATCTTTTTCAAAGATTTTTTAAATTCGCTTCAATGCTATATATCTTGCTATATGAAGGTGATCAAAAAACCTTTTTGAAATTTTCCAACTTTACGAATATTACACGTGTGGTGCAGTAAGAACCAAATTTTATTAAACACCGATAAATATGTCATTGTCACATATTCTAAGATTTCGTTCAGTTTACCTACAGCGTCAACATCGTTAGAACTTTTCCTAAATTTTATTTCAATTATTATATGTAAAGGACTTGAATATTTTGTTCAACACTGCACTACGGTTCTCTTGTCATGTTTATGTCATATGTAACTGCCTCTAAGTCTTTGAGCTTTCTGTTACCCTCTTGCAGACTGCTTAATAACACTAATTCACTTTAGAATACTTTTATTTGCCTACAATCCTAGTAAGTTAGATCATAATGCTATTATATGGCATATATATTCTTTACACCAATAAATAGTTTTGTAAAGGATGCAGAAACGTTTTCTAAAGCACGCGAGTTATAAGCGTGATGACTTTAGTCTCCCACGTGGTACTAATAATGTCTTATTAGAGAGGCTTTGTATTAAGTCTGTAGCCCCGAGAAGGGAATAAGCTAAGTTTTTAGAAATATAATCGACTCTTCTACTTCAAATTAATTTTTCTACTCCCTTATATATTACGAGATTTATGAACATGTTTTTGGTTTCTAGAGCTAGATGTAATGTTTTGAATAAGACCCTTATTTCTCACATGATGGCAAATGAAAACAGGTTATACCCTGATACATTTAGTTGATATGCTGTAGAATTTCATATAAAAGCATTTATATTTTTTGAAATTACTGTGAAAATGCATTTTATTATATTATTTTTTGTAAGTGCAATTTCTCGTTGAAAATAAAAAGTATTATTAGATGAAATTTGAAAGCATCTTTTCCGATATATATCTAGATCTAATAGATGCCTCTGATGAAGTTCAGCTCCAAAATTCTAAAATATCGCTTCAAAATACTACAGAATAATTTCGAGAGGAATGAATAAAATTATGAGTTATATTCGAGTAGTACAGAAGAATTGCAAATACATACATATATGTACATAATTTCATAAATTAAGTAAAATCACATGTAGAACGTTGCGGCAAGTAAATTATATAACGAATTGTCTATGTCGTAGGTACAGCCCTTTAATTTTCTCATTTGTGAATGGATCTAAATTACATTTGACAAGTGCATAATATCGTAAAATTTCTATTTTATGCAGCACTCACAATCCCGGAAATGACATCAATTTTGAATAATCAAATTGAAGCTTCGAATTATTTTTAAATAATTACTATAATTACATTAAAAATCAATTTTTTGAATTCTTTTATGATTCTGGGAAGCTGCCGGCCATTTAAAATAGTATGAAAGTGATCTAGTAATAATAAAAAGTATAAGCATGTTTGTTTTCTGTACTTACCAGAGTTGATCACAGTGTACGATTTATAGAGAATTATTTTCTAAATTTATCGATGTCTAATACTTCCAATCTTTATTTAATTTGAATAAAGAAATTTTGTTCTTCTCTTTCAAATAGTATATTTAACATTTAAATTAATTTATTTTTTTTATAGAAATATGGAGCACAGAAGCAAATAATTCGAATTAGTATACTTGTCAACATAATAATAAGCTACAGAGAATTGGAAAAAATGGAAGACTCGGTTTTATTGCAAAATAAAAGTAAAACTTAAGCGCAAATAAGAAGCAAACAAATTTACAATAAATGCTCAAAATGCTGACCGTTTTGACATTAATATAGTCGAATTCGACGCACAAAGCATGTTCGTACATTTGTAAGCATCTCCTGCCTTATTCAATTCACCACATTTCTTATTCCATTTTGCATTTCCCCTAAATTATTAGGTACTCTGGGTATACATCTTTTCTTTTAAGAAATTCCAGATAAATATACCTAAAAGTGCTAAGTCCAGTGACTTAAGCGGTCACTTAATGTATATGTAATCCATATGTTCCAATCTATTGATCTGAAAAGCAAGTTTGTAAAATTTGGTTTACTGTCTTTGTATTACAAGGCGGTACACCATCCTACCGAATATATATGCTGAAGTAACTGGAGGATTTTATGAATGAACGTGTTTTCCTGCTAGAATTATAATCACCCTACAATTTAGCATCACAAGATTTTAGTAAAGTCCATTTAGTAGTATAAATCGTGTCACGAATAGGTTTATAGATACGTTGTTAGAAAATGCAAGTGAGCACGACATATTACTGCTAGATTTATGGAAAAGTTGTTGACCTACGAAACTACAGAATGTTTATAATTTCCGAGTTTGGAAACGTTTCGAAAAAGCATTTTTCGATCAAGTATTTCTTGCAAGCTTCACCGTCAATTTTACATGCTAAACAAAGTAATAAAAATGTATTCGTTTCACTCATCCATACCAAATTTAGGGTCGACAATATATCAATCTATTTGCATATAATTGGCATATAGGTGGATACCTTTTTGATCATCTAGGAACTTGTGTATTGGCAAATTCGGGTAATAGAATTGGCCTTCCATATTTAGCTTATAGAGTGACAATTTTATATCTTTCACAAATCTTCATTTTACTGTATTAATACCATTTCGATATGCACATATGTATATATACAAGTTAACATTCACTTTGCCTACATTTTTTCTAAATCTACGTATATTTACGTGACACTTTATACATATTTTCTTTAAGTAGAACATTAATATGTTAATTCACTTTATGTACGTATAAGTACGTATGTCGTAGGTCAGGTATGGGCAACCTTTGACATGTTGTGGGCCAAACTTTAATGTGCAAATACGTTCGCGGGCCGCGTTTAAAAGTAGTGCATTTTAAAGTAGTGTTCATAATTTTTAGCGATAGATATCAGACATGAAATAATACGACGAATGTCTCACGAGCCGGATCAAATCTTACAGAGGGCCGGATCCGGCTCGCGGGTCGGTGGTTGCTCACATATGCCATAGATATGAAAGGGTGATTTCTCAGGTTTTATACTGCCTTAATTGATTCAAAAATGTTATATAGTGTTATATTATATTTATTATATATTATATTATTACATATTTATTTCGTCAAAACATTTTCCAAAATATTCTTCACTTTTTTTTAGAAAACTTGAATTTTTTTTATTTATGTAGTTTCTATATTAGAAATTCACCTGGTTTTAATTTTACATTTACATGTCACGAATTCATTATAAATTCGTACAGTTTTGGACGATGAACAGTCTGATTTGAATAAAATGTAGCCCAACATTTTCATTGACATTATGACAGCAGTTTTTGTAAATAAACTTGTTTTCTTTTATAACATATCTGTTTGTTGGATTCGATTACTGCATTCGAAATGAAACGTACGATTGACTTTACAATTGAAATACAAAGTGATATGTTAAATAAATTATCGATTTAACTAGAAGTATAAATTCTAAATTTTACTTTAATGTAACATTTCCATTTGCTTTTGTAATTAAAAATAGAACGGATTAAGCAGCCTAGGGGGTAATGTCTGTAATGCCTGTTGTACTTTTAATTTATGAAAATTTCATGAATTTTATGCACGTAATTAGAAAGACCTGTATTCAGGTATATTCCTATTGGAATATAATTTTACTGTATTCGCCAAAGAAATTAATTTTAATAAAAATGAAGAGAATCGGCGTATAATTAATTTGTGTTGTACTTGTCAAGGAAAATCTGTTTAAGTATGTAAATTTCTCTTCTACGGTAGAAAGGCAAAAAGTCTTAAAATAAATTTCCCAATTATAAAACATGGAATTTGTAATGTTTAAATTTGCATAAATAAAAATTCCAATTTTTAAACGTCCGTATCAATAGCTAATGAAGAAACGAGAATTTACATAATACGTACTAAATTGTTCCACTACTAATTAATTTATCAAAGATATTGAGCTCGTATTATCTATTCGAATCTAATTAATCCATGTGAATAGAACGCGAATTTATCACTTGTGCGTGAATATAATTGGAGTTAATTATTTGCTCCAAACAAATCGATGGTTTTCATTTCGTCGAATAAAATTTTAAGATTTATTAGCCTTTTCATTTATATCCCAGAAGTTATACTGCCTCGATTAATATGTGCGTGAAGAATATTCTTAGATTTTCTTATAATTGGATTATTTTTGTGTTGCTGCATGTTTTATATTAAAAAATTTGTAGTTTTATTTTTTTACGTTTTTCTTAAAGTGTAATCTTTATATCTTTCCAAAAAAATGAGAGCTAACCAAGCAGAAGCTACCAATTTGAATAGAACTTGTCAGTTAAGTAGTCCGAACTCGAAATTCAGTTTACGTTTTTCTCTTTGTAGTCGTTTCACGAATAAATATTGGTTTATATAGGACATGTAACTTTTTCATGAGGTCTATGCAAATTGACATCTTTTATTCATCCTCACCAATGCATAAAAAGCCATTTCAAGCCAGAGTATATTTGAATAGATTTTGAACATATCTATCTCACTGATTCCGATTCACTTGTTCATTTCTTCCTTTCGTTCCGATACTCTTCATCTTTTGCAAAGATTTTCCTCTCCTGGATCCTACTTCCTGTATTCTCTCCAGGCATATTTTTCTTGATCTAACTCTTTCGTCTCTTCCTATCCTTTCTTGTCTTTATTATTCCTCTGATTAACATTTCCGGGTTCATTCATTCACAGCCATCCCAATTGTTATCTCCTTTCTAGTTTTACTGAGCTTGGCTCAGTCATTCTTAAATAATTTATTTCAATAGCGTTAATTTTACTCTCAAAGTGGAGTACAAAGTTCACTCGCATACAACAAGAATATGAAAATGCTTAATAGAATAAATCGATTCGTTGAAAAGTTTTGATTAAAAATATATTATTATTATTTGTTCTTGTAAAAAAATAACACCACAAATGTGTTATTATTTATTGTGGTGTATGTGTCTCCACAGATATTAAATTATGGAGCACACATAAACTGCATCAATATTAATCTAATTTTCTACGTTTTTATGTTTATTATTACAAATAAATTATATTTCAGTAGCTTACAGATATTATGTGAGTATGGGAACTGACGTTCACGAGCAATTCGAGCCGAAGGCAAAAGCTACGTGCCAAGAGTTACGTGGTCGTAGGGGTCACCAAGCACAACATCCTTGTGTTTAGCTTTAGTCAAACAGGAGCGGCTCGGGACGGAGAAAGACTGTTATGGATCCCCAATGAGAAAAACAGACCAGAAAACAAGAGTAAAGCAAAGCTATCCACATGGATAGACATACATAAAAACTGGCAGAGTCAATACTATATAGAAAGTGGAATCGACATCTGACGGAGATATGTTATAGGCTATCTGGAATTTCGAAGGCTAAACTACTTATCTTAGAATCATTTCATCTCCAAAACCTCAATGAACGTAAAGTTTTAGTTTTGGTTAGGCTTAGAAAGGAGTTTGGAAGTGTATAGATGAAAAATCTGTCGGGTCTGGTATGCTAATTAACTTTTGTTATTGATACTAATTTCAAAAAATCATTGTATTCGTCAAATTTAATAATGAAACTCTAATTTATATAGTCTTTCGGAATAAGGTGTGATGTCTTCTTATTATAGAACACAGATAATACCGGGTTAATGTTTCAAGTGAAACTGATATGAAGAGGAAAGCGTAAGTTTTATCGAACTCGTATTAACATATAATGAATCTCGGAATCTAGAATAAAAAACAAGCATTAGACACAAAAGCAAAATTATGTTTCTTGTTGAAAAATAATATTAAAGGAGTTTCACGTGCCGATTTTCTTTCTATTTGACGGTTAAAGAGAATGAATCAATAAAATATATTTCACATTATCCTAAACATTATTGCCATTATACTAGGCTACGCACCACAATAAGCTAACTCAAGAGAATATCATATAACTGAGAAAGGAAACAATTCCGCTTCCATCCACCTTTGTCCTAGATTTATTGTAGTATCTTGCGATTATTGCTTAAGCCATTTAAAAAACAAGTAAAAACAACATAGTGACATTTGAGAGGTCCAAATAACTTACCTTCTCTTTGACCTTTTTATATTCTTTGAATAAGCTTATAATTTTATTTCCTAATGAAGACTTTTTCTACTTTTGCTTAGCAGCTATTAGACTATATCTAACCGTTAATTCTTCAGCTTGAAGCTACGTCGTCTTCAAGCTGAAGAATTAGCTATGCAGTACATCTAAACACTTGCAATCATTCTTTTAATTCAGAGTTTCCCCAGTTTACATTCGGAAAAGAGAGAATTAAAATTATCATTACTTAAAATTATTGAAATAAACAAACATAGAAAATGTAATAATTTATTAAATAACCAAGTAGATTTGAACACTTCTCCACAGTTAAATTTATTTCATTGTAACTCTACGTCACCCCCACCCTGAAAACAGTTCAGTTAGAATATATTCCGTTTGTGTTAGATTTACATTTCAGTCTCAAGAAGCCACAGTGTTGACGAAACAATTGTTACACTTTTTCAGTACAGATATTTTGTGAAAATTACACAACTGTGTTATTGTGTTTAATGTTATATATTGTATAATAGATTTTCATCAAGTAAAGGCCACATCATTTAGTTACTCTATACAGATACATAAACTCGGCTTCGTTTAGATCTGCTTTTTGTAAACACAATTACAATGATCTTGCTAATATTTTGATTAAATATATTATACTAAATTTTATATCTCACTACCATATATTAGCATATACATGTATATATAAGTATATAGTAGCACAATTTAGGCATTAAGTTGCATTAAATTTTTCATAACGCCGCAGAAAATTACAGAGTTTATTAATTATTTAATACTCACATCAAGCTAAGTACATACTTATATACTATAATTTTTTATATCCTTTTGCGTTTCTGCATAATTACGTATTTTAAATAAGATATTATCGCTGAACATGCACTTAAAGATGTATTATGGATTACGTGGTCTTACCAAATAATAGGTTCGATGTTGCAAAGTTTCATGTGTGAAGAAACATACGTACATATACTCCATTGATTTTTTAAATATTAAATATCTATTAAATATCTTGAATTGTTTTAGACCTTTGGGATTTTATTATAAGCAATATTTTTCATGATATAAATACATTTATTTACAAATTATACGTACGAATTTAAATTTCTTCTTAGTTTCTAGTATTTTAACTTAGAAGTACAATAGGACGAAAGAAGTGCCTAGATAGAAAATCTTAAAATATATAAATTTCTAATTCAATATTCTATAAATGACTAAATACTACTAAAATTTTGATTAGTATGTTTGCCAATATTTTTAAATATTTTTACATTCAGAACTGATTAATTATGTAGTTTAAAAAATTCGTTAATAATTTCGACAATGATTTCCAATCTCTTACTTTGATATTCGTTATTAGGGTTTTTTTTTCAATCTAAAGCATTCAACTTCGTAAAACTTCTTAGTAAATAATCGAGTAAAATTTTTCAAATAGCATTTAGTTCAGATGATATATAATATTTGGTAATTAAATTAGTCAACCATAGGTGGTATTTGTTTTAATATTTGGTCTAAAGTCCTTTAGCTTGAATTAACTTCAGCATGCTGTCAATACAGGCTCTTATAGTGTCTTTGACCTCTGTTTTCTTTCCCAGTTTTTTTGGTATTTTCTTTTAAAATGCTTAAACTAGGATTTGGGATCAAGCAAACAATAGATTTAAGAAAACCTTAAACATTCTGGATTGATTTGAGGTCTGGCGAATTTCCAGGGCAGGGAATTTGAGCTTTATCGAAATCACGAAAAATATTTTGGACAGATTTTGCCGTATAGCACAGAGCCCCATCTTGCATAAACATTAAAAGATATTCTTCTGCATCTAGTGAAGTGAAGGCAGAACAGCGTCCATTACATTGTTGCATTGATAATGGTTCTTTGTGCTTCAGCAATGTAGAGCAGTCCTATTGTAGTATCAGTAATGCATGACCAAATCATCACAGTGAGGAGCTGTTTAACATTTCGTGTTCTATTGGATTATAATTCGGGGAATGCTGGCTACTCCATTCCCTCAATTTCAACTTTATCAGTCCAATTCATCGCAATGGGAATGAGCATTATCGTACATAAAAGTGAATTTTTCCCCACTCCTGCTTCATACGGAAGAATCTCATACAGAACTCCAGGGAGTACCATTTAATCTAGCTGTAACGTATATCTGGGTTCGTCGCTGAGTAATATTCACTCAAATTCATTATGACCATAATTGATATACTCATTTACCCACATTCTACAGGTTTTTTTTCTTGTGTAATAAGAGGAATGTAAATCAAGAGTCTTCGAGCATATAAGCCAAACCTATGCAAATAACTTTCACTTGTTTGCGTTGATAGTAGTCTTTTATTAGTAACAGTACCAAACACATTTTGAATGTGGTTTGCATTGCGCGCACGATGTCTACGTGCCAATTACGACAGGTTTTCGATCATCTCTTGGTATTATTGATGTTGGTCGAAGAACAATCCAAAAATCAAAAATTACCTCTTGTTCCTCCAAATACTTCAGCAACGCTTTGTTGTGGTCTTCACTTTCCAATTCTCCTATAGCCCTCCGAAATTTTATCTTCTACCATAAATATGTTTCCACTTTGAATGATACTCAAAATTACAAAGCTTCGCTTCTAATCACAGAGGCGAACTTTTGGATATTAAGCGAACAATGCTTTGAAACACGTTTTTATACATTCCAACGATGGTCACATTAATATATGCATAAACACATTAAGCCATGTCTTTGTATTCCTTTTCATGTTCAAAAAGCTTGAAACTAGTTTATTGAAACATTTGTACAACAATATTTCATCATAATATTTATACAAAATATCCGTTCTAAGCAGTGTACATACATGGATATAAAATTACTTTCTTTTGATTTGTACCTTTATATATATATATTTATATACATATATGGAACTAAATATTGTTATTTTTTAATCTTCTTCCCTACATTGACTTTTTTATTATATCATTTTGAAATAGTTTTTCTACGTTTAAAAATTTGTTACTGAAATTTATATAATGTTTTTTGTAAACACAAAGATATTTATTTTTGTATAATTAAAATGTAAGAATACGTAAGCTTGAATTACTGAATTACTAACCTTTTTATTTCTTTATTCATTGAAAAATAAAATAAATCGGGTTTAAAAATATGCATAAGGCCTTCTTCCTTCTATGTATTTTGTAAGCATTTGCGAAAAAGTGATTATTTGATTAAATTGAGTCGTTTTGTGTTTGATTTATGGGTTTAAGAACAAATAGAAGTAAACCATAAATAAAGATAGCATTGTTGTTTAAATCAGAAGCAAATAAATAATATATTTTTTATTAAAATATGTGAAGAGATATTCTGTTGTTTTCAAATAGATATTTTTGAAATGTCGTTTTGTCCTTGCACTTTTAATATTTTAAAGCGACGTAAGAAGAATAAGTAGTCAATTAAATATTATTCGTCGTTTTATAAGTAACATCAACGCAATAAATTCGTTGTATCAACAAATGTTTAATTCTCTTCTGACGAGAGTCTAATTTGCGAATAATTTTCTCAATTCGACATTAAATAAATGACGTACATAGTTTAACTGACACAAATTATCTACTACAACGTACTGTATTATTACGTGTCATTAGAAGACTTCTCATATAATGTGTGTATGAATAGCATAGAGTGAATTCAATGATACTAAATAACAAATCAACATAAGTTTATATAAGTTTGATTCAGGCCGTACGTCTTCTTTATGAGCTAATAACCTAACCAATTGAAGTTGAATTGAAAACATCAGCATAATGTTATTCTAATGACATTTTTACAAATATTCTTGTATATTTTCACTTTTAACATTTGGTACTCAACTAATAATAGGGTAAAGTAAAGTTTACTATAAACATAATTATTACATAGAATTTATAGTGTACATTATGCAATTAGAAGCGAATATATAAATTATACAAGGGTAAATAAAAAAATTTAGCTAGTTACATTAAAAACTAATTACGCACTGCTACTTATTTGTTAAATTTAATTTCAGTTCGATCATTATTTTGTGTTTTATAGAGTATTTCGCAACTAAGAAATTATTCCAGTATCATCAAATTTTTGACAAAGAAGCAAATTCTCGTGAAGCTATTCACGAATTCGTCATATTTTAAAGTGAAATGTTGGACAAAATAGTTTCAGTGGGGACTCACTGTCTTTTGAAACCAAGCAAAAGTTATTCATGTCCAATACATGGTGGTATTACGTAGGGCTATTGATCAAAAACGTCTAAGCTTGCGTCACAAAAAAGGTTTAAAAGGCGGCCAAAATCCAACCTGCGGGAATAACTTCTTTGAGCTGGACCACCCACCATCTTAATAATGGATAGATTTGTTTCTAAAAAATTTAATACAATATGGTGTATATGGTAGAGATACAATAGTACACAAATAAAATAGTGTACAAAGTAGATTTACATAAAGAGTAAGAAGTTATTAATGCTATAACACCAGAGATAACAAATTACTTTTTATTTGCAAGTTCTAAGACTATTCTACGAGTTTCAAAGAATACATGTTAATGTGTTATATAATTTTTAACTCACAAAAATATTTCTGTTAAGTAAATAGAAAGTTTATGATCATTAAGTAGTGAATATTTTGTAATGCTATATTCATGAGAACAGAGAGAAAGTAAATGTATGTTTATAAACATTTAAGGGAGTTTCCAGTCCAGAATAAATGAAAAGTTAGTAGACTATTAGACATGAAAATACTACCAGGATAGTTTGACAAGTAGTGAGAATGACACATAGGGGGCGCTCTAATTGGCAAAACAAATGCACTGTAATTTAGGTTGCCTACTTATGTATATATTTACATTCCGATATTTAGATAAATCGGTTGATTAGTTTATTTTTGACAGCTGATTGAAAAAGAAGCAACACGTCGTTTTGTTAAAATGTAAAAAAGCAGAGTATCGTGCGGTGAATAAATACTTCGTAATTAAGGGTATGAAAGATACCGAAATAAAAATTGAGTTACGGGAAACATTAGGTGAATCTGCTCCATCATCCGCCATAATAAGTAGATGGGTAAATGAATTTAAACGTTGTAGAACAACCTGTGTTGATGAAGCGCGTTCTGGAGCACCCAAAATCGTGACTTCTAAGGAAATGATTATAAAAATTCATAATATTATTACGCAAGATCGACGACTCAAAGTGAGAGAGATAGCAGATATGGTAAGCATTGCAACAGAACGCGTGCACCACATTTAAACGAAAGATTTGGACATTCCCAAGCTTTCGGCAAGATGGGTGCCGCGATTGCTAACGACTGATCAAAAGTTCACTCGTTTGCGCATTTCCAATGAGTGTTTGGACCTTTATAAGCGGAATCTGGTTGGTTTTTGTAGGTGATTTGTTACTTGTGATGAAACTTGGATACACTACAGTATATCCGAAGCTAAACAACAGTCGAAACAATGGTTAGAACGTGGTTCTGCACCTCCAAAGAAAGCGAAAACCACTTTTCGGCAAACAAGGTGATGGCATCAATTTTTTAGGATTCAAAGGGCATTTTGCTTATTGATTATCTTCAGAAATGTGCCACAATACACGGACAATATTATGCAGAACTTCTACAAAAATTAAATGTTGAGATTGGTGCTGATCGGCCAGGAATGGCAAAGAAAAAGATTCTGCTTCACCAAGATATCGCTCCCTCACATACCAGCACAGCATGTCCAAAATCCACGAGTTGCATTTGCAATTAGTACCGCATGCGTCTTATTCGCCAGAACTAGCCCCTTCTGGCTTCCACTTTTTTCCAAAATTGAAAACGGCACTAAGTGGAAAGAAATTTTCGTCTAACGACGAGCTTGTCTTCTTCGTAAATGAGTATTTTGCAAGCCTTCCGGAATCGCATTTTAGAGATGGCGTAAGGGCATTGGAGCACCGTTTGAATAAATGTATTGCTCTTTTAGGAGAATATATTGAAAAATAAAAATTATTTTGTATTTAAAAATTCGTTTTTCTTTTCCATTCTCACTACTTGTTAAACTACCATCGTATTACAAAAATTACGATATTTAAATTAATATATAATCCTTAAACCATTCTTCTATAAGTGAAAAGTTCTTTGGACACGAGTCGATACTCCCCAATGCATGAAATCGCCGTACGAAATTGGAATGGTAAAAGGTTAATAAAACATCAGTATTACATAGTTTTTTAAGTTGTCTTAGAGAAAAACTTGTTATAGTTAAATTATTATAATAATATGCGATTCTACATAAAATCAATATGAAAAGACTATTCTAAGTCTTCAGTAATTATAATTCCTAATACTTTGGCCAAAAATAGTAAAGAATGGTTACCTCTTTGAATTTCTATATCTACAGCATGTTTAGTTTTATTATGCAAACAATCCAAGTTAGTCTTATCGACACTTATTACCAGCTGACTAGTTTTCATCCGATCCATAATATTTAAGAAAGTAAATTCTGATGTTTTCTTTGGTTCCAGTACATTTTCGGAGGGCATGAATATATTGATTTTATCTGTATGTAAATTAATCTGGTTAGCGAAATTGATACAGGATAACAAATTATTAATATTAATAAGAAACAAAGTAGGATTCAGTATAAAACCCTGAAGAACGCCTATATCAACAGTATTATAGACCGATTGGACATCATATTGTATATCATAACTATCTGTTTGCGATAGCATGCTTCGACAAAACAATTTATATAAAAGCAACTTCATGAGTGACACAGTTAAACCTTTCACTCAATATGTATATTCAAGCATGGAATACAAATTTATATGCACAGCAGTTAAAAAAGGCAAATAATTCCGTATCAAGACCTAATTCGATGGAAATCATGGTGATGCGTAAATAACTTGCTAGTTTTTTATTCATGGTGGATTCATAAATATAACAAAAACTGATAACAAGCTAATAGAGCAATAGCTACCGAAATATTACAAACAACTTTTTTATGTTGTGATTTGATAATATGTACATACCATCATTTTGCATTTGAAGACAACAGAAATACTTTTATTTCTTGGAATATGTTCCTTGTAGGACAGGTGGCACAAATACGTTGAAGTTCAGAGACTTTGCGCTGAAAAATAAAATGTATCATATAGTCTTAGGTGTTTATTTCTTTGCTAAGTGGAAAACTTTTCTAGATCCTCTCGTATTAAAATTAGTTTACGTGGTTTAATCAATTACAATAATTTCGCAAGAATATTTTTTTTAACGAAAAGCAGAACACTGTGCTTAGAAAAATATGACATTTAAGCAATTATAGGTGAAACTCAAAGTATTGTTCCCTCATGAAATCCTATTTACTTATACATATAGACAATTACTTGCAGACGTAATCATACTTTGTAATAATTTATGAAGAAGTCGAGACACTGTTTCCTCTTGTGTATATAATTTATTGTAATAAGTATATATCATACATACACTCCGTCCAATTTTTGGGTTATTGACGGATTAATATTATATAACACATTCGTAATTCTTTCGTTTAGTATTTCTACTAGTGAATTTATAACTTGACAATCGTTTTTTTCTAAGAACAAATATTCAACATTTGCGTTAGGGTTGGCGAGAGTTTAATTAATTGCTGTGGGATATTATATTACTTTACATTATTTTACCACATACTGTATGTGCATTGACTCATTGTCCTGTTGGCATAAATTATTATTGTCTAGATCCAATTTGGCAACATGTATTGGTAAGTTTATCTTTAAATGTCTACATATTTCAATTAACTTTTTATTCACACACATGTACCCCGACACATTAATAAATTACTAGGATTAATATTAAGTTTGCTCTCTTCAGTTAACAGAAACCGTTCATAAAAGATATGGATCATTTTTAACTCAAACCTGTAGTTTTCTAAAACTTCTAAACTTCTAAACTTCTAAAACTTCTAAAAGTTTCCCAATACCTTTATATAATGTCACAAAGTTTAGTGGTTAACGTAGGTACAGAAAAATTGCGAGGCATTCGAGAAAGCGTACATTTCAGAGCAAGAATCTTCGGGATGAGCCTAACAGATGTATATAGGCAGAGTAAGAGCATCATAGTGATACAGACGTTGGTGAATCAGTGATATATATATATATATATATATATATATATATATATATATATATATATATATATATATATATATATATATATATATATATATATATATATATATATATATATATATATATATATATATATATATATATATATATATATATATATATATATATATATATATATATATATATATATATATATATATATATATATATATATATATATATATATATATATATATATACATATAGGGCTTTCCAATAGGGGCTTGACAATTTTTAATTCAATTTGTGAACGCACCCTTTCACTAATCATCGAACTGTCACTGTCAATTTATTCAGTAGACTTAACATTTTCATCATAGTAAAGTACACGAACGAACAACGTCTGCAAATTATAAAAATTTACTACAGAAATTCTGAGTCGGTGACCGCTACTTTAAGAGCGTTAACTCCGATTTTCGGTCCTAATTCTCGCCCTAGTAGACAGGCAGTAACAAGTTTAGTGTAAAAATTTGAGTCTACATATTCGTTGTGTGATGTTGCCGTGCCAGTAAGACAACGGGTTGGTCGAAGTGTCAAAAATATCGCTGCCGTTGAAACGTCCGTAGCAAATGATCCAAATCGGTCAGTTCCACGGCGTTCTCAAGAGTTGAACATCGCCCAGACCACTTTATGGCGAATTTTGCGTAAGGTTTACACCCATACAAGATCAAGCTGAAGCAAGAATTGAAGCCGATGGACCATTTGAAGCGAGGTACGTTCTCCGATTGGGCTCTGGAAAAATGCGCCAAGATGATCAATTTCATCGCAAAATCGTTTTCAGTGACGAAGCTCATTTTTGGCTCAATGTGTTCATCAATAAGCAAAATATGCGTTATTGGTCGGGTGAAAATCCACGTGTGCTTCATGAAACACCACTTCATCCACAAAAAATAACTGTTTGGTGCGGTTTGCATGCCGGCGGCGTCATAGGGCCATATTTTTTCATCGACGATAATGATCGTCACGTTACTGTGAATGGTAATCGTTATCGCGCTATGATTACCGATTATTTTTGGCCTGGATTGGAAGATATGGACTTGGACAACATATCGTTTCAGCAGAACGGCGCGACAAGCCACACAGCACACGTTACAATCGATTTATTGAAGAGTGAGTTTGATGAGTGTGTTATCTCAAGAAATGGACCAATCGATTGGCCGCCTCGTTCGTGCGATTTAACGCCTCTAGACTTTTTTCTTTGGGGCTACATCAAGTCATTGGTCTATGCCAACAAGCCGACAACGTTGGAAGAGCTCAGAGCCAACATTGAACGCGAAATAGCAGCCGTTTCGGCCGAATTGTGTGACCGATTCATCAAAGATTGGGTCCAACGAATCGACCGCTGCAACGTGCCCACGGTGGCCATATGAACGAAGTCGAGTTCCATTCATAAATGTTTTGATTGTACTTCAACCCGATAATATAGTTTTTGAAATATCTCAAATGGTCTGCATTTTATTTTGAAAAAAAATTGTCAAGTCCTTATTGGAAAATCCTATATATATAAAACGGGCGCTTCCTATCTTTAAATTTAATAAAACAAAGTGTGTGGGATATCATCGAAACTTTCTATTCATTTGAAAGACCTATCGATGCTATTATGTATGGAATATAACATCATGTAAATGTCCATCGAGGCTTCGCTGGCTGGTGCGCATCAGAAATGTCCAATGACTCTGGCGCATAAATCAGGCTGAATTTGACCGGTGTCATGGATTATGTTAGTTTTGAGGGCCGTTGTGGTTTGTGGCTTATTCGCATAGACCTGTAACTTAAGAAACCTCACCAGAAAAAGTCTAACGGGGTCAAATCGCACGAACTCGGTGGCCAGTTCACATCACCTCTACGTGAGACGACTATGCCTTCAAATCCTTCGTGCAGAATGTCCAATGTGGCATGAGCTATGGGCACGTAGCGTCGTCCTGTTGGAACCACATGCCGTTAGTGTTCATATCATCCAATTCAGGCCAATAGATATGCAGAGATCTTGTAAGCAACGCGAAATCGACTGCCTCGGATTCTCCTGCACACTCTCACGGACAGCGGCGATGTTTTCGGCAGATCTTGCCTTTCGTCATCGTACGTTTATCATTTGAACGTGTTGTTGAATGGTATATGCGTCCATGGTGATTTGGCAAAACAAATTGAATAAATGACAGCCAATTCGACAGATGTAGCTTCAACAATATGGCTGCTATCAACTGTCAAAATTCCTAATGGAAGACCCGTTGTATATATATATATATAATTAATGTTTTGAAATTGTTAGTATATTATATGTATGTGTATAAGAAGTTACCAAAATTATTAAAAAGTCGTTTCTGTTATTTCGATGTTTGATTTTCCTATCACTAAAGAATCCTCCTAGCAAACACGTAACAACTGGTGTCAGAAGAAGGCTTGAAGCAACCGAAAGACGAAATAAACAAAAGGATGAACATCGTACAGCGTTCTAGAAGGATTTCAAATGTTGACAGGAATCTTTTTTTAATAATAAAATTGAAATAATGTTGAAATAAGAGAAAGAATAGTGAAGAATAATTTTGAAAATGGTAGAATTTTTTGGAAGGATTTCAAAATTTATCGAAATTTGAAATTTTCGATAAATGAATTGTTTGTGTTAATTGAGGCATTAAATACAGAAATAATGGACACAAGAAACACAAACCGAAGTGAAAACATTGGAGATTTCCATGATTTCTCATTTTGGTAATGATGCAGAAAATGAAAAGTGGGCAAGCAGACACGAAACAGAAAATGGAGAATGAGCAAACATTAGATAAACGAAGAAAAAGAAAAGTTAACAGACTTTTGATTTTTGAGTATTAGTGTTGTACATGTATATAAATTAAAGTGTGGTTTTGTCTCTGAATAATTATTTTAGGTATTTATTAATAGTGGTTATGATGTTATTATTCCTTTTGCGCTTTGGTGACCGTGAATATTTAGTAGGATCTAAGTTTTGTGTAACAGTTATATTTTCGTTAAATGTCTTTATTATTCGGAAGCTCTCTGACAGATCTCATTGGTTTGAATTTACAGTATTATGTGTTCATTCTTTCTATTTGTCTTTTTTTGTATATTCCTATTTTCAAATATTTACCACTTCTCCATGTTGCTTATATTCTTTTACATTCAACTCCGAAATTGTTTTATTATTACCAGTATCTCGTTTTCGACCTATTAATCTCTCTCCCAAATATTATAGATAACATATATTTTAATCAAATTCTGTGTGTAGTTTCTGCTTGTGACCCACTTTGATTGCGTCTTCTTATGTAGCCATTTTATAAAAACGCATGAGATTTGTATCCATTTCATTAGCTCATTGCGTGCGATGTCGTGGTTTGCCTGTTTTGGTAATTAACAGTTGATTTACAGTCCAAATACTTTGGGCAGGTGGAAGCGTAATGCTTGTTTCTTGTGTAGACATATTTAAATTTTATAAAGTAGAATATTTTTCTTTTTAAACTACCGACAGTAAGAAAGGCAGAATGTATATGTCATATATCAGTATGTATATAACAGATAAAATTAAATTATTACAACAATGTTCTTAAGTTTTGGTTATGAAAATATGGTCCCATTAAACGGGGTCAAAGTTGTTCACATTATACATTTGTACGTAATTATATTTGTGATTATGTCATTACGCATGTGATCTTAATAAGGATTAGAATCAAACCAAAAGTTATAACTATGTCTACCCACAAGGTCATTATTTATAAAACATAATCCATCTGTCCATAGAATTTGATTTAAAAGAGCCGGAACATCGTCGAATGAAATGTAATCCATGCAATAAAGGCCTCAATCTTTGCTTTTGGGTGCACATTCTTAGCTAAGTTTTTTATAGGTGTAATATTTATTTTTTGTAGTCATATGTGAATCAATGAAGGCGGAATATTCGTATAAGTTGTAACTGCTTGTTGGGTTGGGTTAGAATGAGGTATGTGTATATGAGGGTAGTTTGACAAGTAGTGAGAATGGAAAAGACAAACGAATTTTTAAAAACAAAATAATTTTTATTTTTCAATATATTCTCCTAAAAGAGCAATACATTTATTCCAACGGTGCTCCAATGCCCTTATGCCATCTCTAAAATGCGATTCCGGAAGACCCGCAAAATACTCATTTACGAAGATGATAAGCTCGTCGTTAGACGAAAATTTCTTTCCACCTAGTGTCGTTTTCAATTTTGGAAAAAGGTGGAAGTCGGAAGGGGGCTAGATCCGGCGAATAAGGCGCATGCGGTACTAATTGGAAATGCAACTCGTGGATTTTGGACATCGCAACTGTGCTGGTATGCGAGGGAGCGTTGTCTTGGTGAAACAGAATCTTTTTCTTTGCCATTCCTGGCCGTTTAGAAGTTCTGCATAATATTGTCCGTTTATTATGGCACCTTTCTGAAGGTAATCAATGAGCAAAATGCCCTTTGAATCCCAAAAAATTGTTGCCATCACCTTGTTTGCCGATAAAGTGGTTTTCGCTTTCTTTGGAGGTGCAGAACCACGTTCTAACCATTGTTTCGACTGCTGTTTAGTTTCAGATGTACTGTAGTGTATCCAAATTTCATCGCAAGTAACAAATCGCGTACAAAAATCAACCGGATTCCGCTTATAAAGGTCCAAACACTCATTGGAAATGCGCAAACGGGTGAACCTTTGGTCAGTCGTAAGCAGTCGCGGCACCCATCTTGCCGAAAGCTTGGAAAGCCCCAATTCTTTCGTTAAAATGTGGTGTACGCGTTCTGTTGAAATGTTTACCATGTCTGCTATCTCTCTCACTTTGAGTCGTCGATGTTGCGTAATAGTATTATGGATTTTTATAATCATTTCCTTAGAAGTCACGATTTTGGGTGCTCCAGAGCGCGTTTCATTAACACACCACGTTTAAATTCATTTACCCATCTACTTATTGTGGCGGATGATGGAGCAGATTCACCTAATATTTTCCGTAAGTCATCTTTTATATCGGTAGCTTTCATAACCTTAATTACAAAGTATTTAGTCACCGCACTATACTTTGCTTTTTCCATTTTAACAAAACGACGTGTTGCTTCTTTTTCAATCAGCTGTCAAAAATAAACTAATCAACCGATTTATCTAAATATCGGAATGTAAACATATAAATAGGCAACCTAAATTACAGTGCATTTGTTTAACCAATTAGAGCACCACCTATGTGTCATTCTCACTACTTATCGAACTATCATCATTACGAAGAGATTTTTGCTGATAGCGCACTTATATTCACATAGTTTACGTAGGTTGCAACTTTTTTTAGACATAAGAAAATATCGTAACTAGTAACCATATATTAATATCATATCAAACTTTTCACTAAAACTAATTATCAACACACTTATTACTAGAAAACTTATTAAAGAATAAACAGATTATTTCACAAGTTACAATTGCGGGTGGCAGACAAATTACTAAAGTATTAGCCAAATTGAATTTATTATTTACATCACATGCTAGAATATAGTTAGTCAAAATTATTTGTATAAGCTTCGCTTGCTATGAAACCTATGTATGTAGATGTTTTTCTAAAAAGATTCCCCGTCAATAGAAATAAAAAAATATATCGTTTCTTTTAGAAAAAGAAAGGTTTGTACAGTTAAACTGGAAACAAAAAAAAATTATGTTATTTTACGTAAAAATTTACATTGTTAAAGAAGTGTGAAAACTAGTCTCAATCGTTACTAGGATATTAGCTGTTACGTGTTACAAGAATGGCCTGAATACTGCACTCATTAAAAAATTGACTCTCATTGTCTATTTCTTGGTTAAGCTCCTCAGCTGCTGCTATCCTTAGACCTTCTAACTTAAATCGAACTAGTTTGAACTTCTTGCTCAACCGTTTACTGTCGTCTTCGAGACACTGTTCGTATGATGGAGCCAATAGAGTAGCTGTTCGTGTTAGCAGAGTTCACACAAATTGAGTGCATGTTATTTTTTATGATTAATTTTCCATGTGTTTTGTGAACGCAAGGGCTCTTTTAAGTTAAGCTATACTGACGTTTTACTGTACCTATCGCCTTTTGCATTCTAATATGCATATTCGGTTCACGAATTTGCATAACAAACTTTTTACTCTTATTAAGACATAATTATTGTTCACATAGTATCACACACAATTAATTGTTGGATATATATACCACAATAGATCTACTTCATATAGAACGATAACAAAAAAAAACTACTGAAAATAATAACCTTGCCAGAACGATGAATTTCTCTGTATAAAACACATAGAGGTAACGATTTCGAAAAATATACGATACGAAAATTAATTGAGCTGCTATGATTTATGTAAAAATTCAAAAAATATTGGCTATTAATGCATAAAATAGTCATATGATGTTTCTTACTTACTCGTATTAAAATATTGTGAAGTACAGATTGACAGATTAGCAAAGATAAGAATGAATTTAATGGTATGGTAAAATAATCCAAAAATTCATTTTCGGCTGTTTTAAATTAATATTAAAATTTAATTATATAATAAGGTGATTAAACGAGACATATTATTATGACGTGCCCTCAAAACGCAGGTAGAAGTTTGGAGATTTAAAAATGAATAACCGCCAACAAAGGTAAGCTGGGCATAATCTGCTAGGATGAAGATGGTCAAATTTTTTTTTAGGGTTAGATAATGAATAATAATATACGAGAAATATTTGGGATATGTGAATTTATGTTATGACTGATTATAAAATAAATCTAAAATGATATGCTAGTTACTTCATTTCCTAAAAAGAGTGATTTTCATGATCTTAGAGACCTTAGGCCTATTAACGTGTTATCCATATTATCAAGAATCACAGAGCGGTTCATAAAAATGCCAGTACCTGAATTCAAGTTGTTGCCAGATAGTCTATTGGGGTTTATATCTGGCTACAGTTGTACAATCGCGTTGTTATGTATACAGACGACATTTTGTACGCTATGGATCAGAAACTCACTACTGCGCTTGTGCTTTCAGATTATTCCAAAACTTTTGATACAGTGAATCGCGCAATACTCCTGTTGTAAAAAACAAAAACTTTAGTCACCATTATTCAATTAAATGTAGCGTTCCTTTCAAATACATATCAATGCATAAAGATTAATTGTGATACCTCTGGGATAACTTTCGACAGGGTTGTTTTGAGCATCAATTTAGTCTCTTTATACAATTTTTCATTTATAGAACATCTGTCCTATACTAAACTTCGTCCGTACGCAGATGATGTTTAGTTGCATTATTCGTTTAGAGCCTTCGGGTATTTGGAGGCTGTGAAGAAAGCAGTCAAAGAATTTATCTGTATTCACTTGATATTAACCCTACCAAATCGCAAATTCTTATCTTCGGCAATAGATATATTGCCAATGCATTAATTGTAAGTTAGATATTGAATAGTCAAATTTGAAGTGAAAATATATTTATCGTTTCTACGTGTATTGCTAAAAGTTTGGGTTTGACTCTGGGCAACACCATTCGTTTTCATGATCATATAAGTAATTGCATTACGTCATTTTATATGAACATAAACAGATAATATGTTTTCAAATCAGTATGTATTAATTAAATAAGAATAAGAAAACGTTACTTTGTAACACATATTTAGCCTCACTGCACATTATATATATTTATATATATATATATATATATATATATATATATATATATATATATATATATATATATATAAATTACTAATATTAAATCTGTATCAAAAATTTTGATTTACAAATGCCCGTCTTGTATGTATTATAAGACGGGCATAATTTGGAATATTATCGAGGAGAAATGATGAGAATAGCTGGTTTTCGGGTTTCTTCCACGTTGTAGAAGTAAATTGCAGTCCGATTAATATGCGAACCAGAACGAAAAAATTTCTAGAAGAAACCCGAAAACCAGCATTTCTCATATAATACAGTCCCAGAGAAAACAGAACTTTTTTAAAATAGTAATTCTTAGTGGCGCCATCTATTAAAAAATATGTGTCGGTAAGGTAGATTTTCACCGATGTTATGTCAAAATGTCATGATATTTGCATCATTAGAAGCAGAGAAATTGCGCATAAAGTAACAGTGTGTATTTGGCATTTGCCGAAAAATTAATTTTGAGCAAAGAGCAAATAATAAGCTCTGCTTTAAACTCGGTAAATTGTTTGCTGAAACCTTCCTTTGACGAAACAAGTGTATAGTGATACGTGTTTATCAGGTACGAGTGTGTATGCGTGGTATAAGCGATTTAAAGACAGTCGTACGGACATAAATGACAACGAACATCCTGGTGCAAAAAAATCTGTGGTTACGGAAAGTAACATGAAACTCGTGCGTGAATTTAATAGAAATGACCAGAAATCCTCCTTGGGATACATGGGAATGAAATTAAATATTTCCAAAGACTCAATTCATCGCACTTTGACCACAACATTTGGGACTGAGAAAGATTTATGCAAGATTTGTACCACACAAGCTAACTGATGATCAAAAATTGCTCCGAATTTAACACAGACTTGATTAAAGACTCAAAAAAAAAGACGAAAACTTCAGGCATTTTATCGTAACTGGCGATGAGACCTAGTGTTTTCAATATGATCCAGAGGCCTAGCATCAAAGTTCTGAATGGAAGTATCCAAACGAAGAAAGAACGAAAAAAAGCCGTCTGGAGAAGTCAAAAGTGAAGACAATGTTGAAAACATAGGCATAGCTCACAAAGAGTATGTACCAACTAGTCAAACAGTCAATATTGTCTGTACATTATCTTGGTGTTATGAAGCGTCTCTTGGCGCGTATTCGTCGTGTACGCCCTGAGTTTCGCGTAAACGATAACTGGCGTTTGTTACATGATAATACACCATCTCATCTCTCGACTGCTATCACTGATTTCGTAACTACAAATGGCATTTTAACCATCAATCATTCACAGTATTCACGGGATTTGATCCTCTGTGATTTCAGTTTATTCTCCAAACTACATTTGCCGATGAAAGGACAGCGTTATACCGACGTCGAAGCAATTAAAAAGGCGTCAACATCGAATTTGAAGGGCATCTTTAAAGATGAACTTAGAAATTCATTCGACATGTTAATTTACCGTGAATAACGTTGTATTGAATTCGAGGGCGACTACTTTGAATAAAATAATTAAATTTTACCAAAATAGTAGCTTTCGTTTTTATTTTAAAAAAGTTCGGTTTTCTCTGCGACGTACTGTGTATATACTTATTTCAAACTTTTTTATATATTCTAGCATTTTCATGGAAAGGTAAGTATTTTGTAATTTTTTCAAGGAGAGAGAAGAAAACGCCGAAAAATTGTTAATAACTTGTATGATAATTTTATAAAATAGAACTCTGCAAACTTCTACTTTAATAAGATTATTTGAACCGGTCATGAAAATTAAATCTATTCAGCTTCTCATATCTTTCCGGAATCTCTTGATATCTGCATATATCTATTGAAATTAGTCTTGATCTCTTTTTAGCTTGTATATAATCTTGGATCGGTGTCATCAGTTTCACTAATCCACTGTAGCATTAGAAATTCCAGATCATCTAGTCGATTGAAACACCCCGTCGAACACCTGATCAACTTCCTCTACAGTGTTGATTCTCACTGTTCTATGCCTCTTTGTCTCTATAAATGACCCTGGTGTATTTTCTATATTTTGATGTATTTATCTTTCAACCTCTTACATGTTCGTTTCTACTTTTTTTTTGGGGGGGGGGGCGACTTTGCTTTCTTACTGTTCTTACGAGTAGTAAACGAGTACTTCTGACTGGGTAAGACTAAATTCAAGGGAGTGGTCCCTACCAAATTTTCCAGAAGCCTCATAATTCTAGATATGCTACCCCACACCTTAGCTTGAGTTTAACTTTAGTTTTAGAAATTCTAGTACCTATGCACACTAGTTGTGAACCTCTGAGGGATTCTATACTATTTCCTTCACTGTATAAAATTTTTAGAATGCAAAATTTGAGGGGTTTTCCAATTATGGTAATAAGTTCAGAATGTGCATGAAACGCAAAGTATTATCTATCATTTGGTTGGTTAGAATAAAGCCATGTATTCAGGTAAAAATATTACCTAGTCTAAGTAATTTTTAACTATTTCTGCTAAACTAAAATATGTACATCGTGTAACTCATGGTTGTATTTAAAAAAAAACATTAATTCTAAATATTAAAAACTATAAAAGTGTCTATAGTAATTACAAATTATTTATTTGTAGTGAAAAAATTTAGTGGATTAATAGATTTGCCACAAAGATTTCTTATTTAACACACTAGTGTATGGAAGAAAAATTTCTCATCTACATATAAAAACTGTTTTCTATTAACAAAACTCAATTGAATTGTCTACTTGAAATATACTTCCGCAGGCAACTTCTAGACATTCAAAAATAATATATCTATAAAATTAAACCGTAATAAATATATACTTTTCTAGGAGTGGCTAGAAGGAATTCTATTTACAATATGATTTCTATTATATTATCGTCATCGTTGTGGGAGTGTCATGTCTGTAATTAAAACTTCGATTGAAGCAGATTATGAAAATATGTAAATAAGTTAGCTTATTAGTTAAATTTTAAAATTACACATTGTATTAAACAAATATACTGAATTCTAGTATTTTGAATTTCTAAAATACGTTTACTTTGGCCTTATTTTATATTATATAAATAAGAAGAACAATGAGTACGAGAATTTAATTTAAATATTAAATACATATGCATGTACCTATATACAATCACAAAGTCTGCAGAAACGAATACGCACTCATTGGCGGCGATGATATATTTCGAAAGCGGTCGGATATACCCGAAGTTGAGATTCATATACGTATGGTATGTGTATGATCATTTCATCATTTTACTGTACAATATTTTTGTGTGCAAAAGACACGTTAATAGCTAACAACACCGGATAAATGCGCAACGTGATGTACCATATTATAAATTTCTATATGAATTTATTTTTATGTCAAGTGTGTGCAACATTCCTCAAAATATTGTAGACAATAAAAAATTTCGAAATTTTTGGGCGAAATACCTTACCGAATGGAGATTCTCAACAAGAGGTCAATTATTGTACAATTTTCCTCGGGTGAAAAACACGTTTACGGATGAAATAAAAGCAGAGTTAAAAGATCAAAAAATATGGCTGACGGTAGATGAAACAACGGATACAGGAAAGAATAGTATTTAAAATGTGTTAGTGCGCACTTTAAAAAGCGGTGACACTTCCTTGGCTCATCTTTTATGTAGTAGAATATTACAGAGGATTATAGAAATTATAGATTAGAAATTATAAATCATACCTTTGGTAAGTTCAATATATCGGTAACCCAACTTGTAATGTTGGTTGCAGATGGGCGTTAGAAAATGGTTAAAGCTGGAAAGTTACTAAAACAATCTTATCCTCAATTGTTGCATGTAACCTGATTGCTCCATGCATTTCATCATGTAGCGGAATTGCTAAACAAGTTTTTATTAAATCTTCAAAACACGTTTGTAAGTTTAAACAGACTTGTCCGGACATTCCTCAGCTACCACAGCCGGTATTGACCAGACAAGGAACATGGCTTAAAGCTGTTTTATATTATGAGAAATTTTTACACATTATTAAACCTTGTATCTTAAATTTAAATCTGCAAGATGCTTAAGCAATTTCAGTAAGTCAGCGGCTGATTTCAGATGTCGAAATCCATACTCAAATGGAGCAAATTTCCGGAAATTATTCAATTCTTTTAGATACTATTTTCAAATTAGAGCACACCAAGCTGTCATTACATGAAGCGCTAAATATCGTATATAACCTCAAAGCCTCGTTAGGAAATCTAACAGACAGTATAGGTAGACTAACAACCGATAAATTGTGTGCGCTATAAATAGGAATCCCGATTTTCAAATTTTAGTGCGTATAGACAAGAGTTTAACTGAAAATCACAGTGCGAATATGATACGACCGTCCTTTTTAAAACCAGAAGGATATTTGGTAAGTATTCTAATATTAAGTTTTTATAAACGCGACAAAAATAATTTTCAAAATTTCATCAGCTCCTAGCCTTTTGGAAGTGGATTTAACTTAATTTTCTGTAAAATTGGAAGAGATATTTTGTATTATTCCAAATATGTATGTTTTCTTGCATGATTCCTTATTAATTGTATTGTGGGTTATATTTTTTTTTCCAGATATTTTACCACGTGTTTAATTGGACTTAAATTTGGCGACGAAAATGGTGAGGGTACATTGTAAAGTAACCAATTGTATACAACTTTAACTGTTGCTTCGCAAGATCCATTCATCTAACAATATCCTTTTACATCTGCATTCAATATATTCGAACTACAGTCTGTTCAATAAGCACCACAGTAGCTACTTCTATCGTTGCAATAGATCTTCACACAAATTAAAGGTATTTTTACGTGATCCTCTCCCGTTATATCCGACTTTTCTTAAAGTTCTCTTCATTATTTCTGAATGCACTTTCCAGTATTCGTGCACTTATTCCCTAAAGTAAGTGCACCCAAAGTCACTGCTCTTAGAAGAATTCCCATTTCTGGGAGCAGTTTTAAGAGTTCAAGACATTTCAAATTATTTTACTACACTCTGAACTGTAAAACGGGCTTCAGTAATAAATTTAGCGATTTAGGCAAAGAAATTCTTTTATTTGCCTAGTTTTTGAACATTATTTACTTTAGAATATATACATTGATTGTAATTCATCACTTGTCCAACCACCAAGGGTTTGTCATGAATAGATCGACAACTTCTAGTTTCTTCAACACAATATTTAAATGAATTTCTGGATATGAGATCAAGTAGATGTCATATATACTAGCTTTACTAAGGCTTTTGGTCACCTAGATCACGCTGTACTTTCATCTAAATTATATTCGTCTTTTTCAACTGTGATTTAATTGAATTTTTTTTAATTGAATTCTTCTTTTAATAATAATCCCTGCCTTCAACAGCTTAATGCTATTTTTACCAGACCATAAGTTATTACGCTCGTACTCATAGTGCGACTTAAGATCTTTGTCTGCCGACATTCGCTAAAATGGTAAAGACTTTATCGCGAAACCTCCGGTGGGTTACCCGCCGACTATTTTCTTATCTGTACAACTGGCACTACTATATCGTTTATTCTTCTGTAAATTATCAAATTACTTTTTATTACTGATTTAAAAATATATATTTAAAAATAAATCGTATAGAAATTATATACGATTGCAGTGGTTTCCGCACGGCTTATTATATGTATGTATTATATGTCTCAAATTGATACGTGGTTAGTAATCTTACTTTAAATATAACCAAATGCAAAAATTGTATTGAAATACTAACCTTTTTAATTTTGAATGTATTCTAATAAATCTATTATAGATCATCAAAATGTGAAATTTCGTTTCTTTTCAATACTTGTAAACAATCGATCTTAAGCACTCGTTTGTTGTGCAGTTGATAATGATACTGTGGGTGTATATGTAGTCGCTCCAAGTCAAACCCGTACTCCAAGTAACATTTATTTTCTCATATTATAATTCCAAATCTGAAGTTAATCGAAAAAAAAATTTCTTTATTTTGTTGCTACACTAACTACTACGTTGGCAGCCAAATTCAAAATCAAGAAATTACAATATTTTCGAAAATATAAAAGAAGTGGGCAATATGTCTTCCGATCACATCTGACATTATTCATGAGAAAGTAATGCGGGCAAGAATTTAAAATTTATTTTTTGTCATTTTTGGAAAAGTGCAATTCTATACAAAAAGAGATGAAATAGAAGGACAAAGAAGACAAACTAGTGTTGAGTTGTGAAAATTAGTACTACAAAATTTGAAAGTCACATCGAGAAATATTCGAAATTGTAGAAGGAAGTCGATTCATTATTCACTATACTATAGAACCTCTCAAAATAGATAAAAGGGTGGAAAATAAGGCAAAAGCTGCCAATAATATTTTCCGCGAGTAAAGAATGATCTATTTTTAAGTGCACTCAGGCAGGGGCCTGCGATTTGCTAAGGTGCATTGTGCAAAGGATTTTATCGTTTTGGGGCAATATTTTATTCAGAGACAAAAGAAAATTCAACCTATGAACCCCTTCCTTTGAAGAATATGAATCGGAGAGTTAAGCACGGTAGGGGATCACTGATGACGTGGAGCTCATTTTCAGCGGCTGGGCCTGGCATATTACATTTTATTAAGGGCAATATGGATCTTACGATGTATCTTAACATTCTGAAGGAGAATTTCCAATACATGTGAAGAAAAACTGGGCCTAAGGGAATCTTTCCATTTTTACTAACTCGACGATCCGAATCATAAAGTGCGCGATGATGGTTATTGTAGTATTGCCCGTATGTCAAGAATACGAGGGAGCGTTTTTATATTCGCGGAATGGGGGACAAGGGGTGGAAATAAAAAAACCAAATTATTTTTCTTTTCAATATATTCACCTGCAAGACGGATACATTTTTCACATCTTTCAATTAATTTATTTATACCCTCATAAAAAAATGATTTCTCTTTATCTGCAAAATACGCCGAAACTGCCTCCTTGACTTCACCATCGGCAGTAAATTTTTACCCCGCAGCTCTTTTTTCATTTTCGGAAACAGGTAATAATCACTCGGGGCCAGGTCTGGGCTGTAGGGTGGGTGATTCACAATTTCGAAGCCCACCTTATGCAGGGCAGCTAACGCAACGCGGTTCTTGTGGACGGGCGTGTTGTCATGCAAAAGCAGAACACCTTTTGTCAATTTTCTCCGTCTTTTCTCTTTAATGGCTTCTTTTAGTCGCTCTAATATTGAAGCGTAATATTCTCCGGTTATAGAAACACCTTTATCTTTATAATCAATCAACAATATTCCTTCCAAGTCCCAAAATACCGTTGCCATGAGTTTCCCAGCTGATTGTGACACTTTAAATTTCTTGGGAGGTGCTGTGCCCTTTTTATGCCACTGCATGGAGTCTTGTTTGGAGTCAGGTTCATAATGATGAACCCAAGTTTCGTCTCCAGTAACAATTCCACTCAATACACCATCCTTGTCTTCATTGCAGAGGTCCAAAAATGCACGCGAACACTCTACGCGCTGTTGTTTTTGCGGCGGCGTGAGCATTCTCGGCACCCATCTTGCGCTAACCTTAGATATGCCGAGATGATCGTGTAGGATTTTAAAAATTGTTGTATCGGATACTCCAACCATTTCTGCGAGTTGTTCCTTCTTTAGTCGAGCATCTTCGAGTACAATTTGTTCAACTTTTGGATAAGTGCTGGCGTGGTCACCTCAATGCTCCTGCCCGGCCTCGGGTCGTCTTCAAGGGATTCCCTTCCTTGTTTAAATAAACTATGCCACTTGTACACCATGGTTTTTCCTGGACAAGAGTCGCCGTAAACCAATGACATCTCATTCATTATGGTCGCGACTGATTTTCCTTGCCTGGTAAGGAACTTTATAACGGCACGATATTCGATTTTTTCCATATTTCACTTTTCACTCCTGATTATGTTACTTGGTTGACGATAGCTCAAAGACTAACTGTCTAATAACAATGAAACTTCGTATTTATACTAATCATGAGTCGCTGCACAGGCCACGCCCCCAATGCGCCTACTCACCCCTCTACAGCCCGCTCATTCCGCGAATATAAAAACGCTCCCTCGTACATTAGCCGAGAGTCCAGATATAAGCCCCAATGAAAATTTCTCGAGTCCTCTCGATGGGAAAATTCTTCAGCATGCCTTAATTTCAAAAAACAATTTATAATTCCCTCTTTTGGAAGAATGGCAGAAAATTGGGTCCAGTTTTTGCGAAAAACTGGTTTGAAGTACGCCCAATAGAGTAAAATGGTAATATGTAAAGAACAAAAAAGTGCATATAAAATATTGATGTTTAAAAATAATAAATTTGTATATGTAGTGTACGAGTTTAGTTTTGGAGTTGAATATTGCGGTTTTTCTTTCTTCTTCTATTAAGTATGGTTTTGTTGTTAAATAAATTAAGTGCGTTAATAAAATAAGTGCAAACTTTGAAATAGTTTTAGTTTTTATGTAGTAATAAACCCTGTCTGTGTGGCGATTCGAGATTCGCGTGAAGCAACCGTAGGTCAATTGGATCTCGAGTTTCACATTCACAAGTATTGTAATTCTTCGGTTTCGATGGCTGCTATGATCCATAGTGTCTACTTACGTATACATATGTACTTTTAAATATATGGAAAGGATGATGTCGCTATATTCATTGTACTCATCTGTTAACATCGGGCCGCTGTAGAATTTTGCGTGTAAAAACAGGCGTTAGTATTTTGCGCGTAAAAACAGGCGTTAGTAGTACGAAATATTAATTATTATTTATATAAATTGACACAGAAAAAAGTATATTATAAACAACAATCAATTGACGTTCATAAAGCTAAAGAGATAATTATTTCGATGTTTAATGTATTATATTAAATGTTTATATATATTATATGTATATTACATATTCTATAAATAAGTACATACATTATGTATTATAAGACTTACTTATGTTCATAAAGAAAGCGACATCGGTCTAATTGAAAATTACCGTCCACTTGCTATAACATTTGCCAAAATTTTTGAAAAATGTTGCGAAATCTCTTATCTCATTTGATCAACATGGTTTCGCTAGCTTTCGTGTTCAACTGTAACTAATCTGACAGTTCTTATTCAGTATCTTTGCTGAAAATTGGATGACAGTACTCAAGTGGACGTCATTTATACCGACTTTACCAAGACTTTTGATTATATTTATCATCGAATACTTCTCGATAAATTGGAAATTATAAAATTGTAGGGTTTGTCTCGTTACTATTACTCATTTCTTCTTATGTATCCGATAGGAAGTATTAAGTTTTTTATTTGAGTCATCATTCGAATCACTTTATCGATACCTGGGACATCCCTCAGGATACGAAATTGGGGCCCTTTTCTTTCTGATTTTCGTAAATGATCTTTCTGTTGAGGTTTAATGTCGCGAGTTATTATTTGCTGATGATCTCAAGCTTTTCTACTAAGTAACACAGGTTGGCGATTGTGAGTTCTTATAAGATCAAATAAAATATTGTACATAAGCGGTGCAGTAGGGAGAACTGGATATGAGTATTTTTAAATGTGGGATACTTAGATTTTCAAGGAAATTCAGTACTATACATGTGCCTTACTACCTAAACATCTCCCTCATATCGTGTCGTGAAAATATGTTGGAATTTGACGTTACTTTTGATTCTAAGTTGTCCTTTTCTATTCTTATCAAAAACGTTACCAACTCCAGTTTAAAACTTTGGGTTTTGTAATTAGAAGTACGCATAGCTTTGATTCCTTAGATGCCATTTTATACGTCCATATTTCTTATGTTCTCTCTAAATTTGAGTATGATTCATTAGCTTGATCTCTGTATATGCAGGTCAAGTACATTCCCTAGAATTAGAATATTCTGCTCGGGGCTTCAACCATTAGAAACTGTTGAATATGTTTGATATGGATTCTTTGGCACTACGTTAAAATCAGGCCTCTATAAAGTTTTTATTAAATTTATTCAATAATGGCATTGACGCTCCAAAATTATTGGCAAAAATTAACTTGTCCCAAGACTAGAAACTAGATCAAATAATTTCTTTTGCTGTTGTGCGATAACAAATATGCGTGACTTATCTTTTCCAACAGCAACATACCTATTAGTAATATATACATACATGTGTTCTGCTATTCTTGGCCACGTAAACAGATTATAAATCTGTTGGGGGAATAAATATTATTATTTTATTATTGTAAGTAAACATTTATATTTCAGCTCATCAATTGCTAATGTGAAATATTAAATCACAATAGTATTCAACACAAGCACGAACAAAACATTTTATTTCATCGAGTATCACATCAAAGAGAAATCGTACCAGTTTTTCTCATTGAATCGCTATCGGTGTAGATTTCAGTAAAAGTAATTAAAGTCTAAAATACCGAATACTTTTCTGCGTCAGTAATCGTTACTTTAGATCTCAACGAATAACGAGTACCTATCAAAGACATTGGTGTGTTATTCGATGCTAACCTTAGTTTTAGTGAAGACGTTAACAATATACATATGTTCTACAGTTAGATCAACGTTTGGTTTCATAATTCGAAACTGTACTTCGTTTTCGAATATGGTTGCTTTAAAGGATTTTGGCTGGGCCGGAATATGCTGGAATCGTTTTTATCTAGTTCATAACAAAAATTTAAAAAATTTTTGGTATATCGTCTAGTATTGATCAAATTAATCTTTTCAAATGTTTTCCTTGCAGGCTTCTTCAAAATCAAATCAATTCATAAGAAATGCTATCAAGGATCACCTTCAAAGCATCGTTACAATATGAAACCTTACTACATTCCATCTACAACATGCGAATACTATTTTGATAATATAGTCTCTATTTTACTGCATATGTAGTTGTTTCAATTTCTTTTCTAACTTCTGTGACGGCAACTAGTCTATTCTAAATATAATTCGTGACATGGAGTGTCCTGATAATGAAAACAAAACTATGTTCACCTTCGTGATTCATCTTTGTAAATGCATTGGATGCTTATTTTGCTCAAATTCATGTGACACTATGAAAGGAATTTAGACAATTCGCTGGAAATTTGTCTTTCAATGAAGAAATACCTAATAGAATGAAGTGAATGAAGTACAATAAAGTGTGTGATAACTTGTGTTACATGTTACACTCTGTTAGAATATTTATTAAGTGTTTCTATGACTTTAAATAACAACAGTTTTCATATTGTTATTAGATTTTTTTATATCAATATTTTCAGCGAAGTATACGAAAACTTTATATACTGACTGTACATATACATACGTGTTTACTGTTAATGTAAAAGAAACTTTAACGAAACGGATATGAACGAGTTGCAAAAATTTCTAATATGTATAGTTAGTATGTTTATATTACAAAACTTGTTCATAAAGAAGAAGAATGAAAAAGTATTTTAACTTGTTGAGAACATTTACAATCTATAAACATATTCTCTACAGTTCGCCAGTTTCCAACTTTTCAACTGTTGTGCATACAAAAACTAATACATATAATGTTATAATTAACGAGAAAGTATCATGTAATTAGACAAAATGTTACACGTTTAATTGCTAATTGAGTTTCTGGCCGATGGTGTGCTAGTTCCAATTTTAATTACCTAATTACGTGACTGTATCAATGGTATAGTCGGGTAGACTGTTCATATATATACGTGTCTAAATTTCCTTTATATAATACCCATATTATTCTTGCTAACACATGCACTGCTATTGCACGAACTCATGTCAATGAATCAAAAATAAAATGATCGTGTAAAATATATATCACTTGCATGACTGATAAGGATGTCGATTATAGGAAAATCGATTATTTGGGTATCGTACATATTCATTTTCTGATGAAATTTTTGCGTGTTTTATAGAGTTATGTCATGTGTTTATATCTGTCTAATATTCTTGAAATTGTTTTTACAGGTGACGTGGATTTAAGCATTTCTATCATACAGTAAAATGCTTTAAAATATTTCAGAGCTATATTACTAAGATACTACAAAGAAATACCAGTACCTGCGTATGTCTAAGTACAGAAAATAAGAAATATGCATTTGATATTAAGAATCTGACTATATTATTTATAAAACACCCATAAATACATCTTTATGTATGTGTATATGTCATATTCATTGTCGAGTCTGAATTTTTTGAAAAAAATTTTGCTATTCTATTTTTACTTTATCTCATAGTTATTCAACATTATCTGAATTGATCCGCATAAAGTTCAAGCTTTTGACGTATTTTGTAGTAGTGCTCAAAATACTGTTTGTTTTCTTAAAGAGGTTCTTCATCTGACCGAAATTTCTTTCCAATAAGTAAATGTTTCAGTTCGGAGAATAAGTTCTCTTATGGGTTTACTGCTTAACGTACCGTGAATTATGTGACCATAAGGAAGTGCGGCAATTATGGTTCCTCTGAGGGCTTTAGGCTTAACTCTCCTGTTATTTATCTTTATCCAGTCAAACGTAGATGTGATCGAATTGATTGTTATTTTCCTATTGCTTACTGTAACAATATGAGCAAAATACGGAGCAAATTTCAAAAACAAAAGGAAGAGAACATATGAGAGATTCTTAAGTTACATGTTAAGCAGCATCAATGGGAGAAACAAGGCCAGAATGGTATAGATGAACCACAATAATCTATACAGATAAAGATACATAAAGGTGTAATGGAAGATTCAAATGACTAAATGATTTAGACTTTTTAATATTGAAGTACAGAATCTGCTAAAGCATGGCAATAGGTTATATACATACTAAAAATATAAAGACTAAAAGAGCTGTAATCACACGTAAAAGCAAAGAAATTAAGAGACTCCAGAGAGACATAATTGCGATAGATACGAAGAGTCCACAATGAAGGCCCATCTCAAGTAATCTTAAATTTTCAGGTATTAGTGTGAGTCGCTTTGGATTGCATTTGGCGAATAGGCCAAGTCAGGCAATACCTCAAACCCTAATTAATCTAATGTTTCATGAACAACTTGACGGATATGAAAAGGCGCGTTATCATCATGAAAGAATTTTCATTTTTTCAAAAATTGCTCTTTTCAACTGGCTTAATCTATTAAAGATATAGTCCTTTGTATAGTAGTAGAATTCCTAAATGTAACCACTAACTTATCCTCTTCTGAGTAAGGATTTAACCTCTTTCAAGATAATAAAATCACCAAAAAAATCGCAACTATTAGCTGACTCATCTATGGTAAGCGCTCGCTTCCTTTGAGGCATCATGCATCCTCTATAGGGACTAGTTTGGATTTAGGGACATAATAGTGAAGCCATGTTTCGCCAACCATAATATAATTACAAAGATTTTCAGCATACATTTTGCTAAAAGCTTGGACGCGCTCAATTTTTCGTGCAGAAACTTACGTACACATTCAATCAATATAGTTCTTGATTTCCTTGATGTCAATTTTTCAGTCTTTCAAAGCAATTTTATTAATTATATGAATTGATGTTGCAGCTTTTGATGGTTTTGGTCTGTACATTATTATCGATGCGCATAGCAGAGCCCACAAGAATTGTAGCTCTCGGAGAAACATTGTTAAGCAAAATATGTTGCATACAATCAAAATTTTATACATATTTTTCTTACTTTTAAACATTACATTTACACCAACTGTCAAAGCAAATATTAGAGATTAATAAAATTTAATTCATCATAATAAAACTGGAACAATTAGACTATCTAGCTGTTTTTGCAAAAGATGCAGTTGTGCATCAAGTTCTAAGTATTGTTCTTGTCTTTGGGTTGTTATTGGTAGAAAAAGAAAAGAAGACTTGTATTTTTTTATAAAATTAGGTTTATAATCTTTTTCTAATATATGGCACAGATCTTTTTGTAAATCTGTGTTATATTGCTTTCTTATTACCGTTATCTAAATTATAAGGAAAACATTATACCCTGAAAAATTATTCGTGAGTTTTAATGAACAAATATTGGTTATCTATAATGTATTAGATTTTCTGAATAATATGCAGATAGATACGCATCGACACCATACAGTAAAATATTGTTACTTAGTTTTATTTAAGTTTAACACTGTCGTAAATGTAAAAGTAACAAACTTAAACAAGCGATACAGATATGTATAAACAATATTAAATTGAAGCTAATTAGTAAAGAAAGGATAGATAAAATATAATCCTATATGTGTCTATCACGTATTTATATTGCATACACGGCAAGTTTAAGAAGTTCAGCTTGGCATACAAAAGGGTCTCTGTGAGTGGTCATTACTTTTTATATAAGTAATACGTATAATATATTTGTGAATATATTTCTTTAAAAGAAAGTCCTGGAAAAGGTATTTACTTGATTTTCGATTATTTGTATGTGATATATGTAAACCCATGTTCGTAGACACATTTCATTTTGGTTTAATATTCTAAATGCGAAAAGGAGAATTATTTAACTATTACGAAATACATATATTATTATATTTAAGCATCTTTGAAGTGCCTAAATATACATGTACAAAGTTTTTCCATCACTAAAAGCGATCCATCTGGTTCAAAATAAAAACAGATATTGAGATCATTTTTTAGTTCGGTGTAACGTACAGTTAATATTCCATTATTGATGGAATATAACTACTCAAATGTTCCTCATGGAAGCACTGACAAAAATTAATCTGTTGAACCCAATTTTCCATGATTTTTCACATGAATTGTCAGAAATTAGTTTCGTCGTTAAAGATGACTCACATGAAATTCGGGATCATTTTAAAATTTCTCTTAACGCAGTAAGTGATAATTTGGTTCGAGTTCCGGACTTAAAGGGGTCTTATAAACACGTCCGCCAATATCTTTTCGCCAAATTCGCCGCAAAATAATATTGGAAATCTTTAAATTGACGAGGAAATGGCACAATCAAATCGTCACGAACACTTGCACTACTTTGCCTCACTAGCATGGAAACATTGCAAGGTGAATATATTGATTCGAATTTTAGCACAGTACGTTCAATTGTTCTTCGACTTGAACGATTATAACGGTCGAAAATTGGTTAATACACGTACAGAAGCGACTGAATGTCAATTTTTGAAACATCTGTATAAATTGTAAATGTTGTTCAAGCGTGTATCATTCCATGCTAAAATACAAGTACAAATATCAAGAAAACAATTTCAGTAGGGCTTGCCATCTGAATTTACAAAGGCCCTTATTACAATTTTTGTCAAAAGTAGTACCTAATAATGAATATCTTCCATCATGTGAATTTCAGGAACCTAGTGTAGTTTATTTCTCCTCTACAGTGTCTTTAGTTGTTGACAAAAATTCGATCTCTGACGTTTGTTGTTTCTCTTTACGTATCGGACGAAGACAAAATTAAATGTTATGGAATGCGGTTGTTTAATAAATCATTCTTTCGTACGATATTTTTATGGTAGACAAATTGTAGGTTAAATATAGTATCGTCTCGGTATCTTACTTAATAAGTGGCAGCTTATCATGTAACGATTTTATTTATACAACTAAATTTATTGATTTGGCATAATTAATAGAACGCAACGTTATTATTATAATTTATTCTAAGCGCATATTTATTTCCCAATTATTTCTACGAATTTTGATTTATAGATTTAAACCGATTGAAAACATCTTCGTATCCTGCGATCAGGGTGCTTGATCTATAACATTTACTGAATTTTTAGACGAAAATTCACATTGAAAATGGTGGCGTAAAATCTAAGAGCTGTTCTACAAATTTTCGGCGGACATGCTCTTTCTGGTACCTTATAACAACTACATAATATTGCTTATTGACACTTTGATATTCCAAAAGAAACTCCAGACAACACTAGGGTGGTCGAAGAAAATAGATACATGATCTTGATTTTCGAGAAACTTTGTCGAATTTTATGATTTCGACTTATTATCGAAGCACCAATCTGATGTTCTTGAAAAAATTTAGCTCATTAGGAATAAGCCGTGCTTTGTCCAACGTGTCAATGGAAATTATAGCAACAGATTCTTGAGGTATGTCAATATATTGATCCATTTTTCCAAAAAGCTTAAATGATTTTTAACTGTCATTTCTTTTAGGCAATTTTGATGAAACCTGTTGTTGATTAACTTAATCACTGAAGGTTGATATATAATCCCTTTCCACATTAATTTTCTTATTCTGTATACCTATTTCGACATCTAAGTCGTCATCATCAGCAGATAACTAAACAGTGTCGTACCTTAAAAAACTGCGGAAAAGTTCCAGTGCGAAATAAATTCCGCCCACGATCTGTACCATTTAAAGCAAAACGCACACTTTCAACGTTACAGATCATGTGCAATGTAAGTGTTCAAATGAATATAAAGAGGCCATTCATTTCAAAATTTTTAGTTTTGGTTTTATTTTGATTATTAGTAAAACTTTTTGGTAACTTTTCATAAAAAACGTTCTCAATTTTCTCTTGCTTTGTAGATTGGTTTATTACTTCTCTCAAAATCGATTACACAACAAATGTTATTTACTTGATATAATAAAGTTCAATTATTTTTCAATTCATTAAATATATATTATTACTATTTTATTAGTTACTATGTCTTCATCCAAATCTTGATTACCATTAATTTTTCTATATTTTCTATTAAATTTTCAGTTTACCTAAATAAAATGTGTTTCAAAAAGATGGACACAATTTTAATTACTCACACTTCACTTACTATAGTATGTGAAGTGTGGCCAATTGAAATTTTGTCGATCTTTTTGATGTACGATACCGAAGTACTCTACTGGGGTGCTCTAATAGTAGTATTCGAAACTTTACAGCATCGTCTTTCAAATGAAATTGACATCATTAAAATCTAGGATTAATGATCCTTAAAAATGTATGATATAACCTATATTTTGATGACGTTAATTTAATTCGAAAGACGATGCTGTAACGTTTCGAATACTACTACTAGAGCACTCCAGTATCGTACAGCAGAGTTAGTTGTAAGATGACATCTATAGAATGCGAGATTTTTTGCATTCACTAAAAGTACACCTGCGACTGCAGTGCAGCTTGCGTTTCACCACGAGCTTAACAGTGAGGAAGAGTAGTTCTCATGGTAACACCCAATTTCATGAAACTAGCTCTCTGCGTAGTGTAAAACGTCTGGACCGACCGGATGTTATCGGGTGAGAATGTGGAGCGTATTTAAGTGAGTTTTGACCGTGGTCCAATGAAATCAACCCGCAGAGCGAGTAGCGTACTTGTACCACAGTAAACTACTGTTTGGAGTGCGTGGAGGCGCCGGCTAGTATGTAAATCATACCACCTACAACCGGTACAAGTTCTTCCCAAGGTAAAGTGTGAAAAATTTTATGATCATAAGCTTCGAAACATTGACATGGAAGATGAATTGTTTCTGCCTCGTATTATTTTTAGCGATGAAGCGATATTTCATTCATTTACAAAACTCACGTGTAATATATGAGAGTTACAGCACGAAAATTAATGTGTTCTATGCTATATAATTTAATAATAAATTAATTTGTAATATGTAGTTAGTATTTTTATTAATTTATGAGTGACTTTTGTAAAGTTTTTGCATCCAATGCCTTAAGAACTTTTATTTCAAATCCTTGTACTCATTGTTTCTTCCATATGATTGACGTTTCCTTTCTGGTTGTATTTCTAGTAAGGCTTTAAATGTCTTAGTGTCTCCATCATCAATATGCTATACATATTTAGAATTTTCAAAATATATGAAAAACAAAAAATTGATTGACAAAATAGATTACGTTCCTCTTAAGTTCATCTCTTTGTTTGTTATTTTCTCATCAATTAGTTACTTTTATCACTAGAAAATTCCAGACACTTTTCAGATACTGCTGTAAAATAGAAAATTAGTAAAATTCAAAGAACAATGAAGAACATAAAATACGTTAATGTTCTGATCTCTATCACTCATCCCCATTAGATCTTTTCAGGATTTTTAACGCAAAGAAAAAAGATGACATGAATATAAAACAAATAACACGCGCATCAAAGAGTACGAAACCGGGACAATTTGGTATATGCGGTGGCATGACATTCGTATATATAACATATTATTACATGTCCGGTACAGAGCAAGTGATAGTATTGTGCTTTCTGCGAGGGATGAGTTGAATTGGGCTAGAGTTATGCTCACCTGAAGAGAGAGAATTGAGAGGTGCGCTTTGTCAAAATCCCCGATAGGTAGTACGGGAGCCACCTACCTACATCTACCAACCTTTCGTTGTGTTTAGTATATACATACATAGGTATATCTACACAACATACAATACACATATATGTATGTATACAAAATCCTCCGAATATTCAAATGACTCCATGTATACTGCAACAATTTTAATCTCCTGATAATAAAAATGAAAATAAATGTTCATCGCAGGAGCATGTACGGGGAACGCGCACTGGCATATAAATTATAGTCATCATCCCGCATCAGAGAGAGGGAGTAAGCCGGGCTATTTGTTATTTTTCATTTCGAAAAATCCAGTAATTTAGTTTCTGTAGTGTGTATGCAGCTCGCTCCCATATCACATTTCCTGGCTTTTTATGGCGCAATGATACATCATTCAATATCGGCCGTATTAATGGGCTGGTCTCTCGCTGCCCGGTGGTCAGTGTTCGTCTCTCACCCCGCCCGTGGTCCACGCCGATGGTACGGGAATAGCTCTGATAACGCGCCACCGGAACGTCGAAGATTGCCCGCGAATTACTCCACGGTTAACACTTCTTTGACAGTTTCATATTAATGTATAATTTGAATAATATTCAGACAAGATTGAAATTATGTACATATGTGTGTGCATATGTATAAACGAATTAAATAAAGATAATTATTTCAGCTTACGATTTTCTTATTTTACGTATCTTCAGATTTTTGTTTGTATTATCAAATAGTTTAGTAATTCTTGAAATATCGACATGCTAGGTATATTTTACAATAATTTCTCATATACGAGTTCGCTTTTCATTTGCCATTATTTTCTCTTTAACCTTGGGAATGATTCTACCAATATCTTCTCTTTCATCTCCATATTATGGAATTTTGGGTAAGGCATTTGCTTTATATCTCTTTATTCTTCCCTCTCTTTTGTCTCGTTTTTTTGCACCTTTTTTTCTCTGATTTTCTTGAAGTCGTTTTTAATCATCGTTGTGGGGTTAACATTTTTAGTCTCACCTGTGTTATGTACATATTTGATAAGTGGATATATACGTATATATACATATACTTATATCTGATTTACTGTATTTATTAATATATTCTGTTATTAAATTCTAATATTTGAACTTCATATCTGTTACTAGTACTTTGTTATCATAACATGCATTTTTCTGTATCATTCTGCATAACTAAAATACAAAATTATACAACGGATGGCATTTTATAACTGTTGTGATTCTTAAACCATACCAAGAATGATGATTTCCATGTCTTTCAACTGTACGTGTTATATCGGAAACTGTAATTTTAATTTTGGATTTTATTGTTGTAGTATTTTTTTCTATATTCTGGACAAGCTAAATCCCCTAATGTTTTCATACATTGAGCAAAATCCTTTTTTGGGACGAAAAAGTTCAGTACATTTACAGGTAAGACGTGTTTACTACAACACGGAAGAAAAATGCGATCTATTAAAGACAAAATGGTGGCTATCATCTTTGTCATAAGAAGAAATGTGGTACGCAATGCTAGAAATATAAAAGTGATCGAAAAGTAGTAAATTGACCCGTTGTCGAAGCCAAAACATTCGTCCTCTCTGGAGACCAGACATTTGCATTTTTAACGCTCTGGCCCATCACCCCGACGTCTATGCCGCATAAGAACTGAGTTGAAGATTCTGAAACATCCATCCTACAACACATAGTTTCCTGCAATTTTGTGTTGTTTCCCCATGTGAAAAATAGGTTGAAAGGAAGCAATTTATCCAACTATAATGACCTTTTTAAGGAGTAGGATGACGAGTGTGTCTAGCTATCCGTATTAATATGGAAAGTTGGTTTGATTGGTGTGGTGATGTGATGGATTGTAATAATTAAAGCTCGATTACAAATCTTTTTAGTTCAATTTGGATTTGGATGACATTTTCTTGCGTGTGTGTCATCTTTGATACATTCACCCTAAACCGCTTGTATCATTTAGAAATAATGCCAAGATTCTTGATACCATTCTTGTAAACTTATCTTAATATTTTCATTTCGATTTTACCATTTTTATAAGTTCGATGATAAATTTAATATTCGCTACCTACTTTTTTTAATTATTTGCAAATATGTTCGAGGAACACCGATCTGCATGTACGTTAATACCAATTTATGAAACAATATGTATATTTTCTGTCGAAAATATTCTTAGATTATACAGACTCGTTACAAAGCCTCTAGTGTTATTAGGTAAAGAAAAATAATATGTCTAACAAATGAATCATCGAACATTGTTTATCGGACTTCGTTGATTGCACGCAATTCATTTTGTAAATACAAGTACTTTTTCAAAATTGTATTTCACAGTATCTCGCAGTATTATAAGTTAAGTGAATTATGTACGTAATGTAAAAATATAATCCAGAACCTTGAAACATATATTGCTGGAATTCAAATGTACTGTCAAAGGAAACCGGACAGAACGATATTATACGAGTGGACATTATCGAACTTTATACACATGTCTGTATAATCCTTCGAACTCATTGGAGTTTCGCATGCGTTGGTAGTGTTATGTGCCGTTGGTATTGTATACTAGCAACGACGTAACACCCTGGTAGGTTGAAATTGTAGAATGTCGATTGCATTTTTAGCTTTTTTAATGTCCTAATGACTGTAGATTTACTGTTATTTGTAGTTACGGTGTACAATTTCATCTCTAGATGAATATTTATATTATCCTCGATATTTCCGTGGAACCGTTATTTAAAGCAGTCGGGACCGCTCGAAATAAAAATATAAATATTTCGGCGGAAGATTAGAGTTTTTTTTTTTGGATTAATATGGTAAAGTTGCCCGCTATTGCAAAATTTTCATCGTGTGCATCCTGCGAAAAAAAGTAATAAAGAACGTAAAATAGTAGTCCGCTTGATACATATGGTTTAAATGTTTGAAGAGCGATTCAAATTTAAACGAAATTTATGGATTTTATTTAGAAATGAACATCCAACGACAGCTTTTAAATTAAAATATTGGGTTTTGTTGTATTCTAACTTTTTTTAGATTTCTTTGTTGATTTACCATTTTCATAACTGGAGCCTGAACAAATTCGCAATCAACGAAGTAAAGAGAATTCTTAATGTTCCAAAATAAAATGACCTGTGTACAATGTATGTTAGGTATGGGAAACACCAATATTTGTTGCTATTATAACTTTGATCGAAAAAGGAAATAATAATTCATTGAAATATTTGTATTACAACTATGAATTTAGTCAATTTATGAAGAAAACACCGTGGTTATTACACTCGAAGGAAGGTTATTAAAAATATTTTATTTTCAGTTAATTTTAGTAAGGCTTCTTCTTGATAAATTTTCTAAAGTCGTTTTGAATTCATCAGATATGTACACGGTTACTCAAAACTACGGAGAAATTCTTCGTTATTCTAATTAACTTTATTTGGAGGGGTTTTTATTCCTTATTTTTTTTTTAAATATTGACAACACAAATTGATTTGAATATGTCTAAAATACATTCTAAAGATGACTGCACAATTTTGCACAAGATCGATAATGTAAGCGGTAAGAGCATTCACAATTACCTCTTAATGTAATGTAATGTAATGTCGAAGGCAAAACTCTCTATTGATATTTAATCACTGAAGGTTGATATATAACCCCTTGCCACATTAATTTTCGTATCCTGTATATGTATTTCGACAACTAAGTTGTCATCATCAGCAGATAATTAAAAAGTGTCGCACCTGGTAAACTAATGCGAAAAGTACACGTTCGAAAATAAACTCCGTACGCGATCCATAACTTAGTTGTCGAAATACAGAATACGAAAATTAATGTGGCAAGGGGTTATATATCAACCTTCTGTGATTAAGTGAATCAACCACGAAATTACCTCTATTGATATGATAAAACTAAAGATTTGGAGATCATCTTTGATGCTCAATTACCTGATGTGGATTACATTAATAATTTCCTAACCAATGCAAATTGCAAGTTCAAATTTGTATATTATAACTAGAGACTTTAAAAATATCGATTATTTAATAATACTCTACAATGCTAACCTAAGGCAAGATTTGTCAGATACAAAACAAGCATACAAAGAGACGTTTAACAAAATAATAAGTTTGTGTTTATTGGAAAATGTCCAGAAAGAAAATACAAAATGATGACTCATTTCGAAGTATATTGTAATATTTGTTTAAAAATGTTAAATATTCAAAAAACTTGATATAGATCAACATATTGCTACAAAAACATATGCAGAAAAAATTGGTCTTTGGAACCCAGCGGTTTTCAGTATAGAAGTACATATGTGGTAACATATAACGATTGATTCATTTGGGGGTACTTTTTTCAAAAATAACAGAAAAATTAAAATTTCAATTTTATCGGAAAAAAAATTATTTCATTCAAATGTTGGCAATTTTCGATGACGCATTCGAGTATTTCAAGTAGTATTTAGCAAATAACGCGAGTAATATTGGCTTCTAATTGCTCAATCGTAGCTGGCTTATCCATGTAGACTTTGACCTCTACGTAGTCCCAAATGAAAAAGTCTAAATGTGTGATATCACGTGATTTAGGCTGCCATTGCACAGGTCTGTTACGTGAAATTAAATGGTCACCAAATTGCTCTGGTAATAAAGCTGGCTTGTTGTAACCAAATGTTGTCGAGATTACGGATTTCAATTTCAGGCAGCAAATAGACCGTTATCGTGGCGCGATAACGGGCGCCATTCATAATTACGGTGCGACCGTCTTCATTTTTCAATTAATATGGACCGGTGATTCCACTTGCCCATAAACCAAACCACACCAAACCGTAGTTTTGTTTGAATGTAATGGCAGCTTTTGAAATTCTTTGATTTGCCCTTCACGCCAAATACGGCAATTGTGCTAATCGACATAGCCATTAAACCAGAAATGGGCCTCATCGCTGAACAAAATTTTGGTCGAAAACAGCGAACCTTCTTCAAACTTATTAAGAGACCAAAGACTACAACGGTGACGATTCGAAAAGTCGGCCGCTTTCAATTCTTGAACGAGTTGAATTTTGTATGCTGTTAAACCAATATCCTTACGTAAAATACGCCAAGTTGAGATCTACGTCGAATCGATTTTTGGCAGTCATCACGTATACTCTCAGCTACCAACGCTATATTTTGTTCACTTTTCACTACATGCTGAATGTGGTCTATTTGTTCGTGTATTACATAATAATGAAAATTGCATTTTAAATTGTCGATGGTATAATGAGACTCGTCGTCGCTGGTTCTCGTAATACAGCTGAATAATTTGTAGACGCTGTGTTGGAACGAGTCTTTCTTCAATAAAATACCTTACAAAACTTCACTAAAATAACGTGAAAGTTTGACACAACTCACGCTTTATCTGTCAAAAAATCGCTATCGAAGAAAGTATATCATAACGAATCATCCATTATTACACTTTTAAAAGTTGAATATCCAATGAAAATACACACAAGGTATATTCAAGAATTATTAATACATTTGTATAGGACTATTTTTCAAGGGGTTACTTAATGACCAAAAACTTTCACTATATTATTATGATCTGCTCTATAAGCTGTATGGAGATTAAGATTCGAAAATTTGAGAAACGGGCAGAAAGTTATCAGAAGTATTACTTGCCAAGGCTCTCATAATTTCCTAAAATTTTATATATATTAGAGTAGGTTGTTTTCTAAGAAGACGTATTATCCAACGGACGTGATATTGTCCAAATGAATAACAATTTAAAATAAAACTCTTAATTTATTCAAGTATAACCTGTAGCTTTGCATTTATGTGAAAGTGCTTGTATGTATTATACATTATAAAATTGAGATAATTATTCCATTACATTTAGATAATACTGCGCCATAAACATAAATCGTTAAAATGTACAATTAATATTCAATTCGAATAATAATCATACAATTTGAAGTTTTAATATATCTTTCTTCGAAATTTAAACACATTAGAACGCTTATTATACGAGGATTCTCAGATTCTCTAAGGATACAACAATATAATACATAAGATATATAAGATTTATTAACTATAGATTTAACTGGACTCTAATAATAATCATTATAATGAAAAGTAGAGTTTTACACACAAACGTTGGGGATATAATGACGCTCCGTTGTTTAATATGCACTCTGTACATCATAAAACTCAAAATTAAATTTTAAAAGCTTTAGTTTAAATAAAGAAAAATTCAAAAGTCAAAATTTCAAAAACAAATTAGTTAATTTAATTTTATTAACTTTAAATATTTCGATTATTAATTAATCTTTTATTTTCAGTATTTTGAATACGGTATCGAACAAAAACGCTCAGATGTTATATCGACGCTATGATTCAAATGCAGAATTAATAAAAAATGAATATCTGGTTTACTTCGAGAGTAGAGCGAAAATCTTCTTTCGAACTCACGTCTTTCCCTTTTATGCATTTTTCTTCGTGTTTCCTCGGGTTTTCCAAACGCTCGAACTTTTTTACTAATGTCGACTTGTTATTTTCTGCTAGATGTTTCGGAATTAAACATAGTTACGTAAATCTTGATTGTTACTAATACCTTGTATCGTTAATTTGAACAAAAATACTAAATTTAGTTTGATATTGTACTTCAATTCATTTGCAGAGTTTTCAAGTATTTCGCTGAATTTGATCTTTATTTAAAACATGTCATTATGTTCAACGGTAATATCAGTTGTCTGTTTTCGGTTTGTTACATTGGCATTTATTGATATTAGTAATATGGTTATAATGATGGATATACTTTAGGCCTTATGGTGGTTTACGTGGTAATAGGAATTACTTCCACATCTCGTCATCTTTCTACATTTTTATAAGTATTTAAACTATTATTGTTCTTAATGTAAACTATGTATTTCAAGACCATTCGATGGATGGAATAGAGAACAACGGATATTCTAAGGAAAACCAGCATTAAGATGAACATTACAGGCAAAAGAATACTAGTAATTTGTAATGTTTCCCATGACAAACAAATATACACCTACAAATATAACACTATGAAAGATATACGATATATATATATATATATATATATATATATATATAAAATTGACAAAAGAGTAATAGAACCATGGTATACAATAAATAATGCTTCGAAAAAGAAGTTAGTATCTTACAATAAATGGAAATGAAAATCCATTAACATGTTTACTTTCTGTTTAATAATATATCGTGCAAATAGTTAATTTGTTTGAATATAGACAATGTCAATGATATCCATAGGGTCTAACTCCCGAAAAAAGCGATGGAAAAACTTTGGCCGTGAAAATTTGGGCATCGATATATATATATAAATCTTAATAGATTATCATCACTATATACTCGATTTACATTACTTCAATGAATGTACTTTACTAACAACCCTGATGTTACTTGCGGCCGTTGAAGACCCGGTACTCTCATTTTGATGATCGATTTGTAGTAATTCTTTTATTCATTTACACAGGTAGAAATTGTTGGGGAAAGTTTTCACATACAACTCCTCTTCTTTCTAGAGAGCTATAGTTTAACTTGAAACCTCCATCACTTCTACCTATGTTCTTTACAGTCTCTTGTCTATAGTCTCATGCACCTCTTCCCATATCCTGTATGATGTTTTCATTGGTCTCTTTTTTTTTTGGAGTTTGCTCTAACGCGAAGCAATTTGGGAGAGAACATTGACAATTAGGATATTATTCATAGTTCATGTTTAACCTGGCATGACGTAATTATGTAAGAAAGTTTTCGATTCATAATATATGTACGTGAGGATGTAAGTATGTTAGTGTGTATCATCAATGTAATTTTTATTTTATTTCACAAAAAAATATATAAAATAACTTGTAAATTATATTAATTAGTTGTACTTATAAATTTTACAGGAATATACAAAGGCTTTAATATCAAACGCACACTACAGCTGAGGGAAGCTGAACAAAATGAATGCAACACTCTTCTACACAGAAAAAAAGAATACGTTCTTTTCAGAAAGCTAAGTGTTATTCTTGTTAATTTTAACCCCGAGGTATAAAAGGAGTTTCATTGTTATAATCACCCTTAACGTATTTTCACTCATTCATTATGCACATTGTTCTCAAGCGCTTGAGTTTTCCATGCTTTCTAGATTTTACTAACACGCGTCTATAATAAATTATGAACATTCACAGTATCATTTTTTTTACATATAAGTTAGTCATTCACAAAATTACATAATGAAAAATTAAATACAATATTGAGTCTTGTATATACTTTTGTGGCTAAGTGTGTACACTGCTATTATCAAATATCAATTATACAATTACGTTCTACACTGTACTTATACCAAATTATCTATTTTTAAATTAATAATTTATGTACGTATGATAAACAGATGAGATAAGTATCGCTCAATAGCTGTAATAAATTAATCTAGTTGGATACGAAACCTTTAGAATCATAAGTACAATTAAAATAATTATATGGCTTTTCCATGACGTTCATAAATTAGATGGAAAAATATTTTAAAATTGTTCGAAATTTATTGATGTTATTTGTGATTAAATTTATGTGATTTTCAATACTTTTATTTAAAAAATTTATAAAATTATAGAAAATTATATTCTTTAAATAAAATACATAAATGTTTTATATGATTAAATAACATTGGGTGCGTGTTTTATATAAATTTTGTTTGTGAAATATTGTTTTAAAATTGAAAAACAGGAAAAAACTTCTCGACATGTTTTTCTCCTTTGTTCTAGAAATTCAGAAAATGCAGTACAAATCCATAAAGAACAAAATTTTAACATAAAATATTCACCAACCTCAGAAAGACCAGTTAAAATCGGTGATGATTAAAGGTGTTAAAAACGCGAAATATTTCTAAAAAAACTCAGCGCATCGCAATCAAGTGTTAGAAAGTATTTACGGTAATTAGGATAGAGCAAAAAACTGGATATTTTGATACCATATGAGCTCAATAGAATTTCACTTGCAATTCTCTTTTTAAACATGAGCAATCTACATTTAAAGGGTATTATGAGCAGTTAAGGAAAAATGAGTTACGTAAGATATGATATGAACGGAAAAGAGAGAGTAAATGTAGTGAACTTGTTTAAAGCATTTTAAAACGAGACAACCATGAAACGACGGTTACGCTACCACGTTGGTGGGATTATAGAGTTGTTGCATATTTTGAGCGGTTGTCAAGGAACGGCAACTTACATACTTATGCCCAATAATATCTGAATATATCTGTATGTGCAGTGGTTGTCTATCTATCTTTATCATATTATACACGGCGTCCATATTTTTTGGAGTGACTGCAGTGGCAGCCCTTCCTCACGATGCTCGCCGAGAAACCTCATTCGGGCTAAAAAGCTTAGAGAATACGACAAAAATATATCCGAGAGCACCACCTCATGAGAAGTAGCTGAACTACAAACTTTTTAAAGCAACCTGCATATATAATTACACCATACCAAATATAAATTAGTAACTTGTTTTTATTGTCAAAATGAAGCAGTTTTATGGGAAAGAAGATGTCTTTATTTATCTACCATTATTAAGAACTGATGCTCATTGTTGTTCATTAGAATAAAACGGAATCAGAGATGATTCTTTCTTCAAGTTGCGTCTTTTTCGATCTCGCGCTAAACGTAGTTACATAATAACATGTTTGTGTTGGTAATCATAGTAAAACGTTGTGATACCGAACACTTTTGACCAAGATTAGCTATAATAGCATTGCTATACCTTTGCTTGAAATTCGACGATGTAATTTTACAATTTTTTAGTGTCTTATCCCATAATAGATGATTATATACGTAGGTTGCAATTCATGGCATAAAAAATTACTTTTCCACATTCTGACAATATAATCACGTTCAACTATAGACACTTGTTCGTAGAGTATTCGTTCCTTTGTGTGACATATTTTAGCTACGCTACTATATTACTGCTATCGTTTTTTATTATCAAACAGTTATTAGACCACGTAAGATATCTTCATTATATCGTTTTATAATCTTAAGAGTTTGTATTTCTGTAAGAGTTTACAGTTTACATATTGTCCTAATTTTCTTCATTTTACTGAGATGTTTAAAATATTTAAAATAACTTTGTTTTCGGTACTGCTTGTTTGCTTTAAATGTTTTAGATGGTTTGTATACGATTTTCAATTTCCGAAAGAGCACTCATGCTTTTTCTTGTAATTTAAGTGTACATTTGAGATTCTAGTTTGGAAAAAGGAACGGTCACTAACTTTTTTGGTTAAATTTAGTTTATGGACTTCCGGACTTTAGGACTTACATTTAATGAAAACGGTAAGTTCATATATAAATGCAATCCAATAATTTTTGGGAGAAAAATCTTTTTTAAATATACTGTGTCTATTTATGCTCTTATGCTTCGGATATATAATAATTTTTTATATCGTGTTTTTAAATTAATTTATTTTAATTTAAATACAGTTCGATTTTGAATTCATAAATTATTATTTATTACTTAGACATTCTTTTTGTTATATTCAGATGCGAAATCTTTTCGTTTTGGTCACGTACGGTCAGGCTTTAATAAAACAAACCGTTGTCGTTTTCTAGCTAGCCAAATACCTACAACTTTCCAAACCTTGTGCAGCTTGTGCAGTTAAGTTTTACCCTCACGTGTAGTGTTTATTTTACTACCACTATCCTGGCCTAGGAGACATATACATATATATATATATATATATATATATATATATATATATATTGGGTCTGGGAAAAAGTTCGTGGCGTTTTTCCCGATAGATGGCATTGGTTGCCGATAACTAAAGAACAACAAGTCACAGCGACACCACCGACGGCTCGTTTTTTAGATGACCTTCCGAACGTTAGTTTGAGCGTAGAAACATTGTAATCGGTGAAGTGGTTGGAAAGTTATTCGCACTTGAAAATGGAGAAGAATAATGAGAAATTTCGCTATATTCTGCAATATTATTATGATAAGGGGAAGAACGCTGCGCAGGCTTGTGATAAAATTTGTGCTGTGTACGGTGAAGGTACTTTATCGAAATCTGTTGCGCGGAAATGGTTCGCTCGCTTTCGTTCTGGATATTTCAATGTGAAAGATGAGTCACGCTCCGGTCGTCCAATCACTGAAAAATCTGATGAAATCCTTGAAAAAGTCCAACAAGATAAGCATATCAGCAGTGTCGATATTGGCATGGAGCTAGGCATTGACCACAAAACTGTTTTGAACCATTTACACAAAGCTGGTTACAAAAAAAAGCTTGACGTATGGGTTCCTCATGAGTTGAGCGTGAAAAACATGATGGACCGAATTAACATCTGCGATGCGCTGCTGAAACGGAATGAAATCGAGCCGTTTCTGAAACGTTTAATAACCGGAGATGAAAAATGGATTACGTACGATAATCGGAAGAGTAAAAGATCGTGGATAAAGGATGGTGAGCCGTCACAAGCGTTCGCTAAGCCAACATTGACGCCAAAAAAAGTGATGCTGTGTGTATGGTGGGACTGGAGGGGAATCGTCCACTACGAGCTACTTCCAACTGGTCAGACGATTGATTCTTAACTCTACTGTGCACAACTAGAGAGATTACGCCAGGCGATTGAAAGAAAACGGCCCGAATTGATTAATAGGAAAGGTGTTGTCTTCCATCATGACAACGCCAGACCACACACTTCTTTGATGACCCGTCAAAAATTGAGAGAGTTTGGTTGGGAAGTTTTGATGCACCCACCTTACAGTCCGGATATAGCACCCTCTGACTATCATCTGTTTCGATCTCTGCAGAACTCTCTCAATGGAATTAAGTTGGTTTCAAAAGAAGCCTGTGAAAACTACTTGATTCAGTTTTTCGACCAGAAACCACAGAAGTTTTTCACCGATGGGATCATGGATCTACCAAAAAAATGGCGAAACATTGTCGATAATAATGGAGCATATTCGGTTTAAATGAATTCGTCCACGCGCCATGCGGGGACCAGTTGAATTTTACTGAAAAAACGCCACCAACTTTTTCCCAGACCCAATATATATATATATATATATATATATATATATATATATATATATATACACAACACGCAAGTACCTCACGTATCGTTCGATACATATTTTAATTTAAATCCTTTTAATATTTTATTCCGCAGATTTTATCACTCTGTATCACTCGAATTACTTTTATTATAGCTTCGCCATTACGTTAATCTTGTTTTATCTGTTGCTCTCGTTCTTATTAATTATCTTTATTCAAATATACTCAAGTCTAAAGAATTAATTTAAATTAGTGAATAAAATTTTAAGGGCAATCCTGTTATTTTATTTCCACTAACAGTCTTTCTTTCAGCTTGGCACACGTCCTGGACTTTTGATGCTCATTGTAAACATTTATTAATTATTAACTCCAGTAACTTATTTGCTTATTTGCAATTATTATAGTGCTTCAGCTAGTCGGACACGCGCTCGTAGTAAATTTACTAACCACTACGTGCAAATAAATATTTACTATTAAATAATATTATCTTTACTATTTACTTAGATTAATTAAGGGGATATTTAACCCCTTAACACACTTCATACTAAGCTAGGAGGTAATAATGCTAAACTTTATCTTTACCTATACGAAGTCTAAATGATATAAATGGTAACGTATCTGTTACACGGACAGGATGCCCTTTTCTCAAGTTTAAAGAGAAAATGAGGCAAATAAGAAGAAATTACTTTTACTATAATTGGCACTTGTTAAAAGCTATTTTATTTGACATTTTGCTATATCAAGACTACATTAAAATAATTTTAATTTTGATTCATAGATATTAAAAATTATATACTTCCTTTTTAAAGTTTTGGAAAATATATATTTTGATTTAATTTGCAATTATAATAATTATTCGGATAGTACTTAATTATGTCCTATATCAGGTATGGGCAACCTTTGACATGTTGTGGGTCAAACTTTAATGTGCAAATACGTTCGCGAGCCGCGTTTAAAAGTAGTGCATTTTAAAGTAGTGTTTTAAAGCAATGTTCATAATTTTTAGCGATAGATATCAGACATGAAATAATACAACAATGTTATTATAATACAATTTATTAAAATAACAAAATGAAATGAAAAAAATAGGTACAATATTATAATTAAATCGTTAAATTTGGAATTATTACAAACTACGAAAATTAAATAGCGACACCGAAATCAATGAGACACTTGAGCTTGAATTTGGAAAACTATTCCATCGATGTTTGGATTAATTCCATTGGTACAAAGACGTAAAGAATTTTCCAAATTATCGTCAGCCTTGTACGATATTTTGATTTATTAACTTTCATCATTGAAAAGAATTGTTCGCATTCATAAGTACTGCCAAACGCACAAATCAATCTTGCGATGTATTTTTTTGTAGAAATCGCACAACTCCACGTTTTCAAATTTAGATTTTAGGAGTGAGTTTTCTCGAATCTCAATCAACTTCATTTGCAAGTGTATTGGAGCATTTTGTACATTACTTTTTATTGGAGTAGCAAATAAATGGAAACAGTCTTGCATGTTTTTGAAATCGCTAAAACTGTTCGAAAATTGCCCCGACAGTAACTTGAGTTCTTCAGCATATTGAGCATAAGCAATATTTTCATACGCAGAGAGCGTGGTGAAATGGTAACTATTGCCAGACAGTATCTCTGCCTCCTACAAGCGGATTTTGTTCTGTAACGCTTTCAAATGGCTGTACAAATCATTTACTAACTGCTATTGTTTTTGAAGTTTCAAATTTAAATCATTCAAATAGTCTGTAAGGTCGACCAGAAATGCTAAGTCACATATCTATTTAGGGTCACTTACTTCAGATAGTGGTTTATTTTTTATTTGCATAAAGTCTGCTATCTCATGTCTAAGCTCATAAAACCGTTTCAGCATTTTCCCTTTGCTTAGTCATCTGACTTCACAATAATATGTTACGTCGTCATATTCGGCTGATATTTCATCCAAAAACGCCTTTAACTGACGATGGTTAAGTCCTCCGGATCGAATAAAATTAATGGGTAATGCAATGAAGGACTATCAAATCATCTTTTTGCACATTTAATTCAGTTGCTCTTTCATGCAAAATTCCTATGAAACCTTTACGTAAGCCGACAATAGAAGGTGCATCATCTGTACATACTCCAACTAATTTTGCCCATGGTAAGCCAAAACTTGTGAATAACTTTTCGGCTTCATTAAAAATGTCCTCTCCTGTAGTGGTTCCTTTTAGCGGCTGTAAAGCAAGCAATTCCTCAGTAACAGTGAACTCTTTATCAACACCTCGAATAAATATAGCCAGTTGAGCTGTGTCAGACAAATCGGTGCTCTCGCATTAGTGCTATGGAAAATGATTCAAAACAAGCCATACGGTCAGTCGATTTTGTTTTTATATCATTAGCCATCATTTTTATATGTTGGACAACAGTTCGTCTTGACAAACTAATTTTTTCAAATTCATTTTTCTCTTCAGGACACAAAACACTGCAAACTTCTAACATACACTCCTTGATAAATTCTCCTTCGGCAAATGGTTTTAATGACAATTTTGAACTAACTATAAAACTAGCTTTCACAGCATTATCAAGTTGTGTTCTTTGTTTATGAAACATTTGTTAATGTTTTTCCAAATTTGCGGTAAGCTACTGGATTATGCCTTTTCTTATTTATCCTGTCAGTGAGTGCAGCGTAGGATGCTTAGTTGAATAATGCCTCTTTATATTGAATTCTTTCACGACTGAAATGGATTCATTACACAGCAAACAAATAGGCTTACCACTGTGCAAGATAAAAACTTTCTTCAGTCCATTTTTCTTGAACCTTGCGACCCTCTGCATCTACTTTTTGGTTCTATTCAGACACCATTTTCGTTCGATATACTTAATAACAAAATATAGGTAATTAGTAAGAACTCAAGATGCACACAAAGACGCAAAGCAAATTGACGGCAGCAGCAATTCGCTAGGATATCGCTTGTCGAAGTTATCACCTCGGTAGCTCAAATAGAACTGAACTTCGAGCCATCCACCCGCTTATATAGGTAAAATGAAGGAATGATCTAGAATCGTCAAGTGTAGAACAATTGAGAAGCAATAATCTTTTGTTGCGCAGCCAGTGAGGCGGCTTTGATGTTTACCGCCTCACTCTTTGATGATCGCCGCCACTCGGCTTGCTCGTCACTTGATTCCGTAAGTATGAGCAAGTAGTGTAATAGTCTTTTTAATTGGGTTTTTCAAAATGTCTCGCGGGTTGGAACAAATCTTACAGCCGGTTGTTGCCCGCATATACCCTATATGATAGATTTCGTCAATCCTCAATTGTTTTAACTACCACGCACTTCAATTCTAAATTTACAATTCCCAATGTAGCATCCATATTGATATTTTTAAAAAGAAGATTACGCATTGGCTGATTACTGGCCTTGCTTGGCTCGTTTAGTGGCTTAGATATTAGCAGGTGCAAAATAGTTTGACTATGAAGCAATTTAATGAAGTATGATTGACTTGATATCAAATTATATTTGAATCGATATATGTATGTATATATCAGGTGTTAAAAATGTTTTAGAAACTTTGAAGGGTAATAGTATGACCCAATATATGCATAAGAGCTTAGTGTGTTTACATCACTTTTGTATAACAATATAATTTATCAACCGTCATAAAAGTAAAAAGTAAAATGAGATGACGTTCTTGTTCTACTAGTTATTGCTGCGACTAACTCCTCGAGGTCATTTACGGACGTGATGTACTTAAAGGTTTTCACATATTCCCAAAGAAAGAAAATTTAAATCAAGCGCTGTTGCAGGTTATGGTAGAGGTAAGTCCCTTTTTACCCACCTACGGTCAAAAATTTCATGATAATGAAATGAAGTTTAGGTAACTAATATATAGCAATTAGTTTCATAGAAATATCGGACCTAGTAAACTGTAGCCCAAAGTACCTATCTAAATTTTCAATGAAAAATGTAGCTGATATGAGCCCATACATGAATATAGTAAAAATTAAAAATTTCATTTCCTGTGTACCCGACCTCATCAGTAAAAAGAATATTGGCCACAAAATTGAGATCCTCAGTATCACTGTGTAGGGACCAGTGGCAAAAGAAACATGTGTGCTTGAATATAGAAACCGCACAAGTTGTACTCGTACAAGTAAAGACGGTGCTCATGGAGGATTCGCCAAATAAGGCAAATATTAATTCTTACCACGGCTAATATTCTCCCATCTTTGTCTCTTGGAATTATGAAACTGTTTCCCAAATGAACTGGTATCAAATCTTTGGTGCAGTCTCATAATAACACAAACAGGCATTCTGATTACCTTGACCATACATGAAAAGCATATCGGGTAATTCAGTGTTAACTGCAAACGTTCACTACGATAAGAAAACGCAAGTTTTTTAGATTGACAAAAAGGAATAAAAGGCAATAAAGCGCCAATGCTATAAAAATAAATAATATATAGTACTCCCGAAATTTTGCTTTCTGCCAAATCAAGCCTTTTCTGCACATTAGTTCCCTTCAAAATTCGTGACACACTTTCCTTAACTCTCTGAATACACATATTTGGAGTATACGACGTGTTTTGTCTTATACTGGTGCGGTTCTTATCATTGCAGCTGGCTAATCAATCCGGCTAAGTGTGTTATAGTGGATTCTCGCCTAACATACATATTTCCATTATCTTGTAGTGTTCCTCAGTGTTTAAATTTCGGGCCTCTTCTTTTTACCAATGTTTCTGTATGCTGTGTTGTTTTTCATACATGATGTACTGTCCACAATATTTTATTAGTCTGCCAAATCCGAGTTGATAACTAGAATAGAAGATCTGAGGTGAATGGTTTGGGTATACTTTTTGATTCTCAACTCACAGTCTGTTAGCATGTTTCATCGATCTGTGCTTCGTCTTCAAAATCTTTAGGTTTTCTTATCAGATCATATACAGACTTTAAGAATATTGCTGCAATTAAGATTTTACACTATGCTCTAATGCTGTGCAAATTGGAGGATGTGACTTTAATGTGTGTACCGAGTAACTGGCACATATCTTGAGTGAGAAACGGATTGCGATGGTCTTCTGAATCGCCTAAATATACAGTCTCTCTTTGGTCGCCGTACTACGCACGAGGGTAAACTTTACCAAAACTGTGGCCAAATGAAATCGAGCATCCAATCATACTGACCTGTATTGACTTTAATATACTCGTTTCTAATATACAAGATGGTACTATTTTAGATTAGACTGCCTAGGACGAAAACGAATGCTTTATTCTTCACCTGTGCACGTTATGTGTAGGAATTTTAACACGTTTCAAAATGATGTATTTTAGATTTATTCTGGTTTTACAGGCACATAATAATTGCATTAGCAAATGTTTTTGTAAATAATGTATATGTTTATTTGTTGTATTATGTAATAATAATGAGAACTAGTAACGTTTATTAGAAAAAATTGCCATATGAGAAGTAAGTCAAGGAGGTGTTTTAAGTCATCTATTATTCATCGAATTACTAAATTATCTGGTAAAATATGCAGAAAAAAGATAAAAGATTTTAGATCAGGAGTAAGGCATTTGCAACAGGTGTGTGTATAAATATTAATGAAATGATTTTGTGTTATTAGCTAGTTGGAAAAGGAATTACAAATCGGCCTAATGGTCTGGGAACAAGAACTTGAAAGACATGGGATAAATATTAACATAGAGATAGCAAGGACGACAAGAGAAAATAAATATAAGAACAAGTAGTACCAAGTTGCAACAATTTGGAAATTTTAAGAATCTAGCTACGATTTTTATGCAAGCTATGGAACCAGAAATAAGTAACCATAAATTAACTGCTAATAGATGTTAGTTAATTAAAAATAGAAAACTATTTACGTAAATTAAGAATAGTAACAAGAGTAACGATGCAAGACCGGATAAAAAACGATAAAAAACGTGTAGAAACTGGGTTTAATACGAAAACCAAACAAAACCATAACATAACTTGGACACATTGTACCCGTAAATGATGTCAGATGCGTGAAATATAGGAAATAGATAAGATCAGTTAGAAGACAAAAAGCAATAGACAAGACAAGAGTTTGGTAAAGCATGGAAGACACTAGGAGATGATGAAGAATGCGGAGAAAATTATGCGTTATAGAAGGACATGGAATGTTATTTGTAACACCATCTCAACATCATGTATTCTGAAATTCGTAAGATCAACTATATTACAGGTGATTTATATTCGCTTTTTTTAAACGCATAATGTTCTATGATAGTTTAGAGTAAAAAATCGCATGGGATAAGCGCTTTTTAGCAATAAGCTAAGCAATGATAACCAATTCATTCATCGAATTACTTGTTTAAGATCTTTATTTTCTTTAAATTATAATGAGGTAGAAATTTAATAGTATGGATTACAATCTTCCATAGTTAGCTATGGACACTTAAGTTTATGTATATAAATTTTCATGGACAACTATTTATTTAAAGTCACATCAATTCTTTATTTAACCACTTTAGCCATTTTACTATTACATAGTATACAAAAATACCTTTCTTAGGGTAACTTTATATGCATGTATGTATTGTATTTATGCCAGAATAATTATGAAAATAATAATAAATCACGTGTAATGATGATATTTGGACGATTCGACTATATTTAATGAATAATCACAAAGTAATGTCTTTCTATTTACAGAGTTTAGTAGAACCTTTTTCAATGGTCAATATATATTACAAAGTTTGTGGTTTTTATTTCATCTTCATTTTACATTTTTTACTGGACTATTCATTATTTAAATCACTGATGTTTAATAAAAATACCTATCCAATTGCTGTGAATATATTAAACATTATGTAATATATGTATTAAAAATTATTATGTTTGTTCTTGAAAATTAATTTTTTATCTGGGTATTTTCCCTTTAGGGAGAGTATATCTGGTCCCTCGGGGGTATTATAAATTATCAACCACTTTAAACAGACAGAGCATTGATCAAGAAGTAACATTTAAAAAGTAGTGCAGATAGAGTTAAACCAGAGTTTCTCAAACTTTTAATATTTGCTACCCAATTTTTAATTACTATTGAAATTCTGCTGCAATTGCAATTAGTTTCAAAGTTTTCGAAAAGGCTTTATCTGTGAATAAAACAGCTTTACTTGTCTCTTATAAAGTTTCATATAAAATAGCCAGATATAAAAAGCCTTACACCATTAGTGAAGAACTAATTTTACTATTGAGCTGCGATTGAGATTATAGAAACTATGTTAGAAGATAATTTTGTCAAAATAATGCGGTCCATACTGCGTCAGAATATAGGTATACTATCGGTCCGGTGCTCGTACAATATCTGAAAGACTACAAAGCTGCAAGCATTTATAAAACAAAAATCACTACACTGCGTACACAATATTTGGTTCACAGATAAGCTCCAGCTTCCAAAGGAATGAGTCGCTGAATATTGTATTTACGACGGTTGTAACCATAGTAAGTTATATCAAAGTTAAATTATGGATCATTACTACACTTCGGATAGATATGGTTGCAGTACATTCAGCATTACTGGTGAGGCAAAATGTGTACCACATGGGAAAGTTTTACAACGTATTTATCAATTAAGAGACGAAACTGTCATTTTAATAAAAGAAGAAAGTTGGCCAGAAGCCGAGACATGTAGAGATAATTTATTTGTGATAAAATTGAGCTATTTAGTGGATATATTCGAGATATTCAACTCTAAGGAACAACCGCACATGTCTTGGATACTAGTGATAAAGTTAATGCTTTATGTAGAAAGAATAAGAATTGTGGAGCAGAAATATAAAACAAGAAAACCTAAACTTACAAGTCCGAAGAGCAAACACATATAGTTGTTTCTGTGACCTTTGGAAATCATGTAGCCATGCTAGTAAAGAATTTTAACAAGTATTTTTTGCTGACAACTTCATAGCAAGTTACGAATAGATTAGTTATTCATTTCAAAATACTTCTGAAGGTTTCATAGTTGTCGAAGAAGAAATCTTCTCCGGCAAGTGGCAAAATGAAACGACAATTCAGTAATAAATTGCTATTTGAATTTTAGATAGTGGTGGTTGATGAATTTTCAGCACTGTAGACAAGAGCATTTCGTATACTATTACCATTTTCAACATCCTATCTTTGCGAAAGTAGATTGTCTACAATGGCTTGCTTTTAAAACAAAATATGGGTCTCACTTAAATTCAGTAAAAGAAGTTACAGTATCAATTTCAAATATTAAACGTTTGAAAAATTAGTCCCTGCAAGATAGGCCCAGAGAGTCACTGATAACAGTGGGAAACAAATTTCGTTGACCTAGATCTGATACTTGCTTTTGAAAAACGTTTGCTTTCTGAATCCAAAAATGATCCCATTTCTTTTCTATCATTTCAACTTCTTAAGCTACTGAAAACTCTCTTTTTGTCCTAAAAGTCATACAAAATATGTATACAAAAGAAAATAAAGGAAAAATTACCAAATATACTATTCACAGAGAATAATTTTATTTATACAACGGCTATACGTAGTTCCTATAAATTAAACTGTGTTCATAAGTTCATAGAAGTAGTTGAATTTGATGGAGCCTGTGGTTGATTGACTTGATCAATAAGGTTGATATATAACCCCTTTCCACAATTAACTATTTGTAAATTCTGTATACGCATTTCGACAACCAAGTTGTCATCATCAGCAGATAATTTCAAAGTGTCGCACCTTGTAAAACACGGCGAAGAAATTGTACGAAAAAAAATACACTCCGTACGCGAACCGTTGCAAACCAAGATGTACATCTTGTGTACATCTTGGTTTGCAACGGTGCGGATCGCGTACGGAGTGTATTTTTTTCGTACAATTTCTTCGCCGTGTTTTACAAGGTGCGACACTTTGAAATTATCTGCTGATGATGACAACTTGGTTGTCGAAATGCGTATACAGAATTTACAAATAGTTAATTGTGGAAAGGGGTTATATATCAACCTTATTGATCAATTCATAGAAGTAGTAAAATTCTTTTACCAAACGGCAACATACATACATATCAGAGTATTCAATCTGTGGACGATATCGCTTGATGCTCCAACAAAAGTCAGCCATATGTTATGTACATCCCATCTACTTTGATACCGTGCCTTTATGATCTTCGAATCTTGGTGAAACCGCTCATCATCTTGCTAATCATTAATATAAGCTGTGGAGAAAACACGTGACGTGATAGGAAAAACTAATTATAGTTTTGAAATCAGCATACTTAATTAACTTTAAAACAGCTGAAAAATCGCACTCAACCGAAGTTGTGTTAAAAATTGTTCCTAGTGTAATTTTTAAAATTGTTTGTAGTTTATATCAGAATGTAATTTATTGCTTTTCTTTCGGTAAATTAAACAACTTTCAAAACGAATTAATATTTTTTCAATTTTTTCGATATGCTCGCGTCCCGATTAGCGCTATCGTGTTCTACTATGGAGGCGCGCCTCACAGGTTGATAATCACTGGGCTAGATATAAAAATAGTATCAAAGTGACACAAACAACACCACTATATTTCAAAGAATTTTTATATATACTATACACTTATATTTGAATTTTCTTCATATTTAAAATTACAATATTCTACAATATAGAAATTCATTCTGAAATACACTTACGAATAACTTTTAATTTTGCAATACCAAGAAGGTTTATTCCTCTTTTACTCACAATACACTTTTAACATTCAAATGATTAATTTAAAAAGTATAAATATAACAGGAAGTAGTTGCATGCTTTAGTTACATTTCTTATTAATTGTTTCTGTAATACCTAAATAAATAAATTAAATTACTTTTCTAAATTTCCATTGTTGAAATTTATAAAAGTTCAGTTCTCTATGTTTTATTATCATCATAATAGATGATTTGTCGGATATTGATAATCCAAAAAGTGATATCTTTCAATTATTTATCCATAAGTTGCCCATAACTTACATGAGATTATAATATGCGAATGCTGACGTTTATTTTATCGATTTCGGGGACAGGGTGGCGTAAGACCAAATCTCGCTCATTAGTACGGTGAGTCATGGGCCACACTTCAGTTAAATTGCTGGATTATCATAATGCTGATCTATAACCAATGTAGAGCCGGTAGTGGGGCGCATTTTCCTCAGTCGAGTCGGCCGTGTTACACTGAGGTAATTACTGTTCTGCTCGACCGTGTTTTGTCTTCGAATTAGTAGCAGAAATGGCAAAGAGCGTTATTATTCAATACAAACCCGGTGAAATCGCATTATCTTGACAATACAAGGTTATTAGATAGAAGTTGTTTAGATTTGTAGGGTACGCGACAATAAAATTAAAATTATCTGTATTAATTTCGTATCTTCTTATTTATTCATTATTGTTTATTACTAGATAACTTTGTTTTGAAAACACTACGGCACTAGACTTCCCATGCTCGCATGCTAGTCCAAATACATAATTTAATAAATTAAAGATATCGTGTCTGAAATAAAATATTTATACAATAATTGAAATCTTCAATTTTCGATTATTTCTAAATTTTTTCGAAAACATAAATTTCTCTATGCAAGTTGTGATAACAATTCAGTAACCTTTTGTAGTTTTTGAATTACAGGTATGGGATGCCAAAATTAAACACAATACTAAGTTTTAATAAAGCAGTTTCATCTCCGTAGATGTTACAATATGTAGTATGTAATCAATTTAACCTTCTCATTAAAACGAAGTTATTATTTCAAGTTCTGCTTTTATTTATATAGAATTGTGAAAACTATGGATATACATTTCTCTACAGTCCAGATATTAACATTTTCTTGCTATAAGAAGACAGTTGTTAGTTATTCTTTCTTGGCAGGCACGAATCTTGAGAGAAAATAATTTTCTATGCTGGCTCGTCTGGAATTTGGACGCACGGCTTTATCTTATATATATATATATATATATATATATATATATATATATATATATATATATACATATATACTCTAGAATTCAGGTAAAAACATCAACATTACTGAACGCACTTTTATTTCACCAGCAAGATTGATCGAATAAAAGTGCATTCAATCGATGCCGTCGTCGACATTTGTATCTGGGCTTTACTTAGAGTGAGCATAATCTGTCATTCAGTGTTCTGTGTCCAGTGTGTGTTCTTCCTGTGTTTGCGGTGTTCGGTTCTATCTTTATTTGTTTAGCGTCGTATTGGGTCGTTATTCAATTTCTATTCTATGACTTCACTTATTATTTATACTGTGTATGAATTCTCGCGTCTAGCCTTGTCGAAGTTTACTTATGTCTTGTCAATAGTGTATCTAGAGTTAGAGATGAAGTCGGTTGTGTGTTTCTTATAGCAAGTTTCTGTTCTTTTTGTAGGTCTTATTTTTATATTTGTCCGTAGTAAGTAGACTGTGTGACCAAGAAAAACAAATCATTTTATACAAATGTTATAGTTCTGGGAGAAAATTTAAAATTAGGTCTATGGTAAATGAATATATTTTATCCTGCACCCGTCATGCTTCTAATAGCCGTTTATAGTTGTTAATTAGTGTATTAAAATATAAAGAGTTTGAAGACGACAAAATTATCGCCAGCTAAACGGTTTTGGGTGACTATTGAAAGTTGAGTAAGTGGATAGAAGAAGAAATGATATTAGATAGAATCTTAGTATAACATTAGAATCTGAGAACAAAATCGAAGACAAGAAATTCAATTCAATGGAATATTTGACAAGAATAAACGCAAGACAAGTGAAGAAGGTATGGGAAATGTGGAAGATTGGCAATAATTGGAAGATATGCCCTAGAGAGACGTGCAATAACAGTCTAGCCAGCAGAGATATTTCAAGAGTTTTGGAATATTACCTTGTATACCATTTCTTACTATATTCGAAACGTGCGATACTTAAAAGATTTCAAATCAAGAACTTCTATTTGCATGGATATGTTTGTATGATTGAATAATATGTAAATTAATTACCAATACGAAATCGATATTTCAAATAAGAGACGATATTAAACGATTCTATGACAAAATAATTACATGCGTATATGCTATATATATATATATGTGAACGTAAACATTAACATGGAGAAATAGAAACAATATTTACTCTACATATAAATATATACTGATTACATAATGCAAATTTAAACATAGTAGACATTTGTAGATGGATATGCTACTTACACAAGTAATATATACATACGTATATGCACATATATATATATATATATGTTATTGTCCTAAGTTGGTGAAATTGCAGTGTTTAGTTATTTGTTAATAAATTAGTTAACATATTTATTATGCACGTCACAGTTTGCTGTTAATTGCGGCTCCGTCATTCGCAGCGACCTAATAAACATTAAACATGGCGCATAATTCAGTCTTACCCTGCCCAGTTCTACCAACTCATACGTACAGATATACTGTCCAGGACATTCGTGCCATAGTACTGATTTACCTGATAATGGACATGATATATGTAGCCGATATAATTTGAATGTATTTTCACATCTCCGACGTTTATATTCGCAGATGGATTTAAACGTAAACTGCACGAATCGAAAGCACTTGTAAATCTAAATGTCCGGTTTCGATGTTGAAGAAATGTCGATGAACGCGAGGTGAAACAGAAATCTTACTTGGAGTGCCGTATGCTATAATTTTATACATTTAGGAAAAATTCGATTAATATTTTTATAATGTATATATGCAATAACTAAATAACTTAACCTTATATATTAATATTTGAATCTAATGGTGCATAAAAGTGGAAAACTTTTAAGTATTATCCTCTATATTAACATAGTAAACAGCTTTGCTATGAAATGTTACATAAGAAAAACAAACCAAAAGAAAAAAGCGAAATCTAGAATTTAGAAGAGAGAAAGAGAAAGTAGTTACGCATGCATCTTGTCTTACACAAAATAAAAGAAATAAAAAGTAAGTAATTGTAAATCAACACAAGTACATGTTTTTTATCCACCGAAATACACATGTAATAATTTGATGACAGCTCTTAAGTATATTTCAAAGAAAAACCACTTAGTAACTTAAGAGTCTTGATACTTTGGGAGTGGTTTAGAAAAATTTATAGAGGAACCGAATATCTGATACATATGGTCTCATATATTCAATGGTAATTTTATTTACAGAAAATGTTAGTTAATATCAAAACTTTTTAAAATTCTATTTAACAACTTTGAGTTATGTAGGTCGGTTGGAAAGATTGAAAAATTGTTTTTAGAAGGCAATTATATATCACATTCTATAAACTGTATATGTTGGTGTCCATTGTCGAGAACGTTCTCTTAATATATTTCATATTTGTTTAAATATAAGTATAAGATAGAAAATAATATCGAAATAATAACTGGAGAGGTATTAAGAGAACTATCTGAAATTGCAACCAAATTTAGCACACAAGTGTTCAATGCTATCAATGGGATTGGACATATTCCTAATCCGTAAATGGTGGCACAAATAAATAACTATGATCTTAAAACAAAAAGAAGCGACAGAAGAGAGAAATTCTTGTAGATCTATTGGTCTGCTCTCGATAATATCAAAATTCTATGAGAAATTGTTCTTGGAAATGTTGAAACTTATTCTTTGATATCTTATACCGGATCAGTATTTCGTGCTCCAAGGACAAACACTTGATTTTGAACAAATGCACAGAATTTCACATAAAATTAGACAAACACTAGAAGGCAAAATCTACCGCTATCTTGAGTTTTTGGATATTTGACAGACTTTTGATAAAGCTTGGTACACGGGATTCTATATAATATAATTACATCGTTCTTATAGAATAGACCTTGTGAGAGTTCAAGAAAAACAGAATTACAGTCTTTTCTATAAAAACCCAGTTCCTCAAGAAAGTGCGCTTGGGTCGATACTGTACTTGAATTGCTGATTTATCCGCTAGTTCCGATACTACCACAGCCATATTTGCTGATGACACAGTAGTAATAACTTTGCAGGAAACACCGAGTATAGCATCGAATATCTCTAGACTCTATCTATCTACTTCTGGGCTTCCGGGCTGGAACCGGTCACTTGTTTATCTGCCGACGTTTCGTACTCATTTGTATGGGACATTTTCAGGGCTCAACTACTGCACTGAAACAATTTCAGTGCAGTAGTTGAGCCCTGGCAGATATACAAGTGACCGGTTCCAGCCCGGAAGCCCAGAAGCAGATAGCAATATTATAAGATCATTTAGAAAAAATTTAGTTATGTTAACAAAATGGCGAATAAAAGCAAATGAAACTAATCGGTACGTACTCCTGTCACACTTAAAAATGAAATTTGTCGCGTCATACAACTGAACAATCAGTCATTAACTCTAAAGGAAATACCTTAGACTTAAGAATATACCTACAATAGATTAGCAGAAACATAAGTATGTATGTACTAGGCTTATAGTGAATAAATCGCAGTTATCGCTGGAGAATAATGTGCTTATGTATAAACCTATTTTTGATTCATCTAGACTTATGAAATACAGTTGTGGGAAATTCTGAAGCGATTCTAATCTAAAGTGCTGCGAATAATTACAGATGCCCGACGATTCATTCCTAACTAGGTTATCAACTGTGATGTCGGTGTAGTAACTGTTGAGGAGGAAATAAAAAGTGTATTGTGTGCTAACTACAAAAATTGAGTATTCATTTGAATAACTTAATAAAACAGTAAACTCAAGCGGTACGATCCGAAAGACCTATAAACTAGACAGTAGTTAACCACTGATCACATGATTAAGTTTTTTAAAGAAGAAAGTCAATGGGCTGTCTCTTACATACAAATTACTGAATACTCAACAGGACAGATTGCAATAAACTGAGATAATATAAAGAAGTATGTACATATATATATATATATATATATGTATATATATACATACATATGTGTGTGTGTGTTTTAAATAAATTTAAAGACAGAATACACAGGAATCTCTTATTTAGAGTCAAAGATTACATGTATTGTCATTTTAATAATTCTTTACTGTTAAGGAACAAAATTTGTACATTAATAAATATACTTATATACAGCATATATTTTCCATTGCTTCTGAAACAGTTGTTACAGAATTGTCTACAGGAGGTCACCACTTAACACATTCTTCATAGGTTGTCCCAAGTAGAAAACTATTAAGATACATATATTGCTGCGACGATTTGAAAAATATGTACATACAAAGGGTACTAGGAAAGTTTTTCAATACAGCTTCGTTTATTTAATTTTTATTATTTATTTATATTTTTTATTTAATTAATTTCCTGTACACTCAATACACCTCTCCATCCTCCGAAAGAAATCTTTAAACCAGTTCTGCCAAGTTTTACTAGGGAGAAAAGCAAACTCGTTGTCCCCAGCCAGCAGAAGGTCCGCATCACTGGAAAGCCGCCTCCTTTTTAGCCTTTTTTCACATGCGGCAACAGTGCAAAGTCGCAGAGAGCAAGATTTGGACTGTAGGGAGGGTGCTCGTGCTCTTGCTCGTGTCGTGGTCAAATATTCGGTGCAGGCATTGGCGTGGTGAGCTAAAGCATTATCTTGGTGGAGGAACCAGGTGTCCATTCTTGACTTTGGCCGCAGGTTCTTCATAGATCCAATGACTTTAGGCAGGCACTGTTCAGCATATCACTTGTCTATGACTGTCTTCTGTGTGTCCAAAACGACGCGTTCCACAATTCCACTCGATTTGAAAAATACAGCTATCATTTGCTTCTTTACAGATCTGAATTTTCTTACAACTACGGGTGTGTCCTCATCATCAAAGACCCAAAGGTTTTTTTGAGCTTTGGTCGGCAGATCGTAATAGTACAGCCTAGTCTCGTCATCTGCCACGATGTTGTTCACATACCGAGATTGTCCCTTATTAAACTTTTTTAGGATCTCCCGGCACCAAGTCACACGTCGTGTCATCTGCTCTTCAGTCAGTCGACGCGGCACCCAGAGAGAACAAACTTTCTTCACGTGCAAATGATCATGCAGAATCGGACGAATTGCAGGCGCATTTAGGCCTGAGGTACCCTCTATCTGTTGGCAGGTCACTCGCCTGATCTCGCCAAGCATTTTGCTCACAAGTAGCGTTTCCCTCCGTAACCGACGTTCGTGGCCTTCCCGGCCTCTCAGCATGATCTACAGTTAAATTTCCCCTTTAGAATTCTCTATACTACCTGAATACCTTTATGCGATATGGACAAACATCACCTAGTGCAAGATTCACTTCTTCGAAGCACTGGTCTATGTTTAAATCACGCACGAAATTATAACGTCAAACTGCCCTTATCTCATTTCATGACCACGATGCCTCCGCAAGCACTTTACACTCTCACAACTAATGAATAACTGAGCCACATTTATGAACATGTCTCACCATGGAGCAACAAGCAGCTTCCTACGATTCATTGTTGCGTCGTATTGCAAAACTTTCCTAGTACTCTTTGTAATTTCGTTACACACACATATGTATGTACATAAGTACGTATATGTATGTACTCATTTTTGAATATTTCTCATGTTACAATTTCTCCATCTAATTTCAGGATTCTGGTGAGACGATAGTAGTAATGTATCCCTAGCAGATGTAACGATTGTCGTTGATTGTATCGTTAACAAATTCGGGGTAAATATGTATGTATATTCTGATCTTTATTTTGCTACACTAAGAAAAGTGTTTAGTATATATTTATCAGTACAATTATAATATGCGATACGTTGTAGTTTCTTGAAATGGTTGGTTGTTTAACGCAGTTGTAAAACTAGTTCATTAGAGTTATAATAAAAATACAACCACATAATGTGACTACGACTAAAAAATTGTAGTAAAAAGAATATTATAAAATTATGGTAGATAGATGTTTCGTTGTAAAAATAATTACGGATTATGATAATGATACTACCACAAAATATGGTTGCATTTTTAATACAAAATTGTTGTTTACTATAATTTCTTATTTAAATTTTTTAGAACATCCATAATAAATGCAGCACATCGTTAGTAAATTTCCTGGAAAAGAGTCTTCTAAAAATCATATGCTTATTCAAAAATACAACTTGTATAACATTTTCAAAAAATTATAAATAGTTCTAGAAAATATTTAATAAATAGCAACGCTACTGCCTTATAAGTAAATTATAGCGTATTATTATTTTTACCCGTCAGTTTCTCGCAATAAACAATATAATATTATAAAAATACTTTCTGCTTAACCTGCATAAACTAAAAATACGAATATACATATATTGGACATATTTCATTTTGCTGATTTCTATTAAATGAAAATAAAAACGGAAAGATACAGTGCATTTGTAATTTTGCAGCATTATTTTAAGCGAAGTTAAAAAATAGAGCGTCATCAAATTTGTATGCACCTCAAAATCATACATGCTTGAATGTATGCGATCTGAGGGGAGAAAGGCGATACTCGCGATTTGAAGTAGTCAAATGGTCGCGCAGTACCAAATTTGAATGAAGAACATCGATAGGTACTACATGTTCGCATCGGTAATATATGTTATAGACTCACACAAGTATGGTGTCATTGCAAATCACTGTATGTACATACACTAAATGAATAAAGTAAACATAAACAAGGAATTATACATAATAATAACAATAAATAAATAATTAATAATAAAAAATTAAATTAAATATAAATTGTGAAAAATACATACTTAACATTACTTAAGTTAAACAATTATTATTTAAACTTTACTTCCGGGTCTTTGCAATTTGTATTAAATGCAATTCCAAGCGGAAGTAATAAGGTATATTTGTAAGACTATCTCTGATTTAATTCATCTTTACCTTTCAACTTTAGTGTGAGATAATATTTATCTACTCCATACAGAAATTTATTTTCTTTTCGCTGAAATTTACGTCCATACATATATCTTAAACACGTGAAATTCTTATTGTCAATAATAGACTGTCTTTTATCAAAAGGTGTTATGCGTTTGTCTTTTGTCCTTCGGATGCTATATTTTATTTATTTTTATCAACAATATGTCTACGGTTTCATTTATTTGATTATTCATCGGAATTTTATTGACCTGTCTCTATCTTCTGACCTGGAAGGATCTCCTATTAATTAAGGCAGAGTGAAACAACAAATTCTATTATACTTTCTTAGAGTAATTTCAGTATTCAGTATTCATTTAATATTCAAAAGGATTATACAATGTAATTGGTTGTACAATAAATTCGAACTTGTCAATAACATTAAAATTGAAAAATACGACAAATAATAAAAACAAAAATACATTTAAGTGTATATGGTACATATATAAATATAAATAAAAGAATATTGCAAATATGTAAAATTGTCAAAATTGGAAACAAGAAAATATAATTCAATCACAATCAAAATTAAAAAAAATAAAAAATCAAAAAAATAGGTAACTAATTTTCCCGAAAAGAATTCACCTATAGTCCCAAGATCAGGTGTTGAAAATCCTCGTGATCCATAGTGTAGAACTCCTGGAGTGTATATTTTATTTTTTAGGAGCTTGATAACCACTGATTTAAATTTTATACTTCCCAATCTCCTCATTTTCTCAGGGATCCTGTTGTAGAACCTCACTGCGGTGTAGTTTGTAGCAGTTTGAGATCTACGTATACGATGATACGGGACTATCGCATTTCTACAGCCACGAGTCTCGTAGGGATGCCGATTGGTGCTCGTGCTGTAACCCGAGGACGCATGGATATACTGCACGCAAGCAAGTACATAGTAAGAAGGAAGGGTATCTCTTGCGTTTTAAATATGTCTTTGCAGTTAGTTGTATTGCTGACGCCCATCACTTCTCTAACCACTTTCTTCTGTACCTGAAAAACTTCTCGGGCCCCGGCTGATTCTCCCCAGAGAAGAATCCCATAAGTGGCCACGCTATCAAAATTGCCAAAATATGCCAGCCTTGTAGCCTGAGAACCCGCCACCCCTCTTATTCGGCGAATGGCATAGATCGCGCTTGCCAACCTTACACACAGCTCATTTGTATGGGCATGCCACAAGAGCCCACCGTCCAGATGAACACCCAAAAGCTTGATCGTTTTTTTCTCTATTGCACGGGTGGAAAATAAAAGTGTTTGGGTCTTTTTGTGATTCATTCTTAGTCGGTTTATTTTTTTTAAATTTAATTCCTACATATTCACGATCATTCTTGTAACGCCTAACAGTCAATATCTTCAATAATATCCCCGTGTTAAATTATATATAACACTAACATGTACTAGTTTTCATACTATAATATGTCCTCTTAAGAAGTCAGCTGTAAATAGCTTTATGTCAAAAAAATGCTAAATTATGTGATAAATAAATGTAAAACGAATATGTTTGATTTTTTAGTTAATTTTATACAATTCAAATTGTAAATTTTCACATCCAGATAATAGTAAAATTGATACAATATTCGCAGTCAAAAAATGACGCTATTGCGTGTGGTCCTAGATAAATACACAGCGGTGTCAAAAGCTTTCCATGGTTTAAATACATAGCTTTCCTTTAATATTATTTCTGTGAAATGAAATCAAACATTTTCTTTTGTATCCGATTTAGTCGTTCTACACAACTTTCTTTTTTTCAAATCAATCAACATATTTTTTTAATTTCTATTGAGAAAAGATTTTTTTAGAGAATCGGCAATGTACTACGTGTGTAGGTTTTCTTGCAAAAAAACGTATACCAATCATTTCACGAATCAAATTCTAGGTATATCAAATAAGTACAAGCAAGAAGTTTTTATTCAATTATAACGTTTGTTCAAAATGACCATACCCTTCTTGCAGATGAGATTTGTCAAAAATATCAGCATTTACCTAGGTATGAAAATGATAATTAATAAACCTTACTATTAGAACACACTGTTTTAAAACGATATCTTATGAAATAAATTTAACGTTTCAATTTGACAAATACATGCTTTAAAATAATTTGTCATATCATCTACACATATAAATTTAAGTCGTAACCTGTTTAATCTTCAATAAGTTTTACAATAACACGCCGATGATAAATTTTAGTGAAAGGATTCATATGATATTAATGCGGTAAATGATTATGCGATTCAACCACTGCTATAGCATCGTACGTATATTTTCTTTAAATGGACAATGCTATCTTAAAATTTAAAAAATAAAGCAGTATTCCCAATACATCCAACGAACGATTTCAATTAATTCTTGTATATTTATATATTATATATGTACATTTAAAATAATAATTTCAAATCAGTAATTTCTTTACCCACTCATATGGGACATCTTCAGGGCCCTACTACTGCTACTGTCTGTCGCACTGAAACATCGGCAGTTCAGTTTCAGTGTGACAAACAGTAGCAGTAGTTGAGCTCTGAAGATGTTCCATATGAGTGGGTACGAAACGTCGGCAGTTATACCAGTGACGCGGTTCCAGCCCGGAAGCCTGGAAGCAGATAGTATGAACCACAACCACGGAAGTGATTTACTGAAACAACAATCAACACATGCAACAGTTGCACTAAAAAGGTGTAGGTCTTTTTATAACAGTGAAGTAGACACATACTAAAAGAATCACTAAAGTAAACCGTAACACAACGACTAAAAACCCAAAACAAAAAGACTTCATAACAAATGCCTAATTCTTGTTTGGAACAAAATAAGAAACACAAAACTGCCAGAAGTCAGTCAACATGGGAATGCAGAACCAAGCTCAAAAGAAAAATCTTTATACGCCAAAAATAGTTCCGTTTAAATCAGAATCGGTAAAGTCAAAATCAGTACAAACTGTATTTCTATATACAGGTTATAATTTAAGTATCCACAATAAGATGTTGGAAGCGGAAATAGCCGAGTCTGATTAGTCGCCTCTTGCGACACGGAGTTTATCTAATAGTATTCGTATGGCCCCTCTACAAGCTACAATGTCAGTATCTAAGGTAAGATGTTAAAGTCCAAGTAGCCACATCTAAGTCGCCTCTTAGGATACGGAGATTATCCGGTAAAAGTATTTGTACGGCCCTCTCTACAGGCTATGATTGAAATACTTACTCTGGTGAATGAGGTATAAAATCTTTAACCTCGTTTAGAACAGGATAGAAGTTCCATATGATTAACATAAGCAGTATGCCATGGTCTAGTTGTAGTTGTAATTTTTCTAAGCAAATGTGCTGAAGGTGGTTTATTGTCCGGTTTATCACTACTGTCCATTTCCCACTCGCTATAAGGGATCGCACTTTGAGGATTCATGGATCTGTTATAACATTTTTAAATACCATTTGTCACGGATAGATTCACAATAGGATATTCAGAGTTTAAAGGTTCAATAAAAACAAAATCTGGTTCAATATAAGCATCACCATTACGAGTAGGTGGTTTGTAACTGTCAGCACGAAACTTTCGTTCTTTTAATTTAAAGCATTCATCTTCAAGTTTTGATAACCACGAGGCAATGACTTTACATCGCAGAATCATTTGGCTATAGCCTATTTGTCTAAGTCGGCTATAAGATTAGTCGTGTCTAATGTATCCAAGAATTCTAAACAAATTATTAATAAAGATGGCCGCAGCTGAAGTTATTCGCTTGATAAATCATCAAGCATAATTCGATTAACTCAATCAATATAGTGGCGAAGTCGTGCATGCAAACTCTGAGCACGTCGTACGGTAGACGAAATATAGTTACTTACTAATACTGACAATTTATTAACTTTGGTATGTAGAAGATTTAATTCGGAATGTGCGTCAATATTAAATTTAAAATAAGTAAGCAATTTATTTTGCCCTTTCAAATACACAATCATAAATCATATCTACTTTATGGCATAGTATAAAATCTGACAAACGTTTTTACTTTCCTAGGAATTCCACAATAAATGGATACCCCGAATTAATTTTTATTAAACAAAGTGGCCATTAGTTAGTTTGAAACAATATAAAACGTTTACAATTGAGGACTTGGAAAATATCAAAAAATTGCTTACATCCAGAAATTTATTAGACGCCTTTGACCGTTATAAAACTACTGCCTATGCATTAACTTAATAGAAACTGAAGAAAATGAATGGATCTACATTCGCTTTGTGCTTAGTGTATTACATATTTCTTTGGTATTCTCAATATGAGCGGCAAACCAAGAGGCAAAATCAATAATAGAGATCATTAGAAGAAAGAAAACTAAAAAAAAGTGAAAAGTGTTATACATGTTAATAGCAAATTTGCAATATGAATTTAGAAGGAATAACTACTCACCAAAGGAAACAACTCACTATTATTAAGGACCCTAAACGGAACGTAAAAAAACAAGATCTAAATTAAACACGAGTAATACAAAAACTCATCATTCCTACCTCAATTAGCTAGAGGGTTGCTTAATCCAAAATCAATTCACAGTTTTTAATAACATGAATCAAAATGGATATCTTTAAAGTAACTAATGTAAATTAATAGAATAATGATATATAACATATCTCCAGATCAATAAATAATCGATTGGTGTGTCTTGATTGTGACATACGAGTATAGTCGCAAGAAAACACTTTTCAAATTTTGAAGGATTAAATACGATTAAAATATTAACTGATATCCGACCGACAAGCTTTGAATGACAATGCACTTTAAAAATCTCAATTTGTTGTTAGATTTCGCAATCTAAACGTCGCGAACCAATTATTGAAAATTACTTGCGATTACGATTAGAAAGAACAACAAAATTAGTGATACTGTTTCAAGATATTATGACATCGACCAAATATGAACCAAGTTGATTTTTGCGAAGATTGACTACAGTTGATGAAACATGGCTTCACCTCCATGTTACTGAATTCGACCGACAAAAGAAAGTTAAGGCATTTAAATTGACAAGTTATGTTAGCTACGATTCTGGGAAATCGAAATAATCTCGACCGACTATATTGCAAAGAGCAAGACCATTAAAATACCATATATATCTCCGCTAGACATATTAAATAAAGCAATTTCTGAAAAACGACCTGGAATGGAAATAAAAGTGACCGAAGACAAGACGGTATTTAATGAATCAATTCCTTATACATTAGATTCAAATTCTCTGTCTAAAATCTCCTGTTTTACGCAACTATCACTTTTACCACCATTAAAAATCTCTGCTTCTTGAAGTCTGTACTTTTCAATATACCAGCAGATACAGTTTACAATAAACGTCTAATTTGGCCACTTCTATTTTCGATACATAACGTCACTATTCGCTTCATGTTATTAAAGGAATTCCTTATATTTTGTTGTGCAATTTACTTCAGTTTCTAATGCATGAGGACGATTTGTAAATATTGTATTTTTGGTGTGGGACTGACAGACTTTCTTTCATGGAAATTCTCAACAAATCATTGAATCATACTAGCATCGTACGTTATCGTTAAATTTAGAAATTGCGCTAGAAATTCTTCTATAGAAGACTGCAAAAAGAAAGACCGTTCTTTATTTTCTGGTGATGATAACATTTTCGGAGAATCATAAGCCAATGGATAATATTTTTTAATAAATAGTATCATAGTATTCTAGAGGGTAAAAGTATTCCATTATAAGATATTGGCAGATAACTTAATTTTAATTTGAAAGAAAAAAAAATCACTATCTAAGTGTCCTACGTCTTCTTCCCAAGTACATGCACCTGTCTCTCTTCTTTGCTAATCTTGCTTCGTAAACTCTTCTTAATATTGTTCCTTCGTCCACTGATTTTGACTATTTATTTGATAGACTTTACATTTAAGCGATTCTCTAAAAATTTCATTTTCAATCTTATCAATGATTGAATTATTTCCAGTATTCCTTAGGTATCTCACTTCGATTGCTTAAATCTTTTGCTTTGGTTTCTCTGTCAATTTCTTCGATGTATATGTTGCTACTTTCTGTTCTTGTTTTTTCTTTGCCATTTTTCACACATTGGAAATTGGCTGTCCGGACAGAAACGATCATCCAAAACTACATTTAAATTTAAAGTCCATCTCTTATGTACTATTTGCGCCTTCTTATTCCTTTTTCATAATAGATTTAACTAATTAGGATCGAGAGACGTTAAATACACGCTGTTCTTGTACCATGTGTACAATGTTTTCTTTACCGTTTTTAGTAGAGCGTAGTAAATTTTTTATTAGAATTAGGAAAGTATCTCATTATGTATCACGGCATTTTTAAATTATATTAATTACTACTTTCAAAGAAAAATCATCTTGACCAGCGTAATTGTAACCGTACTGTATTATGTGTCATGTAATCTTAGTTGAAGGAAGAAGACAAGAAAAAACTTAATAACTAATAAATATAAAAGAGTCATTTATTAAACATTTCGAGTCAGAAATAATTTTATACGAACTTTTATATGGCGCATTAAAATTGAAATAGAATAGGCACATTATAAATTATCATAATGGTTCAGCATTTGTTACTGAATACAAATTAACATAATATATTACGACTATACGCTAAGACCGTAATTATATGGTCTGCTTTGACGTATGTATATGCTTCTCTCTAGTGTAGGCGACTAAAAAAGCAAAAAAATTAACGAAAAAAGATAACGCTAGTTTCACCGTTTAATTACACCCATTTTCGCACATATGAAACCACGATGTTTTATTGCGAAATAGTGTTTTCCAACGTTAGCTAGCTTGTGTGATATCAAACGGCTAAATTAGAAAAAGTGTCAAGTATACAGTAAAAGTATCGCTTTATTAAAATTTTATTTTGTGTGTAAGGCACGTTTTTATTATAAATTTAAACTATTTTGCAATACGCAGTGTACGAATGGTACATATTTATATTTGCATGAACGAAGTTAAAGAGAATAATTTACATGATAAAGTTAATTAAAAAATATTGTACAAAAAATGTAATAATATTCATGCTAGCAATAAAAGATATGTATATAGTCTATATACATATGAGGGATATTTTGTATTCAATTTGAATATTTATATTTTGTCAATTGCAAATGTTTGGAAGAATAGCAAGCAATACTCGATATACCGTACTGTGCAAAAAAGAGGAGCACCTTCTTGAATTTTACAAGAAATTATTGTTGAAATTTTTTTAATGTATAAAAACTAACATATATCGATGTTTAAACATAAACAACTTAAATTTTCAATATTTTGTATGGCCACCTTTATATTTTATGGTATCCTGCATTCTTCTTGGTAGACTTTCCATTAAAGAATTAATGAAATTTTCAGGAATATTATACCACTCTTCCTGTAGTATGCTCCACAGTTCATTTTTGTTCTTTGACCCCCTTTCACACTTTTTCTCTCAAGATAATCCCACACATGCTCAATAATATTTAAATCAGGACATATCATAGTCTGCAACACCCCATTTGCTTCCTGCTGTGTTAAATAAGTTTTCATAAGTTTTGAGGTATGCTTGGGAATATTATCTTGCTGTAGAATGAAATCATTATTAATAAGTCGCTACCCTAATGGTATGACATGTTCTTCTAATAGTGTTCTGTTAATTTACCCACTGTTTTTGCAATTTCACCCACATCTGCTGGCGAAATACAACCCCAAACATGGATATTGCCTCTTCTATGCCTTATGGTGGAGTGTAAACATGGTTCCTATAACGATTCACCAGGGCGTCGTCTAACATAATGACTTCTGTTCGTTCCAAATAATTGATATTTAGAATCGTCAGTCCATAGTACTGGTCGCCACTCATTATATTCCCAAGTTTCGTAGTCTCTGGCATATTTTAATCGTTTCCCTCTATTACCTCGTCGCAGCAAGGATTTTCTGACGGATACGCATCACTTCAAGCCTAATTAGAGCAAGTATCGCCTTACTGTTGAAGCATATGCCGAAGTACGAGTATATTCGCGCAAGATCTTCAGCTAGTTGTGCTCTAACTTTCTTACGACTTCCTAAGGAACTAACTTTCAAAAACTGTGCATCAGCTTTACTGAACTTTTTTGGACGTCCTCTCTTTGATCTATCACTTACACTGCCGGTTTCAGTCATTCTTTTTATTGTTTGTTGCACGGTATATCGGGAACATTTCACTATCTTTGATATTTTCAGTCGACTATAACCCTCTTGGTGTAAAACGATAATTTTATTTCTGTCTAGTAATGCTATTCTAGGCATTTTATATCTACTATAACAATTTAAAGCTCACGATTTTTTCTTAAAATGAAAATTTCACTCGTAGGCGCGTTTTTTAAGAATCTAAATAAATTCTATTATGTCATTCCTTCCACTGAAATAAAGAGAAAATTTTATAGATAAATAACTTTCCATTATAATTTTATTGCAGAGCATTGTAGTGCAATAAAATTTATTACTTTATCCCTCTTATCAGGCAGTCGATCTCTCCCTACGCGGAAATATGATGTTATATACTTGGAAATTTCCAGTGATTATATTTCTACTAATAAAGTAATCGTTCTTGAAAAGATGTATAAAGTATTATAAGTGAAATTAACCCAATAATTATTAGTAAAAACGTTTTAGTAAATAAGTTTTGGAAAATATTGTTAGGTGCTTCTTCCTTTTGCACAGTACTGTATGTAAATAGGGCGTGATGCGAAACTCAAGTTGCATTTTAATCATATGAAATAGAAAAATAAGTGAGATGACATCAACATGCAGAGATTTTGCTCACGCTACCATACATGTATGACAGCTTCATTATTTAATCGTATTGCTTGCAAATTAAGGGGGTCCATATAAAAGCGGAAACAGGGACGTTTAAGAGGAGAATTTTTCAGTCCAGTAATACCGAATTGAAAGATTTTTTATTTGCTAAACAAAATTTTCATGCTCATTACGTTTCACTTAGGTACCGATTTTGTTCAAAATATTAACTTAAATTTTGTGTTTATTTTTAAGGCGTTCGATTTATTTTATTATTTCTGACTTTTTGATATGATTTTCGGGTAATTAAATTTGGTTGATTTTTGATTACTGGAACTAGTATAGAGGGCTGAACGAGGCGGATGTTAGCCCAGATGCGTTATTGTCGTTCTTGTTTTATACATTTCAAAGTTATTTTTCGTTTGTGAAGACTTAAAATAATTTTATTAAATTATTTCATGTTACGATTGCGCGAAAATTGTTAAAAATAAAAAGTAAATTCTCAATTCATTATTAGTGTTATTCCTCTAGTTAAAAAAATTATTTAATATACTTATTTTAGTCATTTCAAAAATATGAACATTTTTGATATTTAAATAGCGCTTAACTGACGAAAATTAGCATTTCGCCTAATTTCGTTATTTTTCTAAAATGTGTTTTATATTCAAATGAAATATATTTGTCCGTAGCCTTATGTGTAAGAAATAATATTGCGTAATTTCTTTAGATGCACAGAGAGTTTGTAATGCTATATGGTCAAATATGGTAAAGTAAAACTAAATAATTAAAATTTATTTTATTAAATTTAAAGCTGTATTTCCATTCCCACATATTTTACTAACATCAGCCACTAAATAACGAATATATATCTGATTCTTAGTTGGCTAAAAAAGAAATTAAATTGCTTGTCCAAATATTAATGGGAGCCTCTCACTCTTGTGGCTGTACGAATATGGAGTTGCTTCAGTCAGAAACAGATAGCAATCGAAGTATCAAATAATAATTTCATTACTTTTCTAAAATGTATTTATGATCAAATAAGATATATTTTCCGCATCCTTGTGTAAGAAACAATATTGCATAAATTCTTTAGTCGTACAAAAAGTTTGTATGTATGTAATGCCATCTGATAATTTTTCATGTGCGTTTTTCTGAAAAGGTTTCTTTATTTACTGAATGTTTTATTATATTTAAATATTGAAATTTATGATAGAAAAGATGAATTTATATTTAAGGAATATTTATGTTTAGTTTATAAACAATTTTTCATTTTATTCAGAAACACTCGTTTTATTTATATGAATGTTGTGTCGAACTAAATGTTAGACCTAGTTAATTAAAACAAATCATGCCTGAAGTTTTTAGATAAGAGTCTCAAGTTACGGAAACTATATATGTACTTATTGTCGTAGGAGCGTCGTAACAGCATATGAGGGTAGTTTGATAAGTAGTAAGAATGGAAAAGAAAAACGAATTTTTTAAATACAAAATAATTTTTATTTTTCAATATATTCTCCTAAAAGAGCAATGCATTTATTCCAATGGTGCGCCAATGCCCTTATGCCATCTCTAAAATGCGATTCCGGAAGGCTTGCAAAATACTCATTTACGAAGATGATAAGTTCGTCGTTAGACGAAAATTTCTTTCCACCTAGTGCCGTTTTCAATTTTCGACAAAGGTGGAAGTCGGAAGGGGCTAGATCCGGCGAATAAGGCGCATGCGGTACTAATTGGAAATGCAACTCTTTGATTTTGGACATCGCAACTGTACTAATATGCGAGGGAGCGTTGTCTTAGTGAAACAGAATCTTTTTCTTTGCCATTCCTGGCCGTTTAGCACGAATCTCAACATTTAATTTTTGTAGAAGTTCTGCATAATATTGTCCGTTTATTGTGGCACCTTTCTGATGGTAATAAATGTACAAAATGCCCTTTGAATCTAAAGAAATTGATGCCAGCACATTGTTTGCCGATAAAGTGGTTTTCGCTTTCTTTGGAGGTGCAGAACCACGTTCTAACCATCGTTTCGACTGTTGTTTAGTGTCGGGTGTACTATAGTGTATCCAAGTTTCATCGCAAGTAACAAATCGCCTACAAAAATCAACCGGATTCCGCTTATAAAGGTCCAAACACTCATTGGAAATGCGCAAACGAATGAACTTTTGATCAGTCGTAAGCAATCCCGGCACCCATTTGGCGAAAGCTTGGAAATGCCCAATTCTTTCGTTAAAATGTGGTGTACGCGTTCTGTTGAAATATTTACTATGTCTGCTGTCTCTCTCACTTTGAGTCGTCGATCTTGCGTTTCCTTAGAAGTCACGATTTTTGGTGCTCCAGAGCGCGTTTCATCAATACAGCTTGTTCTTCCACGTTTAAATTCATTTACCCATCTACTTATTGTGGCGGATGATGGAGCAGATTTACCTAATGTTTCCCGTAACTCATCTTTTATTTCGGTAGCTTTCATACCCTTAATTACGAAGTATTTAATCACCTCACGATACTCTGCTTTTTCCATTTTAACAAAACGACGTGTTGCTTCTTTTTTAATCAGCTGTCAAAAATAAACTAATCAACCGATTTATCTAAATATCGAAATGTAGACATATAAATAGGCAACCCAAATTACAGTGCATTTGTTTTACCAATTGGAGCGCCACCTATGTGTCATTCTCACTACTTGTCAAACTATCCTCATACATATGTATATATATATATATGTTTACGTTTAAATAATGACGTTTACCTCTGTATACATATATGCCAATCACTTACATTAAATAATTGATGTATTATACATATATTATTTTATTGATTCCAAAATTCAGTATCACGAGATACTGCTCAAGTACTGGAGATTGTCAAAAATATTTATGTTGAAGTTAGTATTACTGTATTAATTTCGTTTCTGTTTGATGAAGTAACATACTAATTCCTACATATCTTACTAAAATCTAACACAAACCCAGACAATGAATTTATTTAAAAGCATCGTTAAAGTTTGTGTGCTAATATTAATGGCTACCTCTTCTCAGTCTTATGGCTGTATAATGGTAGGGTGAAATGTTCTTAGCCGAATAAAGAGGACGGTCCTGGTACCAAATAGGCTGCAACCTCTTATCATATGACATGTCAAATGACATTCTCTAATGTAAATTCGAAAAGTTTTAATCTGCGCTTGAAGTCAAAATTAAAAATGGGCAATAGTTAAATATTTCACCATTAATAGTTCGACATTACCAGCTCACTAACTCAGGATATTAAGGTTCCTAAAAAGCCACAATTCATCGATAACATTAATGTAAAGCCATGCAATACAATAGTAATGATAGTCGTTTTAACGTCTGCGGACATCGTAAAGACATGTACATATGCTTCAAAGCAGTGTTTAGAACTTTTCCAATATAAGCGTCGCAAATTTTAGCGTTTTTTGAAGCTATTAATGAAATCTGTATTTATCACTTCTACTTATGGGAGACGTCATCACAATTTTGAACATTTCCCAAAAGTTGTACCCAGCGACCTTATAAATTGCTGATACCCCGGTCTAAATAGTGAACTAATAAGAAAATGGTACTTCTTGCGGTCGTATTAATACTTGTACGTACTAATTAAATAATTACTTTATCGCGCTATTCAATGTTTAAGAAACCCTAGTCCAGAAAATAGATTGGCTCAAGTACTTCGAAGAAAGCAAGAACATTTCTATTGGCTAGGAACGCAATGGCCACAGTTTTTCAAAATGCACGTAGGATAGTATTTGTCGATTTTCTTGGGACAGATGAAATCACCACCGAAAAGTAATAGCTGCATTCTCGGACAAGTTAGACACTCAAATCAAACGCAATTTAAATATCTACACTTACAAAAAAGTTCCTCTTTATTACGAAAATGCGCCAGCAAAAATGTTTAGTCTTCATTAGGAATTCCTTGTTAGGAATTGCGCCTTACTGGCGGGACTTAATACATAATTATTTCATCTTATTTGCAAAATTTGAAACTGATGCCTATTTTAAGAGCCTCGAACGATTTTACTGAAGGCATAAAGAAGTACTAAGTGTATAGGTTTTTGTAGATTATACAATAGATTGATTGTAGATTTACTGCTTCAAATATTTAAATTATTTAAACTATTTGTTCTTTTCTATTCAGTAAAGTACAAACGAAATAATTAAAATTTATTTTATTTCCTATAATACCATGTTTTATTAACATCAGCCACTAAATAACGAATAGTTAGCTAAATTTTGGTTTGTAAAAAAATAAATAAATTGCTTATCTAAATATCAATGAATATCAATCAACTCTCAGTTTTGTGGCTCTACAAGAGTGCAGTATGTTCAGTCAGATATATATGGCAATCGACGAAACAAATAGTTTGTAATTAACGACCATATACTCTGCTAATTTTTATTCATTAATGGACATTCAAGAAGTTTTCATCCAAGTATAAAATAAAAACATTTGTTTACTAAAATGAAAAAATTAAGCATCACTGGGTATGTTATTCAATACTTCGTTTTCACGTCAATTTAGCTAAAAATTGACGTGAAATCAATGGCCAATTACGCTCTCTCTTCCTCAACAATGAAAAAGAAGTAGGATGCGGGAAAGTCCCATAATCTTGTGAAATGATAAGCAGCACGACCTGAGAAGCTAAACTTCAGTAGAACCGATGGTAATACATGAAAAATTTCCAATTTGGTGTTTAACGAAGGTCGCATAAAGGTGTGGGAGTTCAAACGAAAGGCTGAGATAAAAAATCATTTATATATGTTTGGAGCTTTTCCAATCCTTCTATACTTGGCGCTGCTCTTTATTTATTTACCCAGCAGACTATAATCATTCCAATTATAGAGAAAAATTATACAAAAAATAATGCTAAACAGTAAATGACAAAAATATTAAAATGCAAAAATTAATATAAAAATAATTTCATAAAAGGAATTAAATCCAAATAAAAATCATAAGCAGACTTTAGTATGAGTATTAAATATATTATAGACCAAATTGTTTGCAACTTTCATTAAAGGCTGAAGGACAGTTGAAATATGCGTCAATAACAGACGAAATTTGATAACAATTAAGGGAAAGTTACGTAGACGGGAGATTCAATGTTTTGGTTCTGGGAAATGAAAGGTAAAGAGTAGGATGAGTAAAAAAGTTGAGATACTAGATTATTAAACAAGGAGAAAAGTTCAAGACAACTAAACTCATGATGGAAAAGTGTTTAAAGAAAGTTCGGGCTAATAAAGGAGCACATGAAGGAGAGGGAGCGTGTTCTAAAACTAGAAAAGCGTGATCATCGCCTCTAGTAGGAATATCATCATTTAATTTAAACCATAAAACTTAACATACTTTCGATGGAGTAGCTCTATTTGACGTTTTTGAGTTACATGGAAAGGGTACCAGATTAAGAATTACAGTTTGTGCCTAACTGGTGTGGCATATAGAACGTTTAATACTCACATTAAAAAAATTTACAGATGCGGATTAAAAATCCCAAAGCTTGCCTAGCTTGTACACGTATACTAGAAATATGGCTCTTAAAAGTAAGCCTCATGCAAAACGTGAAAATTTTTAACAATTTCAATAGATCGGAGCTAATATTCTCAACCAAATAATAAATAAAATCCAATCTTCGAATGATTATTTTATGCAAAATATTAAACAGAATGATTGGACGACGTACTGTACGATGGTGGTCCCATGAGTACCCGGCCTGACCTAGAGACGGCGGTAGTTGTTTGAAAAATATCACTACGTTAGAAAGTACACAATCTATAAAGCATATGTTTCAAGTTTGAAGACGCAACGTTGTTTAGCAGCCATCAATAGTGAACGTTTGCAGTGAATTTGTAAAAAAGGAGAAAATTGCGTGATACAATACTTCTATTTGAAAGGCCTCAGCCCAACCGATATAAAAGTGGAACTGGATTCTACTTTGGGTGAGTCCGCTCCTTCGTTTACAATAGTAAAATATTGGGTAGCACAGTTTAAACGAGCTGTCAAGACGAGCATGGCAGTGGTCGACCAAATAAAGTGACGACTCTAGAAATAGTGAAGAAAATCCACAAAGAGGTACTGGATGATCGTCGACTGAAAGTGCGCGAGCTAGCAGACATAGTAGACATATCAAAAAGTGCGGTACATCGCATATTATCTGAAAATTTGGACATGAGAAAGATGGGTGCCGCGTTGGCTCACATTTGAGGAAAAACAATGTCGTGAAGATGTTTCAATTGAGTGTTTAGCGACGTTTCACAGCAACAAAGCAGAACTTTGTTCGCCATTTCATAATCATGGATGAAATATGGGTTCATCATTTCACACCCGAGACAAAAAAACAATCAAAACAATGGATTCAAAAGGGAGAATCGGCTCCCAAGGAGGCGAAGGCAGTTTCATCTGCAGGCAAGGTCATAGCATCGGTTTTTTGGGATGCGCGTGAAATAATTTTCATTGACTCTATTGAGAAAGGAAAAACTATCAACGGTGAGTATTATGCGACCTTATTGCAACGTTTGAGCGAAGAAATCAAGCAAAAACGGCTGCATTCGGCTAAGAAGAAAGTATTGTTTCACCAAGAAAATGCACCAGCTCATAAATCCGTTATTGCAATGACCAAAATTAACGAATTAAAGTTTGAATTACTACCTCATGCATCCTATTCACCAGAGTTAGTCCCTTCAGATTATTTTCTGTTCCCAAACTTTAAAAAATCGCTCAGTGGTCAAAGATTTGCCAACGGCGAAGAAGTGATGTCGGTAGTTAATGGCTATTTTGAGGAGCAATACAGTTCTTGTTATAAGAAAGGGTATCGAACTTATTGAACATCACTGGGAAAATTATATACAGCTGAAATAAGATTATGTTGAAAAATAAATATATTTCATTCCAAAATTTTGTGTTTTCTTTGTTGGGTCGGGTACTTTTGGTACCACCCTCGTACGTCCTGTTTATTTTAAACATTAGCCTTTTTTGCAAAGGAATAATCCAGTTTTAGAAATAACATAGTTCTGAGCACTGATATGAAATAAAGCATGTTTGATGCTAGGCAGGTATAATTTTGAATCAGAACGGAATCCTTGGATTGGATAAATGCTTCTCAACTGCTTCGAATTATAGTATTTCATTTCTTTTATTTACTGTATATCATACGTTAGCATGTGATTTACCTTTGTGCATTATAATTCTATGTCAAAATACTGTACAGATATTGCCACACACATTACAAAATTAAAAATTTTATATAACACATAAACTAACAGCAATGAACAGAAAAAAATTATCCGGGCCTTCTTTTTTAAATTTTCTAATCTCTCATAAGTATTTCACCTAATATGTAGTATCATCTCGTTCGATGAGAATACCCATTCGTCGTACAAAGTGGAAACTTCAATAACCAATAAGACTAAATAAAAGAATTTTTGCGTTACGCATATGTACATATACAATGTGCCTTTCCAAAAATTTCCGATATTATTTGCAACTAAAACGACTGTTGACATTGTAATAACAAAAAAAAAGTTTCTATTTAGACAATGTGCCATTTAAGACGCAAATAATTTATTATTTGTACGACCAATTATAAATAATAAGTATATCTTAGACAACGAGAAGCTATACGCTGGGCATTTCCGTTCTAGAATTTTTGATATTGAACAATAGAAATAGAATCGTAAATTCTTTATGTTCGTAGATAGTTATATAGAAAATTTTCGATTCTATTTTTATTCTTCCTGAATTAAATACATTTGATTTTCAACTTCACTTCCAATAAAAAAGAACTAATTATATAGTTATAATCTCGAATTATAACAACGTATGTTTAAATATATTATTGTACTACTTTTCTTTTTTATCTCGTGGGCAAACGGTACATAATAGGCGATGCGGTCATTGTAGTATTTTCAAGAATTAGATGTGTATACAGAACCGATTCTCGGTAATAGTTAACTCAAATAGTGGACGGTAGTTATTATATTGGACTATTTCGGCGGACTGTAGTATATGTGTGCGCGCAAGCGTGTTGATGGTTGTTTGAAGGAGTCTAACAGTCACTCGATAGAATTATGCGATCAACGACATATACGTTTAGAATCGTTCTAAAAAACGCAAGTCACAAATTAACATAATGATGGAGCATTTGTGAAAGAATTAATATTAAAATAACATCTTGTGCGGTATGTTATTCTCAAAAAAATACGTAGGACAGTAATTGAATACATAGCCACTTAAGCGAATATTCTAAATTCGTAATGCATTATAAATTAAATTATTTTGTTTTTATACTGGGAATACAAAATTCTGTACTTTCCAATTTAATATTCTTGAAAGGTTAATTAAAACATATGTGTTACAAAAGAAAGAGGCAGGTCGTTATATTCTATAAAAAAGAGCGTTAAATAACTAGATCGATTTTGATACCTAATTTTCCAAGAATAGCATTATTTCATTATCAAAGATTACGTCTAGTTTTTTTGCATTCATTGTGAATTCTGTGTACTCACTAAGGAACAATGATTTATTCTTTAATATACTGTTATACAGAATCGTGCAAACGAATTAGAGCCACCTGTAGTCTGTACAAATTTAGGAAACCAAACACATTTGCGTAGACTGCTAATGAGATATTCATTTAAATTCAGAACAATAAGTTTAATAAAAGCAAATAGTTTTCATTCAAAGGTTCTTGATTAATGAATAATTAATTATATTTGAAAATACTACGCAATAGATTACTGAGATACGGAAGTGAAATAATAGGCGAAGATCAAGAAAGATCTAGGGTGGGCCAGGTCAACAACAAATCAAGTTTTTCTGCTAAAGATGTTCCAAAACGATACCCACGAACATAATCAATGTTTACGCATGCTCTTTCCAAACAACCATGATACACTGTCTCTAGAGAAAAGCTATATAAAGCACTAATGAAAGTTCCTTGGGGCGATTCACAGTTAAACAAGATTTAAGGCAAATAAATAAAGAATGTAGTACCTCGAAAATACTTTTATATTTAACTACAACGTTTTTAAATAAGAAACACATTGACACGTTCGAACTTGTTTGGGCACATTATAAAGCTACTAAGGTACTAAAGTGAATAAATATCATTAAACGAATAAACAATTATGAGACTTTATAAGAAGTTTTATTGATAAAATGACGAAAAATCCATTGCTAATAATGTGTATGATCTCCATGAATCGCCACAAAGGTTTGACATCCCATCGGTATTGATTGAATCAGGATATCAAAAAGTTCTTGTGAAATATTGTTCTATTCCTTTACCAGATCAATTCGAAGTTTCTGAATTGGACGCGGTGGCATATTTCTTGCTGCAACAAGTCTTCCTAAGGCATCTCAAGCATGTTTGATAGGATTCATAGCGCCAGCGTACGAAAGAACAATGGATGTCAAAATTTCATCCAGATACTTCTGAGCAGTCAGGTTGCCATTTTATATTACATAAAATTCTGTATGACTTCCGCCGCTTATTCCAACCCATACCATTACACTCCCATATTCATATTGCGGCCTTTCTCGAACAAATTGTGGCTGTTTACGTGTTCCAGGTTTAATTAAAATACGCCTATTATCTGGATTTAAAGCGAATCTGGATTCGTCGCAAAACGATACTTGTGCCTAGTCATCGTGATTCCAATTTCTATGCTGCTCCGCCCATATTCTTCGCGACCTTTTCTGAAGAGCAGTTAGTGAACCGCATACTAGGGGTCTTTAAGCATACATGCCTACGTTATGAAGACAATTTCTTATTGTTTGAGTTGATACTACTCTTCCCGTAGCAACAAATTCACTTCTAAGCCGCGTTGCGTTATGAGTGCGGTTTCAACGTGCAAATACTTTTAGGTATCGATCATCTCTTGGTCTCGCGGTGTAGATTCTGGGCGTCCTTGTCCTCGTCTTCTCTGAACATCTTTAGTTTCTAAAAACCGATTCCACAAACGGTAAATCACTCTTGGCTAACTGCAAAAACTTCAGCAACAGCTTTTTGTCTCCGTTCACTTTCCAATTAACTTATGGCTCTTCAAGCCTGTGTATGAGTCAAATTGCGTTGGCTTTCCATTATTACCCGTAATTATAGCTAACAAATTAGCTATGATACAGAAAATGGTAAAAGCTAACTGCAGTCAAGATCGCTCGCATACGCGCTTTTATACCCTCAAGCAGCGACAGTGCGCGATGGTGGTGCACTGAAGCTCTGTACAAGTTGAAACCTTTCAAAGCATTCTGTTTCTTGTTTAAAAACGTTGTAGTTCCACTATAAATATATTTACTTTATTATTTTTTTTTCGAATATCCTCTAATTGTTTTGAGTAGTGTAGAATTAACGCTAATAAATAAAGGCCAAGAAGAGAAGGAAATAGATAAAAATATTTTAAGATTTTTTAACATTAATGAAAATGCTTAGAAGGAAAAATGTATCCCGATTAGTTAAAATCCATGTAAATGAAACAATAATACGACAAAGCAAGATGAGAAAAGGGAAATCTGGAAAAGTAAAGTATTGAGACAATTTTTTTTACAGGAGTCAGGGTACAAGATACCATGGCGAAGACATTCAGGAGAATCGATGGATATGTACGCAAAACCAAAAATTATATAAATAATCTGAGCACAGAATCAGATGGTTGGGACACATTATTCGAATAATTGAACAGAGACTTGTAAAGAGTGTTACATGGAGAAGAAAGTGGAAAACAGAGAAGAAGGTGTTCAAGGAAAAATGGTTTGTAGAAGTGATATACGATATAGAGGAAAAGGTAGTAAAGGACTGGATTGAAAGAGTTAAGTACTGAAAAAAAGTGGAGACAGGTAGTCGGCAAGATTAAAGCCTGTAGAATAGATATAGTAGTAATATTTTAACAAGAAAAAATTTTCATTTATATTACGGAACATTAGTATTTTCCACAAAAGAGCAGGAAAATACATAGTTTTAGAGGAGGGAAGCAGTATACGACTAACATACTTTCTTTCGCGTTTCCAAAATGAAGTCTAAAACTTATGTACCCTCTCGTACTTCAGCAAAAATATTCTTATGGGCATAAAGGAAAACAATTCATAGTAAAGAATTAAAATACATATGTATATTGGAAAAGTACATAAACAAACTATTTCTAGCGACATTTTACTGCAGCTTTAGAATATTTCGTTTCAAATACTTTAAAATTGAATGACATTTCTTACAACCCATACCTTTGATAACGTTTTACAATTAATAGTCGAGAGGGTTCAGATTAGGGCTAAAAGACGGTCTATTGGAAACTTTAATAAACTTAGGAACATTGTTTTCGAGTCGCATTTTAGCAAACGGATGATAAATTCTGCAGATACACCTATTTCTTCTTCTTAAACGAGAAGTCTGTCCGAGAATAAGATTTTGCAGTCTTTTGCTGCAAGAATGTAACAACTTCTTCGCTCTTTTGGTTCTTAGGGTCTACAAAGGTAGTGCTAAGAGGTGGCGTTTGCTCTTTGTGTAAGGTCGTCATATTCAAAGATTCGCCAATAGTGAGGTTATTGTGGATGAAATATTCACTTCACGAGACATTGTTTGCTTCCACAGAGACATTCTAATGATTGTTGCATGCACAGCTGCCGCGATATTTAAAGTACGTGCAGAGCGTGGATGATGTGGAATGAATTATTATTTGTTGTGCACTTGTTCTCATCTAAGTACAACGCAATGATAGGGACACAGTTATACTATTCAGACAACTACATGGCACAAATGGTTACTAAACAAGTACTGATTTATTACATATCTACGATGACGTATTTACAATATTATAACATTTTCTAACTCATTATTCAGATTGTATTTATATTCGATATATACCCAGACACTACATTTTATAATTATGATTAGTAATTTACTGGGAAAAAATGAGCAGAGGGCAATCTTTCCTAGTTATTCTCATTCTTATTGTTACTAAAGTGCATATTGTCACTTTCATCTTAAGTACGGCTGAATTACTAATAAAGTTTATCTATTGATGATTATTACCTGAATTTTGGACGGCTCCAAAGATAGTAAATCGAAATCAGACGATCTTAGTGAACTGCAATAGTTTAAGATAAAGATAAATAGTAACTGCATAATGATAAAATAATAATTTTTCGTATACAATACAGAGAAAGATAGTGTTCACGCAACACATTTCAGAGTAAAGATACTGGATTATTAACAATAGCAGAAATTTATGATGCATTTCCTTAATGCCACATTATGATCCCAAGTGCCCTTTATCTTTCCTTGGCCTTTCTGAAAATAAATGCATATGCATATTATTAAAGGTTTGTGAGATTTTACTAAGATGTTTGATTTACTAAAATTCTTCCACAGTAGAAAGTGTATATTTTCTTGTTTAATAGTGAATTAACATAAATGCATATAGAAGACATAAGAATAGAAATTTTGTACATGTACATTAAGATTAAGCAATTTTGTTTTCTCTAATTTATATACTTCACTTTCATCTAATGACAGGTCCATTTGAATAGTGATTTAATTCCTGTACAAATAAAAATAAATTTAAGTTGTTCGCCAATAAATAACTAAAATAAGTTGAAAATTAATACTACTCTTCTATATAAACAGTTTCTAATAAACAAAGATGTGTTTATAAATTTACAAGAGTCTCTGCTCTAGAGAGCGGCGATGTTGTTATGGAGTCCTGAAGAAGGAAGGTATTCAAAAGATTTTCTTTTAAAGGAAAGGTCTCATATTTATTTTCGCGAGTCACATTTCTCCGTCGAGCTAATAGATTTATTAGATTGCCGAAGACTGCGACAATTTTTGATTATATATATTAGACATAATTTTGTCACGACGGAAGTACGTATGAATTATCTTTATATTTGGGTTTTAGACAATTTACAATTGGAAGTGGATTTAGCTGAAAAATCTGCTTATAAGTAGAAATTTAAAGAGCACTCGAAGTAGTTATTTCTAATGTGTAATAATGTTTAACTTGTTAAATTTAAATATTATTTTAAATTTGACCTCACACTACCAGGAATTACTTTAGTGATTTCCAGCTTTTTTAAACAATATGTGACTCCGCTGATAAATAACATGAAATGTTGGGTTTCACGCTCAAAAGTGAACGACAAATTCGGTAATTTTAAATAGCTGAAAGGAAATACAAATATTGAGATTATAGCGTGTGATTTTTCTAGATTTAACAATGTTTTAACTGTAGTTTACTTTCAAATTAAGTAGCAACTAAGAAAGAAAGACAAGATATTATCAACCACTAAACCCATTTCTATAAAACTGAAGAGCTCCTTCAGTTTCCTAGAATGAGTAAATTCGTTGATTTTAGTTTAATTTTTATAAAAACGACTAGAAATTTGGGAGTTTTTATAAATTATTTAGGTAGTCATGACATTTCTTAATTAATATATTATTAGTTAAATACCACAGATGAATAATAAAATATTGTCTTCTTATTTTCTAATTTTTGTGATAAAAATATATAAGAGAAAACAATTGTAATTATGTGTAAAACTTAAAGAATAGATATCGAAACTTGTGCTTAATAGATATGATTGTCAGTCTAAAAAAAATAATTTTCAAGTTTCTGGTTTTACGACAAATCAATTACAGTTATTAAGCGGCTAAATAACTATAATTTATTCATCACGATAAATTAAATATGTATATTAGATTTTGGTTATAGTTGGGATTATTGCAATCTCGAAGAGTCGTTAGAATAATTTTATAGTAATTCATATTCACGAATTCTGTTCACAAATATACTAAATAAATTGATTTGTCAAAATATTTTTATTGCTATGCTAATTTGAAAGTTTAATTGATGTATTATTGCATTAGATTACGTCTAAATTGAATAACTACACTGTAAAATTCTAGAAAATTTCATTTGGCTGTCTTAACACATCTCCGTCTTTAGTAGTTTCGTCCAGGAGGCGTTGGTGTCAGTTGATGTTCATAGTAGAAACATGTACAGTATATCTACAGTTCTAAGAAATTCGATATTCATTTAGATTTTGTTTGCTAGAAATATTCATTTAATCTTCATATAAATACAAATAATAGCTTAAACATGTTATATATGTAGTGGTGAAATTAAAACAATAAAAAAACGTGAAATTTTCAATTCAATTACACCTCTTAGCTGTAGTTCTTAATGGCTGATTATTCTATTGAGTCGGCAGAGAAATATGAGGTATTTTCAAGAATTTTATAATGCTGATTTACAGCCTCATCTTGGTCTAACGCTATACAACATAAGGAATATTGAAGATAACGGAACAAGTGATAGTCTCAGATTCAAATTCCAGCGGGTATGATGATGCGGTCGCACATCAATTCGACGAACAAACAAACTTGCGTGTAGTTTCACGTTGTCGTGATGAAATGCCACTCCTTCGCGGTTAACTAGCTCTGAAAGTTTCTGGATAATAGATTCGAAGTGTCTAATTGTCGACAATACATGCTTGAATTAATTGCTTCATTCCTTAGTAGTGCTACGATACCTTTAAAATCTCACCATACTGAGAGCATAAGCCTTCCTGTGATAAATGGTGTTTGGTGAGGTTTGATGCGAATCTTCAGGTAGGAACCAATGAGTTATTAGTCGCTCTAAAGAAGCCTCGTTTTCTCAAGTCTAAAGAGTATATCGTAGATGTTCATGCACACCGTCAAATAAACTCCTTTGACTTGATCAATAAGGTTGATATATAACCCCTTTCCACATTAACTAGTTAATGTGGAAAGGGGTTATATATCAACCTTATTGATCAAGTCAATCAACCACAGGCTTCATCAAATTCAACTAAACTCCTTTGAGTGGACGAGTAAACAAAATATCAAGTTCCCTGACGTATCCTAGTTTTATATGTTGTCGTGAACATATGAGTGATGGATATTTAAAGTTTCTGCAATCTCTCGTACTGTATGCCGTGGGTTTCACTTAACTAACGCCTTTATTTTATTATCGACTTAAGTGGACCTCTTGGATGAAGGAGCGTCGTTAAGATTAAAATCACCGGAACGGAATTTTTATCGTTGGCATTAACGTTCCTGTACAGCACTTTGGCCGTAAATTTTACGCGAATTTTCATATTTTTGACGCGCGTAAGAAAAGATCCCTTATGAAAGCAAAGAAGAAAAGAAAGCAGTTTTTATTAAATTTCATACATTCGACTAAATCCTTCAATTAGTTTCAAAATGATAGAACTGTTAACTGTCATATGGGATAGTATAGTGCATAATCCTTGCACTTGTAAAAATGAAATAGCCCCATATCTTATAAAAGTGTGCCATGACTTTCCCGATAGCCCAATAGAATTATAATTTAATTTTCTCTAAATGACAGTATTATGTTATTGATATTTATCCCTTCATATGTATATTTAGTAGCTATTAAACTAATCGTATAAAAAGTTGTTTCGTTTTATATAAAGTAATTTTTACAAAAAAAAATTAAAACTTTTAAAAGATTATCTACATAGATTTTTTAATAATAATAATAAACTCATTTTATTTATATTATATATTCAAATTAAATGCTGTACATAACTCTTGTAATAATTTGTTTAATATGATATGAATAGAAGTTAATAGAAATTATATTTTATTGTTTCTGTATAAAGAATAGTAAAATAGAAAATTATGAATAAATTTTAATAATATCACCATATTTTATAAGGTAAGAAGCTTTTTAAGTGGATTATATGGCAGGATTTGAATTTTTTTCTTAATTGATCAGTCCAAATTTCCTGAATCTATATTTCGTTTAGTTAAAATCTTATATGTGTAGGAATATGAAAATATTTCTTTTGTGTATCAGGTTGAAGTGTGTAGAAAAAATTAATAGCAGGGCTTGCTTACATAAACTTACCTGATTTTGGTCAATAACCAGACCATTGAAAGTAAGAAAATGTTGCGAGAAACTTATAAGAACTGGTACAGATGTGATAAAGTTACTGTAGATGCCAGGACACTGAGATATCGTAGGAAATGAAAATACTGATGAGTATGTTAGAGGGATCAGCTTCACTAAATGCTGCACCAGAAATTGTTCTAGGAGTGTTTAGGTGCATTATATAGAGCGAGCGTAATAATGACTCATGTCCTGCCAGTGCTTACAGGAGTACTGTTATATTGTTGGGGATGTGAGGGAACAAATTATTATAATTATCTGGGAACGAATAAGCAGATTGGCCGAAGTTCAACAGAAAATATACTACTGGAATAAATTCAAGCATAAACGTGGCTAAGTAAAGCCTTTATTAGTGGACCAAACTGTAAAATTGCCGGAAAATTGTTTTCGTTGCAAAGAAACTGAGTTTAGAAACATACCATGCGCCTGTAAAGCAATTAATTTCACATTATGCAATTTAACTGCATAAATAATTAGTCACATCTTGTAAGAATATGAGGTATTGAATTACAAGAAAAGCAATTTACTGTAAACTAAAGTAGACCCAATAACATACAAAAGCCGACCTGCCATAGGCCTGCATATATTATTGCAGGAGTCGGAGCTACTGGACTGGATATAGTAGGTAAAAGTGGGTGTATGCACAATAAATAAAATTAGGGCTGCAGTGTCTTGGGGACTATCCCAGTCCAACAACATTAAAAAAAAGTAAAAAATTAAAAAAAATCAGCGTGTACCAATTGAATTTAATATCAAAGATTCGATCTTCATCCGTTGTAATACAACACATTGAGAAATTAAAGTTTTAAGGCTTCAAAGAGCACAAAATGCCGAAGAAATTGTTTCGAAAATAAAAACGAAACTAATAAGTATACAAAATTATACACTTAAAAATTGTAAAAAATAAGTTGAATTTGTATGTTTCATGTTCCGTTTATTTTGAACTGATTTTAATTTTTAAAATTCTAAGTAATCAGAATTATCCTTTTAAAGTTATTATTGAAATAAAGCGGACTAAGACTAAGTACAAATATAAAGACTGACAATTAAACAAAGCTATTATAAAGATATTCTGAGCACAGTTTTGTACCATACCTTAAGTCATTAAATTCTATACAGGTATTATAGTGAAAAATCTATCATAAATTTCTTGAAAGTGGAAGTGGAAACTCTTTAATCTAGTGATTGGTAAAGTATTCCCAGTGGCGCCCTGGGCAAGCTACCAGTTCATTTTTTTTTTGGAATTTTAAATACATATTTTACTTATTTTTACCTAACTTTGTAATTTTAAAAAAATATTCACAATTTCTCAAAGTGTACTTGTTGGAATTTGACGTAGGCTACCTTAGATAAACCTACCTCGAGTAAACGCACCAAAATAGAAAACAATTGAGAATCACTTCTTTAATTTAAGTTTCAATTGTATAGAATTGAAAATATTAGAAAATATTGATTAATACGATAAAAGTCACAAAATCTAAATATTATTCGTGAATTTATTGTGTTAGATCGTCTTCTTTTGCACTTCATCTCATGCGTGGAGAGTTATAGTGAATATTTAATTATACACAGTACCAACATGTTGATAGCTAATAGTAAAATGAGCAAAATACTATTTACAAAAGAAAGATATAAAGAATACTAAGTCTATCTAAACTTTTCTTAAAACAGTACTGTAGACTGGAGATGTTTTAAAAAATCTGGGGAACAATATACATGTGCATTTTAAAAAAGTAATCTATAATATGATCGATATCGAATTAACATTTATTGAAAATCAATATGCTGAATGAACACATGCTTTAGATTTTTAAATTTCAAAACTAATGAAAAATGGGACTATATCGCGTAAAAAGCAGGCTACGTAAATTTATGTGTATATTCAAATTAATTAAGAAACATAAAAATGATTTTTAAATACGTTTTTCGTGGAAAATGTTGTATCTATACATAATTATTTTTTTAACGGTCTAATTATCGAGTATAATGAAGTTATAAAATAACGACTAATATTAATGATATAATGTGTCTGCTTGAAATGTGAAATTTAATCTAATTAGATAGTTAATAAATGAGAGAAATCTATGGTGTAATTATATAAAATCTGAATTAATTATTGTAACACAAATTCAGTTTCATAATTAAGTAATTATTGTTAAAAAGTCGGTTTTCCTGTGCACTTTCTTATGTAAACGTTTTGCAAAATTATTAACAACTAGACTAACTTCGTAGCTGGCGAAATGTTATGTTATTCATAATCACAATTAGGTCGTATATTTTCTTGTTTAGGCATTTCAAATATTTGACTAATTTCGCTTGTAATGTTAATTTTAAAAACTGACGCTGTAACTTGCAATTACTTATAAAGGAATAATATCATTAATCTTTATACAAATATCGAAGAGATTTTAATGATAGTGTTTTAGTTTTTTGAATACATAACCAAAAATTACTTTTAGATTATTTTAAATTAGTTTATATTTAGAATATTTACAAAAGGTAAAACATTTTTATTTTATTTTCAGATTTAATTATTCTGTATGCTTGCGCATTCAATTTTTCTAGCTATTCGAAGTATACTATTATGAATACACGATAATTAGGCTCGTACATTACATTATAAATACAAGGTAGATATTTACATTTAGCAAATACTTTTTCAGATGTGGGCACTGTTACGAGCTATGAAATTAGATAGACAACACGTCTGCGTTATGATCTTTTGTAAAATTTGTTTCGTTAATGTTAATTATTCCAACAAAAGATACATAAATAATCTGTCTTATAATTGCAAATAAGTATTAATACTAATATTAAGAATTAATAGTAATACTTTTGTTAGAAAAATTAGGAAGAAGTACCTTTAAATATATTGTAATTCTTTTTACAAAAACATGTATTCTATGTGCTTATAAATTATTGGTATTTTATTTAGAAATTAGGTAGATACACAGATGCGAATAGTTGTCAAAATTAATATTGCTGAAGAATACTAGTGCGTCAGAAGTATCGAAACTAAATTCACTCCTGAAATTGTATTGGAAAAATGATAAGTATGAACCGTCGATATTTTAGTTGCAACGAATTGTTTTATGTTTTGAAATAAGAATATTATCTTTATTACGATTCACAAATATTGCTGCCATTGCCTCTCAGTATAGACATGTGAAACAAGTAAAAACATCGATGACAAAATTATAGTATATAAATCTTCCATAATCTGTTCAAGAGCAAAAGCGAAAACTTCAGGGTGTTTCATATATAACATAAAATTGCTTTAATGTATACAATACTTTATGACGATTACTACTATAAAGATGATATTCAAATAGGGGACGATAACATTCATAAATAAATTTGCCTTTCGTTGTTGTTTATTCTTTGGAAAAACATTCAATGTTAAATTATATTAAATACTTAAGATATAAATAAAAACAGTTTTTTTAAGTTATCGTTTAGGTTTTCTCACTTCTTTTGAATGTTCCAACTAAAATGGGAGGAGTTCATGGATAATTTAAAATAATTCACCATACAAAAAAACCTTCTATACACTAACAAATTTTAAAAATAAATTGTTATTGTTCAAAGAAAACGCATATAATTGTACTCAATAACATGTTTGTTTTAATCAAATTCACAACTGAAGATTCGTCTTATTTATTTTCAATATAATTTTGACATGATGTGTCCATTAATTTTCATTTTTTCATACAATACTAATACTATTTTAAATATCTTAATCCGCACCAAAAACAAATGGTCTCCAGGGAACCTGGAAAAGAGTTAGGAAAGTGTTAGAATTAACTCCAGAATATGTGTTTGCCAAATACATATATAAAATAAAAAATGGCCAGTGCACTAACAAATGCTAAAGCTTGGATTTGGACCTGAACCAAGTACAAATAGTCTTTCGGTAAAAGAAAAATTTTAAGAAATATCGCTTATTGGGTTGTGCTAACTAATAAAATAGAAAACTACTAACTAATGGATAAAGAAACTGGATACGTGAAAGGCAACTAACATATTTTATAACTAATAGTTGATGAAAGTTTCAGATAATTTCGAAAATTACAGCCTCTATTCCCTTTTGCAATATTTTAACACTTCAAAAAGCTGAATGTGGTTGTTTCAAGATAGTAAGAGCCAATTACAGCGAAAAGATGTTGCTTCAGAAATATCGAACTCTCAGAGACTATTAAACTAGAATAACAAAAGACCGTCCCGAAGTTTGGTAAACACGCCGGTGTTGAAAATAAAGTGTTTTACTTATAATGTGCAAAGAAATTACATCTTTATAAGGAAAAGTACTAAAAAAGTTAGGGGGAAAAGCCTTAAAGCATTGTCCGTGCTAACACTGAAGCATTTTTTATAAGCAACGCTAGCGTAATATTATATTATTTACCCATGTTCCATAATATCATTAATACAATCTCTAATTCTTCATCAAGAAAACACATACAAACTTTTAGATTTAGTAAAAAAGAATAAGACATGAAGCGATGCGCCAACTCCATGTCATTTGATTTAAATGTAAATGATTAAATATGGACCTCGACGACAGGATACTACAGTAAAAATTTTGAAGGAGATTTTTATGGGAATGCAAAAGTATTAACAATGTAGAATGAAACATGAAAACATTTTCATTTAAGTTCTTAAAAAAATGTGTATTAATGTAATATTGTAATAATCTTGTTAAACTTAGCCTGGACGAAAGGTACACTTGGTTGTATTGGGGTTTAACATGTTCTTATAACTCTAAATAACTCTTCGAATTTAAAAGAATAATCAAATGGAAAATGGAGAATTTAAGGATGATACTCGTTACGTTTAATCCAGATCAACCAACAAACTCTCATTTCTCATTAAACAGTCTTAATCATTAAATATATTTTAAGCAAATATTTATGTAATAGTGTGATCGTCATTAGTAACTTTATCAAATATTTGGAAATACTTATTGTCAAATACTATGTTCCCTTTTAATAAGTATATAAAGAACTTTGTATTTTATTCTATTATATAGTGACTTAGCTACTAATAGTACGTCAAGCAAGCGAATCCTACAAAACAATTTATGTATAATATTTCTTGAATTCACAATTTCTATTTTATACAGTTTTACAATTAAGCCTACTGCTGTTCTATCATTAGGTTTCAATAACATGTTTTAATAAATGAAGAAAAAATATACGATTAGGAGAGAAATGCGGTATTTGAGCTTATTATTGGTACACTCGTTTCGGAGTTATAAATTCTTGAATAACTGAAAATTTTTGTGTTTAAAATTTGATTCATTTTCTTCTTATGAGAGCGGCCAATACATCTACAATATGTATATGGTTTTATTGGTAGGGAGTCAATAGTTACGAACTTGATATGTGTTACACAACAAGAAGATACGACTTACACCAATACTTTACAGAATATATCACTCTATCTTGCTTAGAAAGATGACTTTGATTTCAGTAAGGAGTTGAAGCAGTTTTTTGTATATTGCTTATTAGATAGAAACCAGAAAGTCAACTACAATTGATATAAATTAAAATTCTAGATAGCGACATTGGGAGTGCCAAAGGAATCAAACTTAGAACCTCTTCTCTTTATCCTATTTACTAAAAATATTTAGAAAAGTCAAGTCTTTTTACTGCACTTTGTAAGAAGCAACGTCGTAGTTCGCAACTTAATTTAGAGTCCGTTTTAGAAGCCACGCCACAGAAACTTAGCATGGTCAAAGTGTATTTAAGTTAATATTATATCTGGTTTTCTTATTTTTTTTTCTTTTAACATAAAAGAAAATAATAATAATATACATATATTTGTACTTACTTATTTGTTCCCTTTTATGAGGATTATATGTGAAGTATTAGTTTTAGTAAGCATATAAATATCTACTGGCAGAATTCGAATTTTTTGCTTTATTTAGATTTAAAACCTGTTGGAAAAAATTAAAAAAATAAAACATATTAAATTATCGTTTTGTTATTAAATTTCAAACTTTAAAAATAAGGACATATAATATTTATTACAATTACTTGCAGTGACAATTGCACAACTGATTCTGCAGAAAAATTGTATTGTCTTTACTTTGGAATTAATTTAAATGTTTCTTAACTAAATATTCGTGAGAGTTAAATTTTACCGCAAATATACACTTATTTTTTATGTATAGCTTCCACTATTTTATTTTATGAGTTAACACTATAATTCAGTAGTCTTCCGGACATAGTATTGTTGTGAACTGATGTGGATATTATTGTAATAACGTGTGACAAAGGTGATCTACCAGAGTCTATAGCTTGAAGAGCTGTTAGTATACTTGCAGCATGCCCTGCATTGCAATTTGGTCGTTATGAAATAGATTCTTATAAATTCACAAGAAAAAGACCAACGATCATCAACAAACACCATAGATGACATATTTTTAATCATATTGTCTCGGAGAAACAGAAATGCTAATACTATCCATACTACCGTCCAAAGGATGCAACAGTTCATTTTACTTTAGTCTAGTATGTTATTACTTTACTCTAGTCTAGTTTTATTTATATTCATCTATGTATCATGTGTTACCAAATATTCCCCCCCCCCGACAGGACACATGGTGAAGAACTAGGTTCAGCCCGAAGACACAAAGGAACACAAACACACACACACACAACCCATTTAGGAACCGAACTTGCTACCGCTACTCACACAGGAATAGATTATTTACTCGTTGACCTTTGTTATGCTGTCCTCTTACTATTTATTGCCCACAAAAATTCGTAGAATATGGGGATAAGAATATAGAAATTAGAAATTTCAATATTGGAGTCGAATTCTCGAGATCCAGTTTCAGTTTAACATACAGATTGATAGCAAATGCATTTTAGTTTGGCATGAAGCAACAAAACTGTCCTGGAAATTATTCGTGCTAGAACGATATTATAAACACATGGTACTAGCATAAGTACTGCTGTTGGTATAGACTATCATCGTAAAAGTATCGGGATGAAATTTTGAAACAAATGTTTCCTTATACTGCATCAGTAGAACAAAAGTCCTGCTGGACTATAATTTATGACTACTTAAAGCGATTATTGTCAATAAATGTTTCCATATCATTTATTTTTTATTTTTTATAATATTAATTACTTTTGATATTTATTTTGACTGTATGTATTTTCTTTCATTTGTATTAAATATTTTGTCCTTCTATTGGGGTAGTCTGTTGGGCAATAAATATATACTATTGTTATTATTACTTAAATTCAACCAATAGGCAGCCCTGCATATTCAATTGCAATCCGATTGAGATTGAAGGAATATGTGGAAAAACTCGCAGCAACTCTGTAATTACTGCAAGTACCACCACGAGATTCCAGTGGCTTGAAATTTTTCTTTGAGAAAGATGAAAAAGATTTACTTTATAAAAAGCTGTGGACAATTTTATCTGGTTTATGCCAAATAGGTAAAATGCTATATTCGAAGTTCGAGATATACATAATTATTATTGAAATTTAATATTGTTATTGTTGGTGTAAAAACACGTAGAATATTTACATTTTTAGTTTCTTTTTATTTTTTTATGTTTAAATTTATTATTATACATATAAAATTGATAAAAATTTGCTTTAATATTTATAGACTTGTACATTATACTTGTACACGTATACGAATTAAATACATATGTCCTCATATATAATAATTCCATTGTTAAAGAAAATCGTTTAAAAGCTCCCCTAAAACCGGCGATAATGTTATTCCGTTTGTTATCCTTATTTAAAGTAAACGCTTTATATTTATTATTACAGATCTTTCATTTTATAATTCAGAAGAATAATATTTGTACATTATGCACCTACTGTTTAATTTTATGACTCTAAAAATAGCAACTATTAATTCTAACACAAAACGTACTCCACTATCTGTAATAGTCCTTATTTTATTTTAGTTTAATTGAAACATTCTATGAGTGCGAAAATTTGATTCATAATATATTAATTATACGAGTATTCTTTAAGGTGCAAAATTCTAGGGAAAGCAGAAACTCGTTAAAGTAATAATATTCAATACGTACAAATTTTGTTTTAATGTATTATTTACAATATATCTATATTTTGCGAACTTTTTCGAAAATAGTTTTAACTAATTGTGTTAAAAACCAGGCAGAGATAACTGACTTTGCTGAAAGAAAGAAATGAATAAATAAAACAAAACAAAACAAATGTCCCCGACGAAACAAAAAAAAACGTAATTAAATTTTAGGAAGCGTCGGCTACGACCAAATCCAAACCTTCGGAACTATAATAAATCATTAGCTCAGGACTATAAAGTCTAACTTCCAAACGGTTAGTACTCCTGGCATCTTCGTCACACGTACAAGAGATATCGGTGCGTCTCTCTTGTACTATCCCATCGTCTCTCTCGCGCGTTAGCCAGAACCTCTCCCCCGTTATACCTCTCCAGAATAACGAACTGGACATTACGAATCTAATTACAATCTTTGCTCATGCGTGGCCGAACGGTTTGTGGATGGGGTTTTACTCATGGGGCCATCCCGTAGGAGGGGGCGAATATACAACTAAACTGAGACCGCGACCAGGGTTGGTAGGGGTAAGTTGAGCGCTACACAGAGAGAGAATTCTCTTGTTTTCGCCAGCGGTAGTAGCCGTCTCGATCGGGTCGACTCAACTCGTAACTAGATAACATACAAACGCATTGCAAAGCGCGCGCTAAACATAACACAACTTTTATAAACGGAAAACTGACAGTATACAAAATACAATTTTCCCTCCATTTCTGTTTAGTTAAGGTTATTTGTTTTGTAGAAACTCGTTAAAAAGACAGTTTCATTCAGATAACGAAAAGACAAAACACATAAAATATTTTTTAGTGTACGTGTTTGAGAATTAATTAAGAATAAAACTATAAACTGTTACAATTAACAAGTGTGTTTAGACTTGTGCAATAAATATCTTAACAAAAAAAGAAAATTACGTTTTCTTTTACATATGACATTTTGGTGATTATCAAACTATTAATAAAACTTATTTCTTTGAAGAAGAGACTTTCAGAAAAAATAGTTTCTAAATATTTTTTTCAAAACGGCTACCGATTATAGGGAAGAATCTTCTTATTCATCTACATCTGCATCTGGTGAGTTCAAGTGTTTCGTTTACGCTAATTATAACTGATTGGATTCATTATCTATGCTTTTTAGAATTTGCGTGTATATTTACACATGTTGTTCGTACAACATAGCATTAATTTAATTTAAAATATTTCGAAACTTCGCCTGCTTTTTCCTAGTATAATGTCGAAATAATATAAATATTGAGTGAAGTTATTGTAAAGTAGTATAATAGCAATCTTATACTGTGTATATTAGACATATATGCATTTTCTCTAGACGAGATTATGCACATATGAACATGAATCATGATTTCTTATTAGCGACATTCGTACCGTTACTATATATACGTACATACATGCATGAATATAAACTGCTGGTATAATTAAAACATGTTTTATGGGCGTGTGTGTGTGTATGTAGCCTGTACGTATATATACACGTACGTATGTTAAAATGTACGAACTCGATTTTCTAAATACCCAGAACCGCTACTAATTCAATTGCTGATGATGATTAATAGTGTGACATTTATAATTTCGTGATTGTTGCCGTTTTGTTGTTGTATAGTTAGAACGGATAATCTGGCGGAATGTCGAGTCAGTGGTGTCTTAAAATACGAAAAATCATAATTATACACACCCACGTGACGTATTATACATAGACGTAATTTTGATCTTTGTTGCCGCTTATAAATTACCTTAATTATGGGATATTAATAAGAATGATTTCGCATGAGTCACGAGTCGTGTAAAACTTCCAGATTCGTGATTTAAATTGTTTATACTCCGCAATAATGTTTATAATTGCCTTTCAAATTAAGCTTTTCTAATTATAAAAAGCTTGTGCGGAAAGTGGCAAGCAAATACATATATACTCTACGAAATGTTGGTGAAAACAAGTTCCACTAAATTAACGGAACTTTTAAAACAATAAGCTATTTATATAATTGTTCAATTTTAAAAATCCATTACGAAAAATGCATAATGCTCGGCACGTGGTTAGGGAGCTTCTATATCACAACATATGCACGTGCTACGCGTCGTCGTGTGTTATCCTTTCGCTTTCGTCGAATCATCGGAGCATTGAAAAGCGTCGTTCTAGTCGACGTCGACGCTTGTGCTGGCATCAAGGTCGTCTGGGGAGACTTACAAATTCCTACACGGTTGTCGGTTGAATTCTTTAAGAATTTTCCCGACCGCGCGTCGGGCTTTCAGCGCACGCCAAAGCTAAAACACTGTTTATTTACTGCCGATAGCGTCGAATATCGAGACACCGTACGTCTGTATTTACGTATCTATAAAGTATGGGTTTCTTTAAAGGGTATAGATCGTTAATTAAAGTGTAATATTTCGGAAAAAGCTTCGTAAATTATCGTGTTCGAGGGACCGGTATATTAAATTCAAATATAAACGTAAATTACACCCTATGTCAATTGCCACCTTAATTCGTCAACTTAAATATTATTATTAAAATCTATATTTGTACATGAATTTGATTATGAGATTTAAATTAGTGTAATTTTTATTGATATTATACTCTTAAAAGTATACTCTTCCATATAATAATAATTTATACGTTTAATGCAACGAAATAAAATTAAAAAGGTACCAACAAACAAATTAAATTACACAAACTAAGAAATAATAATTAAAAAGTCTAATAGTGCTAGTCACAACTTTGTCACACTTCACGATAAAAGGTATTTCCTTGTTGTGTCCACAGTATTCACAATAAATGACTGGTCGAAACTAAAATGACACATTTATTGTTATATCATTATTATAATAAATGTGTCACTATGATAATATAACAAAGCAATAGCGTATTTTTTTTTAATTAAGAGTTACCTTAAATGTAAATCAACTCGAAGTTACATAGAGTATCAACTTTAAATAAAATTATAAGATTTCACACAGATAAGTGTTATAATTTCCAGTTATTAAATAAATTTAAACTACGTTTAAAGCACTCATTATTCATTAACGACAAGTTTATTACTTCAAAATCCTTTTGGCTATTGAAGTATATTATTGCAAAACTTTTTGGGCCTAAAAAAAACAAAAAAAATAGAATGCTTCTGAATTAAAAGCATCAACTGCTACCATTACTGATAGGAGACATCCTAGTGTAGATTTTAAAGGAAAACATATAAATATTAGACCATTCTCCGAGGCCTTTTTCCATATGCCTATTTTATAAATATAAACAACGCGTTAAAGTGCACAGTTTACGCACTGAAATTGAAAAAAATGAGTCTTAGTCACACCAAGATACAAAACAGAAATAGAATACTTCTGATTAAAAGAAGTAACTGCTACCATTACCCTCGTTTAGAAGACGCCTTACTGCAAAATTATAAAGTAAAAAATATACATACTATGACACTTTTCCGAGGCTTTCCTTTTTCCAGTTTATTTTAGAAACATAAATTATTCCTTGAATTGGATAATTGACACACTAATATTAAACATAACTTGAAAATAATACTAAGAGGGTAGTAATGCGAGTAAAAAAAATTATAAAGGCTGTTTCAAATTTAGCAGTTTTTTTAAAGACTAAATAAAACACATAATTTGCATTCACTTTCAAAAACTTTTTATTGGTAATTGAAGTATCTGTTATGACATTTAATATCATGGAAAATAATAATTACATGATCTTTGTGGCCAATTAACATCACCGTTTCTTGAGATTAGACGTCCAGGAATGATTCGTGTGCAATGTGAGGTGTAGCGCCATCCTATGGGAACCACATATACTCTAGATCAATATTCATTAATTCAGGCCACAAAAAATCGGCTATCATTTGAACTGACCATAATGCACACCAAACAGTAACTCGTTTAGGATGTATAGGTTTCTCATGAATAATTCGTGGATTTTCCTCACCCCATATACGGCAATTTTGTTTATTAACATAGCCACCAAGTTCAAAATGTGCCTCATCGGAAAACAATATTTTTTGAGAAAAATCAGCTGGTTGTTCATTGATGAAATTGACAAATGAACGACGTTTTAAATGATCTAATGGCTTCAGTTCCTGTGTTATTTAAACCATATATGCCTTCAGAGCTAAATCCTTGTATAAAATACACCATGTTGTTGATCCGCAAAGTCCAAGTTGTGAACGTCGTCTAATGGACATTTCAGGATCTTCAGCAACACTTTCACGAACCAAACCAATATTTTCTTGTGAACGACCACTACGACTGTATTTTTCACTTTTTTGATCTTCCACGGAGGCGTTCTCATGAAAGTTTTTAATAATTCGACCAATACTGCTCTCATATGGATGGTTATGTAAACTATAAAATTCACTTAGTTTTCTAAAAACTCTTTTCATAGAACGCTGATTTTTATAAAATAATTCAACAATTTTAGCGCGTTGTTGTTCTGTGTATGAAGCCATTTTTATATATGTCATACATCACACTTTTTAAGTGCCCACATACTCAGAAAAATTCAGTGCGCCATCTATATTTTATTTATTCTTAAAAAAAAACCGTGCAATTTGAAACACCTTTGTGTACGTATATTAAAATTGTTCAAACTCTAAAATTAATTTAATATAAATTTAATGCAAAAAAAATCAATTCAATTCAACTAAATGGTAAATGTCAAATAGAAAAGTAATCTTAGTGAAGATTCTATTGATAAAGGTTGTCACGACGCTAGAAAAACACTTTTTCTGTAAGAACAAGCAATGTACCCGTATATAAATATTCGCTTTGTTGTAGAAATGAAGAATTTGATAAAGTGTATATTCTATGTTTAGCAATTTCTAATTGCTTGTTATATATTTATACAAATTAAAAATAAATGCTCTTATTTAAAATTCATGTTTTTTCCTTAAATTAGAGTTTCAATAACTCTTGTAACGACGTTACCAATATAAAAGTTGATATTAACATATTTAATCGCACATGCGAAGGAATTAAAAGAAAACTCTTTTAATTAATTATTGTACAATTAGTTCTATTCAACAAACACCTTCGATTTCTTATTAGCGTTGAGATGATCAGAAACGCTTTAGCTTTGTTGGATATACTAATTAATTGCTTAACATTTATAGGTATCAAAGAACATGAAATATAAATTTATGAACGGAAAAACTAAATTAAGCGAATAATTTAGTTGAATTGGTTGCATAAGTAATTGGATAAACTATAAGTTGAAAATACATAAAATAATAAAAGCAAAGATAAATACCTAATTATATTTATTTTTTACTTCTCATTTTCGGCTATATAAAACAGCTTATCCTATTGAACAGCACTGGATCAATCAAAAATAAAGGTAAATGGAACACCTTATCACATCGATCTTCATATTTTGTATACGTATTTCGACAACAAAGTTGTCATCATCAGCAAATAAATAATCATTAGTGTCTCACCTGGGTTCGCGGTAAAATTCTCATAGACTAACTTCGAACAACTTTCCCCCCTAAGAACCAAACACACAATTGGTTAGTACAAATATATTCAAGGTCTTTGGAGTTTATATTTCACGCATTAAATTTTGTATTATATCGTACACATCGTTTTCTCATTAATGAAACTTTTCCTAATATTCTCAACAAGAGTAAGTAATATCAGTATTTAAAAAGTACGATGGGTTATTTTCAAAATTACTGCCCAATATCTCTGAAATTGGCTATTTTGAACATACTGGGGAAAACGATGAGCTTGAAAGTTACTAAAAAGAGCTTCACAAGTAGTGACCGTTACGAATATTTGTATAAGTATTGTATGTCTATTCCCATTTTCAGGGATTTTATAAGAGCAGTATATGTGATTGATTATTTAATGTACATGTGCAAACTTTAATTTTATGATATTCGCGAGAGAGTATGGTTGTGAATCAAACTATATCTGAGCGAATGTAAGTAGCTAGGTGATATTTAAGGTACTTATGCTGAAGAATCTAACAATACAAGGCGTTCCTCGTTGGTGGACATTCAGTTCATTATTGCCTATAATTTACATTAGTAATCAGCCGAGAATTACGTATGATAATATGTGTATTTAATAAAACTACTGTCGAAAGAATGTGACAAAAAACTCTCGAAATTTTAGTTCAATATGAATAAACTTTATTTAAATTTGGACAACACCAGCTAAATACAATCTGGATATTTCATTACTTTTCCTCTACATTTTAAGCCATTTATAGGTATGATAGGATGTAGAAGCATATTACTATGCAAATTTTCAATTCATAATTTAATAAGTTATTTTGTTGGGATATACAGTTTTTGTAAACAGGTACTAATACAATACAAAACTGTTATACGAAATATACATTACTAGAAGAGTATCGCCTTGTCCCTATTTTAAAAAATAAAAATTTCTGACTATTATTTGCATTTACGTTTATGAAACCTAACTAAAACTAATAAAAAATGAATACACGTACTCGTACTACGAAATAGAATTTATAAGTACGAATTCAATTGTTAAATTAGTTTTAGTATAGAGCAATAAAAGACTTGATAATCGATACGTTGAGAGGGACACAATGAGATGAATCCTTATACACGTATGTTTATGACGAAGCTCCAGACTATCAATTTGATATGCATAATGCAAGAGATAATTTATGGTTAAAGCATGGTTCTTCACATACATGTAGCTTAAAAAAATATCTGTACTTAATGCAATAGGTTTATATGATTCTAAGATCAATGCGGTGTTTTACATCAAATAAAATATATAATAATAGAATGGAATCAATCAATGAGAAATCGCCAGTAATTTTGAATTAGACATAGTATTAACGTGCTCAATGAACCTAGACTAGATTAGATTATTTGATGTAGTTATAAAATCTATTCTACTACCACCTTTTCAGATATATTGTTCCTTGCTGTTGGACATCGGATCCACTTCCTCTACCATGTTGACCCTCACAACTTTATGTATATCTGTGGATGACGTTTGTACATCTGATTTCTCATCTTGATACATTGCTAAATGTTTATAAATAGTAGGAATAGAAATAGGCCTAAATTTGTTCCTGGAGGCACTCCAAATAATGCATAAAAATAACACAACTAATGATTTTCATACGTTTTCTAACCTTTTCTATTCGTAAAGTAGAATTTGGAAAAGAAATATGGAAGAACAAAAGCCAAGATTATTGACTTTAATTAGAAGATGACCATGTTCAGTTTACTCGAATGTTGTGGATATACCAGATAATATACAGTCGTCTATTGCTTTCAAGATTATCTGTACGTACATACTGTGTTAATATTCCTACAGATTGATACATATTTTAAAACGAATAAATGTAGTTACGAATACGTATATACACCATATAAATTTGGGGAGAAGTTGAAGTAGCATTAAATAGAAAATGTTTTCTATTCATTACGTGAATTTGAATTGCTTTGTGATTTCGCCCATATTGTTAGTTCATATCTCATACACTGTTGCAATAATTTATTAGGTAAATAAATTATTATTATATATTAAGGATACACAAATTAAAGGAGAAGAACGAAAACTACCTACGTGTGTGGTAAATATATGTATTATATCATCTTAATATGACAGAATGAACCGATTTTAATAATCCTATAGTTGAATTGAAGAAAACTTAATCAACCTTATTAACTATAAGACTATTAAAATCTATACATACTTTCATATTAAGAAAAACATTATTTGGGAAGAAGTATATTATTTATTTATTGAAAAAATAACTCGAAAAAGTAAATTAACAAAGCAATACTATACCTATAATTTGGCAAATACCGGGCAATTAAAATTGTTAATGTTATATCTAACAAAAAATTTTGTAATAAATAATACTATCTAAGAAATAAACTTGTTTCAAATGTGCGAGAGTTTAAACAAATTATAAATCAACAATTTGATTATTTTTGTAATGTCTATAAGTATAATTGCTGGTCAAACCCTGCGCCTTATTCATATGTATTTATGTAATTACTACTCTGTAAGTAAAAGTCGACAAGAATATTTTCAGTCAGAGTACAAATTTAAATGTTAAAGGGTTCTCATGTTAGGACAGAAAATAATCGCAATAATTTCCTAAGTGTATTATTTGGTTTAGTACACTAAATACGACAAAAAGTAATATCCATCATAATTTCAACCAATTTAATTAGTTTTATATCTCTAAAAATTAAAGAAAGGTATTTCCAAATATAATGTCTTTATTTAAATTAGAAATATTCTTCGCTTGTATAGGTGAATAATATTTTCCTTGATATTAAATAACATAACATATAAAAAGCTGCGATATATTACGTAAGTGTGAATTTTTTGATATCAGAAAGAAATAACATTTGCAAATATATTATAGGAAATTTAAATTTATTTATTTTGAGAGTATTTTGATATTAACTATTGTCAAAATGATTTTAAATAAATAGAAGTTTGTTTATATTTAATAGCCAGTAATAAATTTTATCCTATGTTCTGGTGTAATAATTCTAATTAATATGTGGGTAAAGTGTTAAAGTCATAGAAAAGTCAAAGACACGTAATAAATAAATGTAACTATTGACTAATTGCAGATATTCAAAAAACGATTTGAATATCTCTTATACTAAGTGAATATATTTTTAAGTGTGAAGTGTAAAATTTAATGTTTGAACAGATCACATGATGACCAAATGTTCTTTTAATCTCCCATCCGAGATAATTATGTCAAGACGACACAGAAGGTAACAGGAGTGTTTTGGTTTGATATAACATGAGCAGACCTGATACATTAATTAATTCAAACCGCAGAGTGTGCTGTAGTAAGCGCATGCTGCTAGGGCTTAAAAATAAATAATTTTTGCTCAGCGGTAACGCACGCCTATACTTCAAGCGGAAGGGTTTCCTCACCTAAGAAGATCCATATTCTCACAGTCAGCTACGTCACATTAAGGAGTCTTAAGGTCGAACTAAGAGATCTTAAGGTCGTGTCCAGGCTAATACGGCAGTGTCATTAGAAACTTGTGGAAATGATGCGGAGGAATGTATTAAAGCTACTAAAGATGCCGGGACACTGGAGAATCACAGGAAAGAGACTGGTGAGCTTGTCAGAAAGGAATAGTCTTACTATGTGTTGTAATAAAGTAGGCACTCAGCATGCCTGAGTGTCTTCAGAAACGGATATGTGAAAACATTCTGGAAAAGCCTTAATTAGTGAGCGAAATCGTTAAAGATTATGGAATTGCTTTCGCTGGAAAAAAATCTGCACCTACAATATAATTCTTATACAAAATTTGTAGATATACTATAGACTTGATACAGAACAATGTTAAATTTACTTCAGGTTGTCCACAAAGGGCGTATCCCTTGTGATCTAATGTGTTTTCATTAGCAGTTACATATCAGAAACTTTTGAATTAGAGTAGAATTTGTTCTATAATATTATTTTTCGGAGTTCAGAGATCGTTTTATTATGAACATGAAAACAACACATTCCATATTTTGCCGACGGAACTTTTTAATTTGATCCCTCCGTCTATTAGAGAATGTGTTAGTTAACTGTGCCTGCGTAAATGTATGAATCTATCTGTCACAGTTTTTGAAATGGAACGAGTTACTATAATTTATCTTTTAAATATGGAATATGGGCGTTTCATTTAAACCGCAGAATAGCGCCACAGGAGAGAAGGTGGCTTTAGAAAGACTCAATCCGTTTTCTTCGATATTCATCTATTTAAATCAAACGGTTAATGCTGTTCCAGGTTGTTTTATAAAGTCATTACTAAAAAGAAATTTAAATATTACATTGGGACCGGTTCCTTATTTACTGGTCTTAATCGACAATATTTTATTTAGAATGCGTTGAAATCCTTGATTTGTAAAATTGTGTAGCAAACGATCTCAGTAATTTACAATATAAAGATATGAATAAACTTATCTCTACTTTTGATTGATTTTGTATTACACCAGGCGATACATTAATATACGTACTGTTAGAAATCGTATATGCTGGTTTACTTTATCCGAATAATATAAGTGGGGTCAATAAATAAAGTTGGTAAAAGTGAGCAATAATAATCAAATAGGATGCCCGTGAATATCAACTGATTGTTAACTAAGTATATTTCAATTCATTCTATTATAATTTTGTATTATTTTCCACTACTGCAGAAGCAGGATCGTTTAAAAATTACTAATTTTATTAAAGAAATTACTGGCAATAGGTTAGTGCTCTTCGCGTTGCCATTATACGAGAGTAGTTGTTTATATTTCGGGAATAGTAAATAAAAAAAAGATTTTTATTATCGAAAATAGTTTTATTGCTTTTCGAAATATTCTACTTGAAAATCAATGCACTTTTGCATTCTTTTAAACCAATCCGAAAAGCATTGCTGCCACTGTGAAGGCAGTATCTCCAAAATATGAGTTTCGAATATCTCAACTGCCTCTTCAGGCGTAGAAAACCGTTGACCACGAAGTTTATTCTTCACGTGTGGGAATAAAAAGAAATCACAGAGTGCTAGTTCAGGACTGTACGGCGAATGGCTCACCAATTCAATGTTTTGTCCGGTCAAATATTCAATTGTTTGAACACACTTGTGAGAGCTCGCATTGTTATGAGGGAGAATGATCTGTCGTTTTCGGTTTATTTTCCTTATTTCTTCAAAAACTTTTAGCAAAGAAATAGTTGTGTATCATTCGGAATTGACAACTCTTTAAAGGTACAGTTGCAACGTGACCGACGTTTCCGAAAAAACATGTGACAATTTGTTTTGATGTGCTTTGAGGGTAAACAACTTTTGTTGGTTTTGGCATATCTTGGAATATCCACACAGTCGACTGCTGTTTACTATCGGGATCATACCTATAAATCGACCCAAGATTCATCAACTGTGGCGACTTTATAAATGTTCTTTGAAGCATCGCCATTGTATTTTTTGTGCATTTTTTGGCACCAATTGACGCAAGTGCTTTTTTGAGCGGTTATCAATATTGGTACTCAACGTGATCATAGCTTCTTAACGGCTAAATGTTCACGCAAGATCTTATGCACGCTGGTGTTACTAATAACCTAGAGATGCATCGATCTCACGGTATATCGCATGACGGTCTTGCATTATCAATTTAGACACTGCATTAATGTTTTCCGACACAACATTTATGGGACGACCTTGACGAAATTCGTCGTCCAAAGAACGCCATCGAAGTTTGAATTTACTATACCAACGATATACTATAGTTCTCGATGGTGCTTCATCACCATATAAAGAATTCAGCTCGTCGATGCAATCTTTGTTGAGTCAATTCACGCCGAAATTTATGAAAAATAATTGAACGAGAATGTTCGCAAGTTAATTCTATTTTTTCGTTGACATAAAATTTTCATTTAAAAATGATAAACTTCACGATGCAATCATCAAATGGGAGGCAACACTAACAATGTTGCCAGTTCCCGAAATATAAACGGCAACCTTCGTAAATATGGAAAATAATCTTTCAAGTGTACTTTCCTATGTGTAATATCAGATATTAATAAATAGTGTTCATATAATACGACCAGGCATATGAATTTGAATTGAAGTATCTATAACTATGTATATCGTTAAGAAATAAGAACTTTGTATTGAAATTATGTTGGTATTGGTACTATTAGACGAAGCTATACAATTACAATTACTCAGTTGGAATATAAAGTAGTTTTTCTTTGCTATGAAATGATCCGTATGGATGTGTACTTTTGATTAACTCGAGAATACTATGATATTAATTTTGACGTACGAATGCTATCGTGGTGTTCTATAGGACATCAGAAAATCTATGGTTGCTTAAGAGGTTTCGATTATATTTCATTTTTCACTAGTCATTTAAGAATAATTAATAAGCGAGGTATACCAGAATACAATAATTTTATACAAACACAGACGCAGTATACAAAATATTAACATGGCAGCATATTAGTAATTCGGCATAATTTACTTTCTACAGGTACATGAGATTGAAATTTTATCTGAACATGTTAGGCACAAAGGTTATCGATGTTCTGCACAGACAGCCTTACAACAGCGTACACGTACATATGTACATACATACATACGAGGGTTAAACGCACCTGTATACTCGGTACCGGAGTGATTTACTAATGACGTGGATAACGTGCTAATTGATTAGATAATGATATTATCTGCGGATATAAATATAAAATTTCAGTTGTGATTATTACTTCGCTAGTAATCCTTAGTCAACAAAGATTCGAATGTGGAGGAAACTCAAGCACGCGATGTGATTAAATTCCTTACAAAAGAAAGTCAAAAGTCAAAAAATCATTCACGAAGAGACGGCGGTCGTTTACAAAAATTCTGCACTGTCGCTATCTACATTTCAAAGGTGGACAAGTGAATTTAAAGGAGACAAAGAGCACTTTAAAAACTCAGCTCAAGATGGACGCCCCGTGAGAGTGGAGTGCTCTACAGAATCTTTAGGGCACTGTGGTGAAGATTCATCAAATATTTTCGACCGAATTATTACTAGAGATGAAACCTGGGTTTATTACTATGACCCTGAAAGTAAGCAGGAGTCCATGCAGTGGCATATGAAGGGTACAGAAATTCAAAGGTCATTCAAAAGTCATGACTACAGCGTTTTGGAACTTAAAAGGAATTCTGTTTATCGAGCAGATGTGAAAAGCCGAAACCATAAACGTAGTATCTTACGCAACTACCTTGCGTAATTTAAAGTAAGTAATTGAAGAAATTAAGCGGATTAATCTGATCGCCGGTGTATTGCTTCTCCATGAAAATGTTCTGGTTCACACGGCAAGTATTTTCAAGGCTTCAGTACGAGATTGCGGTTTCAAAGAAATCAACCACACACGATGTCGCCCGGACCTAGCTCCTAGTGATTATTATTTATTCCCTAATTTGAAGAAAGGCCTTCGCGGGAAACGATATTCCATCGATGAAGAGCTCAAATTGGCAATAAATGCACATTTTTCAGACAAGGAGGAAAGTAATTTTTACAGGATATTAAAAAATTAATTTTGAGTGTAATAAATGCATTTAGATTGTGGGGAGTTATATTGAAAAATAAAAATAAATTTAATTGTTTTTGCGCTTATGCTTCTGGCGAGAATACATTGAACGAACGATCTTCACAAATATCAACACTATCTACATGCGAGACTTGTAACACATCTGATATAAAGAAATGTACAAATCGGAGCAAGTTATTTTTAATTTTTTGTACATATATACATACATACACACAAACATTGTTTTATTATTATTTTGATTGTTTTAGAGTTAGGTTTGAAATCGCGATTATTTCTAGCTTATTTAGCAGTAGAAATAACATATACATTTATAACCAGTATGTCATAAAATATCCTAACGATCTTTGCTTAAGTTAATCAGCTTAACTTCTACTTTGACTGAGTTATAGAATTAAAATGTTTATGGTTTTCGCCTATCTACTTCACATCTATGAAAGTTGGATATGAATTATTTTTTTGGAATGTAATATAATAACATTTGGTGTTTGTTTTATTTTATTTTCAAAGTCAGTTGCTGGAAATTCTTTCCTCTTCATTATTTCAATTGAAGAAAATCTTACATATTTCGATTAGTACCAAAGAATGTTTTAGATTAATTTATAACATAATACGACGCTGTAGTATCTTTATCTTCTTTTCCTATATAGGAAATGTCAGCTAGCATGTAAAATCTCAATTACAAACCATTATATATTGTTCAGGTTTATTAAGTATGTATACTTTAAATGTGTGGTGAGATATTCACTTAGTGTGTAATGAGTTCCACCTTTTATAAATTGACCAATAGCAGCAAATTTATGTTCTTCTGTCTATCGCTTTTAGTTTCTGTATTACCAAAACGCACAAATTTATCAAAAATTATAAGAGATTTCTAGTCACAGTAGCTCGAGATATTGGCAATCTATTTTTTTGACCATAAACTCTTGGTATTCTAAAGAAAATACTCATAGCAGACTTAATAAAGGTTAATATTTCGATTTTATTGGTAGTACTAGTGCTTTCTTTCGAAGAAAACATATTTGATTAACTGTTGGTTTTCTTATTAGTACAAACGGTGAAATTGTTCCGTATTTCTCCAGTTAAAAATAATTTTTAAGTGATAAGAATAAGAATTTGCGTAGCTACATCTACAGGCAGTCGCAGCAAAATATTTTTTTATCCTTCTTGTACCCTTTATATAAAATAAGGTAGCTTAATTTATATATTTTTTCCATGAACTGCCTTTCTTGGTAAAATATTTTCTTCATCACTGCCGGTCCCTTCATCAGCTGTAAATGTATCAGTATTAAAACTTTCCGATTATCCATAATGTTCACATTCATCAATTTCTGCCCATTTATCTTCTTAATCACAGTTCCTTACGTTATCACGTTTCATAATCTCTTCCAATTTTACTTTAGTTAAATACTTATTACAGAATGCCTTTTTTTTGGATAACAATTTTATAACGTAAACACTTTTGTAGTATTATATGTGACATCAATACTAGCCGTATCCATGATCATATGTCTATGAAGTTTCGTAGTTTATTGCGGTGTTACTACTACATATGGAGAAAGTAGACAGCGTACGCGAATCTCTGATTATGCAACATTGATATACAAACAAGCCTAGAAAAATTGGCATCGCCTGAGATATCACAATAATGTTCTAAGTTTAAAATTTAAGTCTAAGCTTTTTGATGGATATATGTAATTACATATACAACGGTGAAAGAAAATATTTAAATTCGGTAATTGTATAGTACAGTAATTATTGCATAGGGAATGGAAAATGTATTAAATAATTTAAAAACAAATTTTAAAACAATCGAGGTATACTAAAAAACCTAAAAGCTTTATAGAAATGATAAATAAATGATTGGAAATCAACAAAACTAAAGTAACTTATGCTTATATTTATACTAGAATATATAATACTTTCTTTTTAAGCCCGATACTCTCGCACATATAGATAATGGAACAATTAAATAACGAAATTAAATATATGTATGAAAACCTAAAATTACAAAACTATGTACTGTGTTTAGCGAGGTTGAGTTTATAAGAAATGCAGTAACACAGGCGAATCAAAAATTAATGCAGGATCACAAACAGTGTATTACGGTCTGCAATGTAATTGTATTACTTACAATAACTTATATATAAATACATTGATATCCGCTAAAAAAGAATTATTCTTTTTTGTGTGATATTGTTGCATTCGATCACATACAAAGTTTAAAAAAAGCTGCTTCGGTAGCGACATTTAACCGAATGGTCTTTCCTTGATTTTCATATGACGCCTGTGCTTTTTCTAGGAAGTCACCTATTTTAAAAATGAATTGGAACAAGTCAAAAATGGGTAGTATATAGAAAACTAAAATAAGGCAATATTTCAAGATATAGAAAGTATCTACCGACAAACAAATATCACATATATAAAGGGCGTTAGAATAAGACATTTCATTTTCAATAGCCCACCATTTTACAGTTGTCATGGCTCAACCTATAAGTACTTGACAGATGACAAGTAAAAACTACGCCATTAATAAAAATGGAACGGTATCCGCCTCAACATCGCATTAAAATTCACTTAAAAAATGGTGAAAATTTCGCGGTCACAGTTCGCAAAACCAAAGCATTTTTGGGTCGTCGTGAAGCACCTTTTCGACCAGCAATTGTGAAACTGGTGGAAAAATTTGAGCTGTTGGGAGAAATTAGTGATGCGAAGAATCTAACTCGTGCACATCGCTCAAGAACAACTAAGGATACTCCTGTTGTAGCCCATAGCGTTGAGGAAAACCCAGGTTTGTCCATTTCTCGTCGATATTTGGAATTGGGCATTCCACAAACTACATTACACCGTATTTTGCATAAAGACTTAAGTTTTAAGACTTTTAAAGTTCAACCATCAACGACGTCTTGTCTTTGCTGATTGGATCCTTGAAATGCATCAAACTTCATCGAAAAATCACCTTGAGTGATGAGGCCCATTTTGTATACATCGTAGAAACAACTATTTGAGAATCTGAAGTTAGTTACTTAATTACAATTTGAATTACTCATAACTAATAAGATGCCGAATTATATTTAAAGTATTTAATAGTTAAAATAGTAAAAGAAAATTGGCATAAAGATATTTATATGATTCTTATAAAGTATATGTTGAAAAGGAACCAATTTTATGAAAACAACTTTGTAAATTTGTCGCCTACGCCAAAAATGGTTTTAAGTCGTCGATTGTTATCATTCGGCAGATTATCTAGAGAAAATGAAAAAGCCAGTATGGCTGTCCAAATGGAAAGATATAAATGGGCAAAAACGGCATGATAGAGATTATTCATACTCATAATACTAAAAACACCTCCTTCCTGTTGTAGCCCATACTGTTGAGGAAAACCCAGGTTTGTCCATTTCTCGTCGATATTTGGAATTGGGCATTCCACAAACTACATTACACCACATTTTGCATAAAGACTTAGGTTTTAAGGCTTTTAAAGTTCAGTTAACACAAGAACTCACGCATACTGACCATCAACGACGTCGTGTCTTTCCTGATTGGGTCCTTGAAATGCATCAAACTGATCCGGAATTTCATCGAAAAATCACCTTGAGTGATGAGGCCCATTTTCACCTCGGAGCTTACTTTACGAATTGAAAGATATTGATGTGGACGACGTTTACTTTCAATAAGACGGCGTCACGTGCCGTACAAGTAACGATACCACCGCTCTTTTGGGTGAAAAGATTCCTGACCGTGTGATTTCTCGAAGAGGCGATCACAATTGGCCACCAAGATCTTGTGATTTAACACCTTTTTTCTTTGGGGCTACGTGAAAAGTAAGGTCTATGCCAATGGCCCACAATCGATTCAAGACCTCAAAGATGGAATTCGTGAAGTTATCGACGACATACAGCTGCAAATGTGCGAATAGGTGATGGAAAATTTCATGAAAAGAATATGGTCCTGCAACCGTAGCCGTTGCGGCCATTTGACTGATATTGTTTTGCATTATTAATAGAATACCCTCTTCTCTTTACAATTAAATAAACATACGATGATTTCGCTTAGAAATTCTCATTTTTTTACACATCAAAATGAAATCTCTTATTGGAAAACCTGTTACTTCTGCTTAAATAAACGTATTTGTCTACATCGTGGAACCAGCTATTTGAGAATATTAAGTTAGTTACTTAATTATAATTTGAATTACTCATCAATAATAAGATGCCGAATTATAATATATATATGTATTATTATTATATATATATATTATATAAAAGTATTTAATAGTTAAAATAGTAAAAGGAAATTGGCATAACGATATTTATATGATTCTTATAAAGTAGATGTTGAAAAGGAAGCAATTTTATGAAAACAAAATTGTAAACTCGTCGCCTACGCTGAAAAGGTTTTTAAGTCGTCGATTGTCATCATTCGGTAGCTTATCTAGAGAAGGTGAAAAAGCCGGTCTGACTATCCAAATGGATAGATGTACATAAATGGTCAAAAACGGCATGATAGAAATTATTCATACTCATAATATTAAAAAGACTTTCCTCAAGTTTCAAAACATATAGGATGCATATTTGGTATTTAGTTGGAGTATTTTAAAATAACAATTATAACATTTACGCAAAAAATGCTACTACAAGTATAGTTTTGATTAATCCTTTTTACAACGATATCATTATTACGTGCATATATTCGTAATAACAATATTTTCTTGAGTTTGCAATCTATTATATTGATTTTACATACAGATATTTTATTGACAACGTGCAATTCAAATACACCTAGTAGTTTTTTCTAATTAACTTGATTTACCTTTAATATAAATTCCATAATTAATAATTGTAAACAGTCCTATTAATAGTACGATTAATAGGTGTGTTTACAAAATATGGATATTGGATCTCTATTTCAATTCAAAAAATGGAAATGCAGTAAACAAGGAAATTCAATTAACAAGAATTTATTTATTAAATCTAATTATCATGAATATACTCATAAGCAATTCCAAATAGTTCATAATTATGATGTTCCATTAACAAAACAATTTCTGATATACATATCAGTACTGACATGAAATAAGATAAAGGCACATACTCTATCTAAAAGTCGATTTCGTAGATGTACAATATATAGTTTTCAATTAATAATTTATGATTTAGTTGTTGTTTTGGCGACTATAGTTCATGAAATGGAATATACGCCTTTTCTTTTATTTTTGAGTCACTTTATAGTTATCTAAAATAAGCAAAATTATTTGAGGATAGACAAGAAGATTCAAATTTCTTAATAACAAGACCAGAAAGTTTGAATGAACAATAAGACATTAATTTTAAATATGGCTTCAAATTTTAAGTATATACATATCCTATATATGTTAATTATTCATTAATTTAAAAGTTTTTGTTATACAGTACTTGAAAACAAAGCAAGTTAATATTTATGATTTATATGCATTAATGTTTCTAATTAAATAAGTGCATTACTGTTTCTTGTGTGCGGAGGTTTGCGTTTAATGAAACAATAAATTTACAGCGTGACATTTCATAAATATTTAGTAGTAAATATTTGCTGCTCTTAGAAGTGGTTTACTAACATTATGTGCTCAAATATCTAATTACGTTGATGTATGTTAATTACACGGCCATTAAAAGAACTCTGAAAGAAAAGGCAAACCATTTTTGCACGGTGGGTTATTTCGCACAAATGTACAAGTCTACTTCGGCGAAGCATTCAAAATAGAGAATAAAATAACATTTTATAGGATTCGGACACATTCGAACCCTCTTATTTTCTTATTTTCAAGATGTTTTCTTGTTAAAAATAAGATTTTCATTAAATACCTTTTTTTTAATTTATTACTTTCCCATATTAATTACTAAATATTTAAAATTGAATTTCCTTTCTGTCTTTTGGCTTCATTGCATGCCTTCCTTTTCAGGATATATCACAACCACACTTTTATTTTGATCTGTTGGTTTCTAAAATTAAACATAGCTGAAAATCTGGTCACATTACTTCTAAAATACTAAATATTAAAATACATATTTATAGCTTAATACAGGGTTCATTAAGAAATATCTCACGAAACAAGATCAGTTTTAGTCCGGTGGAAAGTACAATTAATACCATTCTTGATGAAATATGATATAATTCAAATGTTTTTTACGGAAGCGCTGTAGGAATTAATTCACTGAATCAATTTTTTTTTACATTTTCGCATAAATTGGGTTGGTTGTCAGCAATGACACATTAAATGTGACTTTGCAAATCGTGTAATGCCTAGCTTGTTAGCGTATGTTAACAAGTTAACAGGTGTGGTATTAAATTGCATGACTGCGGAGGATAATTAGCTGATCCATTTTTGGAAATAATTGATTAACCAAATTTGTGTTGTTGAAATCATATTTCGTCTAAGTTAAGAGCATGGAATTTGGTCCAAAAAAATCCAGCCAGCATTGAATGATAGCAAGTTCCATTTACGGTAACAGGATTATCAACATCGATGAAAAAGCTACCAGACAGATAGTTCAAGTGGAAATAGTGCTTCTTCTTTCCTTACGTCTGGCTGATTTTCACACCCGATATGTCATTTTTGCTTCTTCACAAGATCGCAAAGCCAGAAGTAATCTTCGTCGTTGAACAGGATTTTCTTATGACTTTGGGATCATCTTCAAGTTTCTCCGAAATCCAATTAACGAGTCTGCGGTGCAGGAAATAATGATAGAAATAATGAATTCTAGCGATAAAGTGATTTCGTAAGCATATAGATAAAAAGCTTTTCGTAATATTTGTAACAAACTGGTATTAGAGACACTCAATGCCTGAGTTTTATAAGTATTTGTCACATTTGGATCTTCATGAACACTCTGACGTACAGCTGCAATGTTTGATGCTCTACTAGCACTTCTTTATCTCACTCTAACGGGAATATCCATGACCTGATTGATTCGAATTTTGTACAAGGGGTTTAAATGTTGGTTTGATTTAGTCGATTATAATGACTAAAAATGAATAAATTGGAGTTAATTTACATAAATGCATCAATAATTTGTAAATTTTGAAATGTGTATCGTTCCATGATAGTAGACACAGAGAAGTACAAGTATCACAAATACAGACTCAGCAGAGCTACCACCTGAAATAAATCTCAATTCATAAAACCCCTTATTATGCATTACTTTACTATCTACATTTAAATCTTTAACTCTTCTACATTTAAATCTTAAACCCTTTCTACGCTAATACACAACATACATCTGATGAAATCATATTAAACATACACTGTTTGCTCTAAAATCGTTCTGCTCATAATGTAGTTTTTTATAAATTATATACATAAAATTCTGTTTAGAAAAGGCTCCATTCCCTGTAGTCCACAATGTGATTCTGTTCCAGTTATCGCATATTTCAATAATAATGAAAATGAAATACAACCCGCGTAGGATAAGACCACAAATTAAAGACATATAGATAATACACAATAAACTTATAGATAGTCCCTGATAATTAAAATACATTTTTATCAAGACATACTCATTTCAGTGGTAACAAGTACACTTCTACATATTTACAGCTGATAGCTCAGCGGTAAATCACTTATCGTGCCGGGAGTGTTGGCTTCAAATGCCATTGCCTATTGTTTGGGAAAGTTTTTAGTTGTTTCCGTTTGCCGTTTAAGTGAATACTAACAGGCAAATTTTTTAAGTCGCACTACGAACGCTGGTGTAATAATAACACATGATTTGCCAAAGCCCCTCGTACTTGACCCTAAGTTGTTAGGAAATGTGAAGGCATAGGTAATTATTATTATTAATAGGCATGTACAGAAGCATCTGGTGTCTGAAACAATGCAGCTTTCTATATTTCTTCAAATGCTCCTGCAGAAAATCCTCTTGTTTTATAGTATTTATTTTCTATTTATAATATTGTTCGGCGTTTAATGTAGTCAGTTATAGTCTCAATTTTAAACTTTCATTCGAATGGCAGCACAATCTACTATTGTTATAATAAATAATATTATAAAACAAAACGATGTAGAAGACATATGCAGACAATGTCACAAATCAAATAATTAAGCATATCACAAGCCTATGTACAAACTTGGCACAAACAGAATATACAATCATGTGCACGAAAATAACAGCCAAGTATATACCCCTAGCGGGAAGAGATACAGCAACTATAGCATCAGAAGCATGTCCAAATTATACCAATTATAATTTCTACTTCTGTAGCAATTCCTAAACAGCTGTATAAAAGCCTTAAAGAACTTAATCTTAATCTAGGTATGTATATATATATATATATATATATATATATATATATATTGCACGTGTATTTTATTGGCCTCCATAAATATATATTATTTTATTGACAACAACTGTTATTTTCTCAGTCATCAGAAGACTTCCAAATACACAATAGACGAGAGCCTAATTTCATTTGCATTTAAACAAAAAGATAATAAAAATGATAATAATAATACTCTTAAGATATAAAACATAATAATTGTATTGATTCACGGTTTTATGATGTATCAGTATCAGCCGCGTAGAGTCCCAGCTTAAACCCGTAATGAAATATACAAATGCCAAATAATAATAAATATCATTATTATTTTACGTTTACATAAAAAATAATGTGATTAATTAGCAACAAAGTACTTAAAAAAATATGGCTAATTCTAAAATATTATATTCTTATTTCTAGGACATATTTTTCTTCACTAATAACAAAAAAAAAGTTATTACATATAGTGCTAGAGGTACTGTTACGAATCAGTTGGTTTTCCCGTACTATAACGACGGATCTGAATATATTGTTCCTAATCGAATGAATTCCGATGTTAATATGAATTGCAAATAAGAAATAACCTGTACAGTACTTAAAGAATATGCGGCATTGTAAAAGTAGGTACTTAGTAATATAACCTTACTACTCATAATTCAAAAGACAAAAAGATACTTCGATCGGAAAGTATTAAAATATTAAAATTAATAATTCGTTTACCTTAATTTAATAATAAATGTAACCTATTAAAAATATTTAGTTAAACAAGTTTTATACATACATATTCGTGTTATAAATCCTGTCAACGTTGTACAGTTATACGAAATTTGAGTTAAAGAATTTCATAACATAACATATCGTAGGAGATATCTGTGTCAGAACATCTTTGACGTGCCCTTCAGCTAACATCATTTGAACTATGAAGTGCTCCGAATACCGTAATTGCGTCGTCGTCATTGCCATGTAGAATAGGAAAGAATGGGTGACACTTTTAATTCCTTTTTAACCCTTAGTATAAACGAATGTTTCGCAGTTATTATCATTGCCCGATTTCGGGACACTGATGATGTCGTTGATTGCACTTGTGCCTATTATTTACGCTCAGCACACCCTGTGATAGATGCTATTGCAAGAATCGCTGGAAAGCCATTGCGGGAAAATAATTTTATCCAGAAATGAATAATGCATACAAAGATCTTTCGCATTGTCAGGAAAATTTAGAGACGAAGACTTACAGACGGTATAAAAACTACCTCTCGACACTGGTTTCAAAGTGCATAAGAAGTCAAACAGCAAGGGAGAACAAAAGAGGGTTTCGCGAAAGAGATTCTTTACCTGAGAGAAAAAACTTAACCCACAGAACTATGGGATAGACATATATTCGAAGTTCCTAAGAGGCTCGAAAGATTATGACATCAGTTCAGCATGATCATTATCTAGACCCAGTAACGCTATGGCTAAGCGTCTCCTATTAATTTTTTCGATTTAGACTGAAGGTATCAGTTCCAGCATATCAATAAATTGTCTTGAAAACTATGGTGAAGCTTTCGACAGACTTTTTTATGGGGAAAGTGTTTCACTATGTATCGGCAGTCCCTTGAAAAATAAATACGGCCAAAGCATACCCGCAAAACAACGTTCCTGAGAGTACTTATACTTAGAACTGTAACAAAGATATCCATTGAAATAGTGCGTTAATCTATAAATGAATAGACTGGCCTTGTGAAAATTCGTTGTGGATGCAGATGGTAAGTACTTCGAATATATCTTTTTGTAAATTACAGTACTAACAATATTTCAGATATATTGTGTAAAATAAGCAAAATGATGAATACGGAACTTTTACGAAATATTTTCAATTCACTGAACAACTGCTGTGTTTTCTCTCTCTACATTATTGTTGAGCATTATAAGTTAATGCTTCTTTTCAATTAAAATGTAAAACTTCGGAAAATATCAAAATTAGCAATCCAGATTTTACGATTTCATATAACGCTAATTTTTTAAATTACATGAAGTGTAAGTTTGGCGTTATTTTTTGCGTTATGAAATAGGTACGCTATTAATTAAATTTAATATTTGTATTTAGACTATGCAACAAAATTATTAAGCAATTATTTTTTTGTCCAATTTAAATTTTGGTTGTTGAATATTTACTTTAATTAGCTCTAAGCGTATAAATTTTTATTCCAGTTTACGAGTGCACTTTTCTTAATTTCGTATGAATAAAATGAAATAGTTTATGGAAAAAAAGTGTGAAGGAAAATGATTTTAATGTATGTATATACATCATCGTGCCATTGTTATAGAAGCATTAACATAGTAAAGGAGGCCAGTGTTTTACCATGCAGTCCGTTTATTAAATCATCGTGTATTCAAAAAAGGTATTTCACACATTAAGATAACATCTACCGGTAAACGATGACTTTACACTGTGGCTTTAATGTATATATTAGTCAAGTCCGTATGATGTTAACCTATTAGTGTCTCTTTCTTAAAACGAATAACACTAGCCATAGAGGCATGTAGTTACACAGTTCGCTTTATCTATCTATTCCTAATTCGAAAATTACTTGTTTATAATTATAAATCCATTAAAATACTTTATTATAACATGTAAAGATAAAATATTAAGTGAATCGTAATCGTTAAATTAATCGTTAAGGAAGAACCATATAATCAGTTAAAATCTTTATCTTCAAATAAGTCAGGATTTGCTGGATTTATTTAGTACATTTTTACTGTCTTTTGCACAATCTATTTGCCTCTTATTATATAGGAAATTTACCATCAGCATCTTACTTTAACGTAACATAACTTTACCATATATATTCGAAACAAATTTGTAACGAGTCACTGAATTTTTATGCTGAATTCTAAAAAAATTATTTAGAAGAACACAGAGACATACCAGTTCTTCCTCTCGTATTGGTGGGTATATATATATACATATATAAGGTGATATTTCAATGCTAAGCAACTATAAACCTATCGATATACCGAACTTGGCAAAGGAACATGTTCGATTTTTCGCACATTTTCCTCAACATAGTCTCATCACTCGACAACCTAGCATGTATTTATGTCTGGTATATCCACTATAAGTAATTTAACTAGCATTATCCAATATATAAGTGAAATTATTGATTCTCAAGACCAAACTGATGTTCTCTACGCTGACTTTTTAACTGCTTTCAATATTATAGAATTTTGTTAATCAAGCTTAGTTATTTCAGGATACCTTCTTGTGTCTGGAAATTAATAGAAAAATTATCTATCGAACAGATCAACTCAAATTTTTTATAACTCAAATTTTCAGATGAGTGTGCCCCAAGGCTCGAATTTTGGATCATTTCTGTTTATATTACAAATAGATAATCTTGTCGTGTTCTTAAATGGCTTGCACTGACTTGCGCCAATGTTACTGCATCTATTACTCCATCTCGTGTTGAAGTTTGAATATTGCAAGGTAACGTTAACGTCTTATCTTAGTGGTGTCTACATAATGACTTTGTTAGAAGTCTTACGAAATATATTGTATTTCCGATTTTTTATGAGTTATTTGGAATTTTAAACCTACTCCACATTGTGTGTCATCAATTAAGAACAGATAGGATTCAGTGATTTTTTTGAAATAATCTCATTTATGGCAGGCTGAACGACAGTATTTTGCTTTAGGTATTGACTATGATTAAGTAACAGAACGTCATGATCTCTAATTCTTTCTTGAACAGCATCAATCAATATTTTTGTGGAAATTTACTAATTTCCTAGGATTATCAATTGAAAAAATTTATTCTATAAACTGCACTTTTCTTGCCGTCCTACTGGATATACTTCAATATTTATGAACTAATTTGTTAATATTCACACCATTATACATATAATATAGATATATAAATTTGTTGATATTTATTACACGAATGTATTGCATACTTTTAAATAAGAGTCTCTTGTTGTAATGTAAATACAAGTGTTGTAATGTAATTATGTAGCCTAAGTTTATATTTATATAATTTTTATATATTTTTTATCATTAATTTACTCTTATGTATGTACATTCAAAGTAGTTTGTAAAGCAGTTGTTCTGTTCAATCTAAAGCCAGAGCGGTGTTCTTACAATTCAATATCTTTTTGTAGTTTTACAAAATCTTATTCTGCATTTTATTTTTATATCGCTGATATAGGAAATGCCTTTAGATGCCAAAATTGTGGAGGACAATATGGCGTTAGTTTTTGATATCTTTCTTAATGTAGATATGACTGCTGGCAAGTAAATTTTTAAATACCATTTAGCAGTCACCGTCTTTCGATATTCTGGAGCATGGCAGCTGTAAGACTTATAAAACTGGAAAGTAATTTCCTTTTAATACTCTGAGATTGGCAGATGGACATTCATTGGTTTCAGACCATTTTGGGGAACCTAAATAATCTATAGTCGGGCTAGTGCCAAAAAGTCAAGTATCCAGATTTTGCAAGCTATTATATTCAAATGTTTATATATTACTTCATAAATGATTCAAACTTATAGCAAATTAACTCAGCATTGTTATTACGATCGTTTTTACACAAATTGTATTTGAGACTACCATATACACTTACTTTTGAATTTTATATACTAATGATAATTCTTGTTTATTATAGGCACTTCATACATTTACAACATACACTTTCTTAAACTCATAGCGTGATAATATCCTCTAGTTAAGTCTATTTTTTATTACTGTTCATTGACTTCTGGAGATATTAGTAGAATTTTGATATTTTGCTAATGTACAATGCAAAGACCATAAATTTATGGTAAAGTATTTATTGGACGATATTTAGATTAAATATTGAATGAAGTTGGCACACCAGATTTGTATGTAATCTTGATTTGCTCGTACCATGTCTTTAATCAAGATCATATTAGTTTTCTATCCATAGCCAGAGCGAATATGTTGCAAAGCCTCGTATATAACATTCGGCATGTAATTCCAATCTACTTACATTCGCTTGGACATTGCTTCACATCTTACGTAATTTTTTCTTAGTAATTATAAATGTACCCAATAAAATCGTATGTTAACTATTATATATTTTTTTCTTGTCCAGACAATAAAGATTTTTAGGTATTATACAAAAAAAAAAAAATTAAAAATAAAACGAAGTGTTGGAGCCTGCTACTTCGCTTTAAAATTAAACTATACAATGTATGATTATTAAAACAAAATTCACGATAAGTATGAAGTATTTCTGTACATATTTCATAAATAAAAACTTTAAGATTAGATATTGCGATAAACTCGTTAACAAAGCTATACAAAATTTTCTACTATAATAAATTCATCTTCTCTTCGGCAAATTTTGAGGAAATAAAATATTTCGTTCATATGAGAGTGCAAACATTTCTTTAAATCCATAAGAATTCTCTTTGTTTTAATTGGATATATAAAAAGACATTAATTGTAATTTCAATTATGAATATTTAAACATAGGCGCAAAGAGAAAAATTACTTTGCCAGAATTTGTTTTTGCAACAAAATGTTCGTGTATATGTGCTACATGGAAAAGAATTTCAACATAAAATGTAAAACTAAGACAAGTAAAAGGCTAGTAAAAAGCCAATGTATTCACCTGCAAGACGGATACATTTTTCACATCTTTCAATTAATTTATTTATACCCTCATAAAAAATGATTTCTCTTTATCTGCAAAATACGCCGAAACTGCCTCCTTGACTTCATCATCGGCAGTAAATTTTTTACCCCGCAGCTCTTTTTTCATTTTCGGAAACAGGTAATAATCACTCGGGGCCAGGTCTGGGCTGTAGGGTGGGTGATTCACAATTTCGAAGCTCACCTTATGCAGGGCAGCTAACGCAACGCGGCTCTCGTGGACGGGCGCGTTGTAGTGCAAAAGCAGAACACCTTTTGTCAATTTTTTTCTCTTTAATGGCTTCTTTTAGTCGCTCTAATATTGAAGCGTAATATTCTCCGGTTATAGAAACACCTTTATCTTTATAATCAATCAACAATATTCCTTCCGAGTCCCAAAATACCGTTGCCATGAGTTTCCCAGCTGATTGTGACACTTTAAATTTCTTGGGAGGTGCTGTGCCGTTTTTATGCCACTGCATGGAGTCTTGTTTGGACTCAGGTTCATAATGATGAACCCAAGTTTCGTCTGCAGTAACAATTCCACTCAATACACCATCCTTGTCTTCATTGCAGAGGTCCAAAAATGCACGCGAACACTCTACGCGCTGTTGTTTTTGCGGCGGCGTGAGCATTCTCGGCACCCATCTTGCGCTGACCTTAGACATGCCGAGATGATCGTGTAGGATTTTAAAAATTGTTGTATCGGATACTCCAACCATTTCTGCGAGTTGTTTCTTCTTTAGTCGAGCATCTTCGAGTACAATTTGTTCAACTTTTCGGATAAGTGCTGGCGTGGTCACCTCAATGCTCCTGCCCGGCCTGGGGTCGTCTTCTTCCTTGTTTAAAAAAACTATGCCACTTGTACACCATGGTTTTTCCTGGACAAGAGTCGCCGTAAACCAATGACATCTCATTCATTATGGTCGCGACTGATTTTCCTTGCCTGGTAAGGAACTTTATAACGGCACGATATTCGATTTTTTCCATATTTCACTTTTCACTCCTGATTATGTTACTTGGTTGACGATAGCTCAAAGACTAACTGTCTGATAACAATGAAACTTCGTATTTATACTAATCGTAAGTCGCTGTACAGGCCACGCCCCCAATGCGCCTACTCACCCCTCTACAACCCGCTCATTCTGTGAATATAAAAACGCTCCCTCGTAGTTAGCATCTGCTATTAACTCCTTAGAATGTCCTTTAGTAATAAGTATTTATTTCAATACAGACTTAGCTGTGTTATTATATTTATCTATAGATAATAATACCGTTTGTTTTTATGTAATGTTATGGAGATTGTCTCACTAGTTAGTTTTGAATTTTATTTGTTTCCGTTCGAAGCAAATTCAATGACTATAGGTAAAGTCAGCCATGCCAAGTGGCAAACAATAAAGGATTTCAATGTTTTCGGAAGAACGAAGTTATTCGCAGTATGAAATTATAAGAAATGAAGGAGTTTCTTGAAAAGCGGTGCGATATATTACCTTTCTAATTAGGAAAATTAGATAATCGTTGACAGATAAAAAGTGAATAACTACATATGTAAATGATCGGCATATTTTAAAAATAGTATCAAAAAATTATTGACCAGTTGAGAAACTACAAAAACTATATCTGGAAAAGGATGTCAAATATTTTAGAATATAATTCTTAGACATGTGTATAAATTCGGGTTAAAGTATTTATATTGGCGTCCCATTAAAAATTAAATTAACAGTTTCCATGAAGAAAGCGCCTTGTCAGTGAACAAGACTTTCGAAAATTGCACAAATGACTGGCGACTCGTTAGGTAAAGATGAATTCATATTTCAACAATAAAAATAATTTTGGAATTAATTTTTTAATATCGCAGATTGCGCATAATGTTAAAAGGTCCCGGGCCTCTACACTTTTGCGAATGAAGAATAAATCAAAGAAAACATATGTATATGTATCATATAGTAGAAAACGTTCCGATGCCATATATTTGTTACGTGGATGCTAATGAACACATCTACGCATGACATTGCTTCTTGCTGCAGCACCAAATTATGGCCAGGAAGTCGAGATACTATATAAAATGTGTGTATACAGGAATAAATACCAATATTGAGAGCGTGTGACAATAACAATCTAAAAATCAAAAAATTATTATGTTTTACTCCGACATTATATTAGTAGGCGACACTAATATTATATCTAGAGACAGTAGATAAGAATAAGTGTTTGCTATTTGAACATGCCTGTATAATCACCATCACCCAGCTTTTTTGTATATGTGCACTCGGCCAAAATACAATATAATTGTCATGCCCATAAAGCGTGCGTATTTAGGACGGTTTTTATTTTTTTTACAGGACCACAATTACATGTGGGTTTTGTGTTTATGAATAGTTGTGAGTGTAACAAATCATTTCTATTTTGAAATAAAAATTTAAAGATATTTTATTTGTAATATGTGTATCTTCGAACAAAAATATTAAACACCTTTTAAGAAATAATTTCAACTTCGTAATTAGTTTATCATGAAATTAAATGTAATAAGAAACGAAAAAATATAACATAACTTAAGGCTCTTTACAATGATTTTTTGGCCATCAATCCATATTATCCGTCTTTGCAATCTTCAAAGCTTTTAGTGTGTTTCTGTCTCCCATAGTATTCTCCGCCATTCTTTTCTATTCTTAGTTTTTCATCCCTACTTGTTAATTCTCCTGACCCTTATGTCTTTAAATACTTCTTCTCAACTTATTTTCGGCTTCCCTTACGGGAGAATTTCAACAAGGGTCAAATCAGTTTATGTTAACTTCATCTTTTTCATATATATGTACGTACAAACCATGTTAATATTTGTGCTTAAAGTACTTTAACTATAGTTTCGTCATACATTCTAATTAATGATTCATTAATCTTCTAATATTACCATTTCTATATTCAACTAGACCAAATATTTTTCACAGTACCAAAAATCTTTAGGCTTTTTTATTCTTTACATGTGAAGCATATTGTTTTCGCTGCATATATTACTGTTGGTCGGATAGTAGTTCTGTGGAATTTAATTTTTGTTCGAGAGCTTATACTTTTACTCTGTATAGTTTGTGTATTAACGTAATATGTCCGATGAACTGCCTGGAAGCAATGCGTTATTTCTCTGCTTCTGTCACTTTTATAATACACCACTGTATCAAGATATTTAAAGCTGTTTATTTCCTCAAACTGGGACCCACCTATGTGTACCATATATGAAATGATGTTTATTTTTATTGTTCTTGAGCATCATTCGGCTTTCTTTTACTACTTGAAATAATAACAATATCATCCGCAGATGTCACACTGAATGTTATACTAATGTGAGGTATTTTTAAAAAAAGAAATCAACAGAATTGAAAAGAGGTTGCAGATTTGAAATTTATAAAGATAGAGTCAAAGAAACTTATACTCCCATTAAAAACTATAATTTCATTATTAAAAATAAATAATCAGTAGTAAAAAATATATTAATAACTGAGGAAACATATTTTTAAGTTTAAATTCAACTTTTATATGGTTCTGGTGTAATACAATCTCAGAAACCTTTATATTATTGTTCGGGATCCAAGTCCTGGATTAAATTGAAGAAGACCATATTTAATCAATCAGAAAGAACACAATCCTATGTACCTGGTCTGGAATAAATATTACTGCATTAAATTCCGAAGAATCCCATTCCCAATATTACATGCTCATCAAGTATTAACATTCACTCAGTATCCTTATTAAAATTCAGTATTTTTATTAAAACAAAATCCTGAAAATCTTAAAATAAATTAGATTCCAAATATATTTAATTAATGTAAGGAATATGAGATATTTCAAACAGAATATTTTCGTTTTTAAAAATGGAAGACCTAATACTATTTATTATCAAATTAAATAAGAAGCTTTGCTTAATTTATTATTTAAAATTTTGTAATACAATTAGTATATATATTCATTTAACCTAAAAGCCGAATTTTAAAAATAATTAAAAGTTTTCATTTAAAATATAGATGTAATCAAATTCTACTTACCTTTAAGAGTAATAATAATATTTTCACAGTGTATTTGTAGTTAACATTAAAGTATTTATTATTAATATTCCTAATTAATTGTTATTTCCCGGTTGGTTTAACTATAAAATAAACTAAAGTAATGTGCAATAAACTAAAGTCATGTGCTTACATTATCAATATAAATTTATAGCTAGGGAACCTTAATCACAGATTATGAATCAAATATTTTTTTGTATTAAAATTAGAATCATATTATTAATGTGCAAAGTATTTTAAAGATTATTTTTTTTATTAATTCATTAAAGTCAATTTATTAAATTTATTAAAACTGTTATTGTTGTTTATTTCAATTTCAAATTAATATTAATATATTGCTTTATAAAATAAGTTATATATTATATATATATATATATATATATATATATATATATATACATATGTATATATATATCAGTACAAGCAATATTTATCTCATATACCACCAGAGATAGAGTTTACGCTAGCCGAGGTATATATCAATTTATATATTTATGGTAAGTAAATTTTTGCATAATTTAATTATTTTCGTTTATTAATTTTTATTATTATTATTATTACCATTTTATTAATGGACTCAAAACGTGTAACTAGAGGGTACTACTACCGTATCAATCCAAGCATTTTAGGTGCTTATACAGCGCTCGCCACTAAATTGGGACCTAATTTAATAACATGGAACAGTACTTTTTACTACGTTGTTTGAGGTCTTTCTAGTTGAAAATATTAATATATATAAATTAGACGGTGTATATATTTACATAACTGTCTGATTTAAAAAATATTTATAACAAAGAAAAAAGTTTCAAGATAATATGTATGTCCGTTGTTAGATACTTGTTCATTATTACTAATGAATTTAATTTTCTGCATTAAATATCTGCTGACGATCCTTATTTGGTTACACAAACTTCATGAAGTAAACAATTTAATTAACATGAGTTAATAGAACGTAAATGAATCATTTAATGATGCGCTGCTTGGTCATTAATAATAAACATCCTAAGATATGACCATTACAACACATAGTCTTACATTCAGAAGATATTGGTTTTCAATATTGCATAAATAGAAATTAAAAAAGAAATTTCTAAGTGTATGCAAATGTAAAAATGTTTAAAACATGCACGTTGTATTTAATAACCACCATTTTATTATAAAATTATAGTAATTACCATAAGTTTTACAAGGAATATTCATGCGAATAAATATGTTGCTTTATCTTTTGTAAAATGTTGACATTATTTGAATTATTTTATTTATAGACTAGAAATTTGTGTGAATTTGAGTAGAGATGTCCATAGTATCACTTTTTTTGGACAGAAATTAATTTTATTTTTTTCGACACCACATTCAAAACAAATAATTAAATCGTGTGCGTTTACAGTCCGCTTTCAAATTTAGTATTTGAATTTCGTTTTTCAAAAAATTTTGTTTATTAGTTAGTAACTATTTCGAATAATTCTTTTTATTCATTTATTTGTAAATACGTTCCATAAGGTAGAAGTATTTATTTTATTAAGATAAACAGTAATTAGTCGAAAACTTTTTGCTGATTGAATAAAGATAAAGTATATTAACACTTATGTAGTATACTTGCTTAGGTTCAAGGTAATCGCGTGCGCACAGAACGTTCATAATATACGATTTAATTTTATTGTTGCTAATTTACTTATTTACTAGTTGAAAAAAATATTTGCTATAGATGCGATTTGCTTTTAAATTAATATTACCTACAAAAAATATTAATAATAACAGAATTGAATCTTATACACTAGCATGATAACTAGCTAGAATACAATGAATATAATGTACTGGTACTAAACAAAGTTACGGTTACTTTATTATATATATGATTTGTTCAAACAAATCTTTTACCTGTGCAAATATATAAATACACTTAAGGTAGTTTCTTCTTTTATTCAATTTAGTCTTACAAGTTATGAAACAAAATAATTTAAATTCCACTACCAATATTTAGGTTAAGTGTCGATTAGGGTCATAATCAATGTACCGCTAAATTATTTACACATAAAGAGAACGGTAAATAAGGTTTTTGGCCTATTTACCGATTTTTGAATTATATAACTTCGTTAACGATAAAACGTCATGTTTTCAATTACTGCTGTAAGTGAATACAGAAATATTTGAGATTCGTGAGTTCTATTTCACGATCAGCGAACATAATGTTTTTTCAAAGCAATACTTTATCACGTCTTTGTCGGTTTCTTCTCTTCGACATCACTATTTGACCAACGCCTAAGGTTATCAATAAAGGATGATACATAGCTTTGAACTAAGATTTCTGGTCTCCTTTTCATGGTGACGAGAATAGGATAAATACCATGAAACAGAAGCAGTATGTGCAAAACATCAAACATCTCTAACTCCTATATTACAGTGGCAATACTAGTGTATTTAATGATGAAATTCTTATTATCTTAATCCAAATTTTATAAATCTTATGTACTTCAGTATCATGTTGCGAGCTGCATTCTAATAACAGAGACATCACTCTAATAGATATAAGATAAATATAGTTAATCTGTATTTAAATATTCCTGTGTATATAATTTAGACAGTTTTTCGTGATACATTCCTAAAGTCATTAGTAGCAATTAATCTATCAACAAGCAAAGAAAAGCATCAGCTTGGAATCAAATAATTCAGGTTAAATAAACTTTTGAAAAACTTAATTTGAAAGTACGTATAGTCCTTCAGGACTAGACTTATTAAGTAGATTATTTATCTCCAGGTATAAAACTTGAACCGTTCTTTACTATTTAAACCTGCATGAACCTTTAAGCTAATCATTTACCTTGTCTTGAATTATATAAATACTTCGCGATTAAATTATACACCGTAATATAATTATTTGAAATTATTTGTATGGCATAGAAGGAATAAAATAAAACAAAAGAAATATTACGATAAATACAAGCACAACGAATTCACCAACAATTATCACATTTCAATCAGAAATTAACTAACGCAGTTAATGAGCAGTACTTAATAGAAACTGTTCCAATATTTTCTCTCTTTTCCAACTTATATATAGTAACATATACGTATTTCCATTACTTAAATTGCACATCCCCCAGACAAACGTTTGCAATTTGGCTTGCGTTTTAACTGGTTTGATCAGGAAATCTGAATATTTACCTATTGTATATGATTGTAGTCTTATTCTTCCTCCAAACCGTTTAGCTTATATCAATTATCAATATTAAAAATTTTATGTTTTACAATATTAGTTTATTGACATAGGATGTTTGCGTATTCTTGATAATTTCAAATTTTTATCAGTTTATGATGCACTTAAACTCATTTATAAAATTTCCTGGTTTGCAATAAATCACAGCTCGGTAAACTAAAGACGCACATTTCTTTACTGTATTCATTGTGACATACACATAATAAAATCGTATAATTTTTAATATCCGTGTCCCTCTTTCATCACGTTCGACTGTAAATTTTCTGTACTATTGCTTTTTTTTTGATATTAGGTCTAGAAGTATGTAGTATAATATAAAGATTTATTCCTTTTATTATCCTTAATGTATTTTTCTAGCTTTGAGATTGCTCACTGTCTTTATATTATAGAACGGCAAATTTTAATAGATATTTTATTGTACTCTAGTTTTACTAAATGCAAAAACATTTATTGGAGTCAGAATTCAACACAATCATACATTGATTTAGTAACCATCAAGAGACCTGTCGGCTTCTTCAGTTTAATAAATAGGTTTGTTAACAAACAACGATTTCGTACACCGCAGAATTTAAAATTGGCAATCGGCAATCGGAGGCAACACTGTTAGTATTGCCTGCGATCTGATGATTACATCGTGAAGGTTGTCATTTTTGGCAATATATTTACTGAATTCTTTATATGGTGATGAAGCACCATCGAAAACTACAGTTTATTGTTGGTATTGTGAATTCAAACTTGGACGGCGCTCTTTGAAAGATGAATTTCGTGAAGATCGTCCCACAAATGTTGTTGTGTCAGAAAACATTAATGCAGTGTCTGAAATGATAATGCACGACCGTCATGTGACATACTGTGAATTCGAGGTATCTCTAAGTATTAGTAACACCAGCGTGCATAAGATCCTGCGTGAACATTTAGCCGTTAAGAAGCTATATTTACGTTGGGTATCACATAATTTGACAACCGCTCAAAAAAGGATTCGCGTCGATTAGTGCCAAGAAATTCACAAAAAATACAACGGCGGTGCTTCAAAGACCATTTATAAAGTCGTCACAAGTGACGAATCTTGGATCTATACGTATGAGCCCGATAGTAAACAGCAGTCGACTGTGTGGGTATTCCAAGATGAGCCAAAACCAACAAAAATTGTTCCCACTCCAAGCACATCAAAACAGTTTGTAGCCTGTTTTTTTTTTCGAAAAAACCGGTTACGTTACAACTGTGCCTTTAGAGTTGTAGAAAGGTCAATTGCGAATGGTACATAACTATTTGTTTGCCAAAAGTTTTTGAAGAAATAAGGAAAGCAAACAGAAAACAATGGATCATTCTCCATCATGACAATGCGAAGTCTCACAGGTCTGTTCAAACAATTGAATATTTGACCGGGAAAAATATTGAATCGATGAGCCATTCGCCGTACAGCCATGATCTAGCACCCTGTAATTTTTTTTTGTTCCCACACGTGAAGAATAAACTTCGTGGTCAAAGGTTTTCTACACCGGAAGAGGCAGTTGAGGCATTCACAACTCATATTTCGGAGATACCGCCTTCACAGTGACGGCAATGCTATTCAGATTGGTATAAACAAATGGAAATGTTCATTGATTTTCAAGGAGAATATTTTGAAAAGCAATAAAACTATTTTCGATAATAAAATTTTCTTTGTGGTTGATATTCCCGAAATATAGGCGGCTACCCTCGTATCACAGTAATTTGGAAAAGTGATCAAAAGATTCAAAAGTTTTAGCAGTAGATACCTTTCATTTAAGCAATATTTACTTTATTTTCAATGTTTTTATTTTGCATAGAAAATTATGAAGTATATTTTCTTTTGTTATGCGTGTAAAGATATATATGAAGTACATTGTGTATAATCCAATCTATTTATTTCCCTTAGGTTATATTTATAAACAGATGTACGCCCATTACAATCATGTGTTTCTAATGTTATATAACCTGTAATTATCTAATTGAATTGTTTAAAAATTTAGAAAATATGTAAGTAATAATACCTGGAAGTCAATTTATAATACCTAAGCATGCATTAATCAACCTCCACCCAATAGGATTAAAAACTCATTTCGTTTATGCGGGTAAAGTAGTTATTCTCAATGATATCTTAAAAACTTGAGTATATTATTTGATTTGCATTTCTTCTATCAGCCATTATTTATTATTAATTAGTTTATATTAAGTACATATTAAAACATTTACAAGAAAAGGTTGCCTATGTTTTTAACCCTTTAGTGTTTCCCAGGGTGCACCATGTGGTAGTGAGCTGCACCCCAGTCATATATATTCCATTTCTTCTGCGTCTGGGTAAGAAATTGCGAAGGATATTTTTATGTTTAAAATTTTATTTTACTCATTCGCACGCCTAAAGCTGGAATTTGCATCTGTTATATATATACCAACAACTTACTTTGGACAGAGTGCAAAAGAGACTTTTAAATCACGACGTGCGTAACTATGTTTTGTTTTTACATATTGTGATATGCATGTGCGTAAACATACACGTTTGCCCTGGAAAAAAACCATTGAGCTGACTGGCTTTTCGTTTCTGCCGTGTAGTGATGTATCCATACCTCATCTACAGTTACATAATGCCACAGACATCCAATCGTATTGCGCTTCAACATGTCCAAACATACCTTAAAAGTTAATATACGATTCCGTTTCTGAGCAATCGTCAGCAGACGCAACACCCATCTCGGCGTTAACTTTCTCATATTCAATTTTGCGTATAGTAATTGCCCTGGTTTTCACCCGTCGATCTGCTAACACCATATCATGAACTCTATCGATCATATCGTCCATAGTCACATCAGTAGAACTACCTGGCTGTTCCTCATCAAAGATGTTTGACCTAGCTTAAATTAAAGTCAGCATCTGATGGTAGTCATCGAATGTGTGTGATCCTTATGAACTGTATTTAACTTCTCATTGATTTCTGCACACGTTTTCCCATATTCTTCCATGGTTCCACAAATACATAAACTTACTCACTTTCAACAGATCTCAAAACAACACTACTCTATAAATATCTACAAAAGAATAGCACTCACTGTCGGTAATGCAGATTGTGACACAAACTGCCAGCTGTTTCCAAATATGGGTAATTTTCATATCATCCTCGTAAATTTTAAGGTTTTTCAAGAGCATTTATATTAGAACTATATTTGTTATATTTCTTACTTGCATGGTGTCTCATATTAACTGAATTATCTCTCATATTTCGTCTATACTTATTTAACCTAGAGCAACAATAAATGTCGAAATTATTAGTATTTAAACAACTTTTGTATTTGTTATTTTTATCTCTTTATTATTAAGATTTCTTCGTTTCAGACATAAACGAGCCAAGAAATTTAATGTAAAATATTGCAGAATGTGAAAGAATAAGGTGTTATAATTTTGCAAAACTGAATAATAATGTTACAGTAGCATTAAACATTCTCTCAGGTTCCATTTTTTTTATTTTTCATGGTTTACTACTTCTGATATACTCGTATTACTATACTTATGAGTTGGAGACATTTATAAGTGATTTATTACAACTGATTTGTTATGGTAATTGCATTCTCAATTAATATGTTGTTAATATTTCAAAAGAACACAACGCTTCAATAAGTAAAAGCATACACACGTTACAGCGTAAATAATATATGTATGAGTGCTTTCGTAACAGTGGTGGAATGACTGAGCGTTCCCTGAAACCCGTCTGTCGCGTTTCTTTGCAGTGGGTCAAAGCGCAAGCCTAGTACATACCTCGAACTTTATTTTACACGACTTTTATTTCAAAAGTTTTCCGAGACTTTTGCGTTCAAGAATGAACTGCGCTCTCTTATTATGTGAAAGTAAGTTGACGACAAATAAAAGAAAATTGATGAAAAAGTGTTTATATTTCGAATTTACTTTAACTAATGTAGGTTCTCATTTTATCTTAAGGTGGTTTAGTGATGGTTTTGTGAGGTTTATTCTGACAATGCATTTACTTCAATATGCACTTAAGTTTGTGTTTTCATGAATTATAGTTTTAAATGAAATGTACTAATAACTTTATAAGATAATTACGGTTTTATGCATACTCTAAATACTTATATAAGCTTTTACATATTTCACAAGGAAACACGCCGTTTGGAATTATAACTGGAAGTAAGTTATATTAATATAATTATGTACTCACGAGCGTATATAAGGCAAAACAATAGCAGTATTTAAAAAAACAAAATATTATTAAATATTAATCAAGAAGTGCGAGTAATTGTAATAGATGTATACTCAAAAAGGTATTATTTTCCAAGAAAAATGCAAATATATAATAGCTTTATGAAAATAAATCAATGCATATTAGAAAGTTGTGCAAAATAGTATCAGTATTAGAAAAACGAAAATAAAATCTATAATAAAAATTATTTTATTATTGAATTCTCCTGTAGAAACAACTAACTAATATTTTGTTGTGATAAATTCGGCCCGGCATAGACTCCACTAGATGTTAACATCCTTCCACTGGACTGGATGTCTAAACTGCGTTTAACAATTTAGTGACACTGGATAGCTTATTATATCAGTTTGTACATCTTGCTTAGCATCTATTCAGAGATCTCGATAAGGTTAAGATCGGAACTTTGGGCGGAAAAGGGTATTATGCTGGTGCAATACTCGGCTAAATAATTTTTAATCCTTCTACGTGCATCACCAATGAATTAACATGTCGTCCTCCATATAGGACAACTTTATATTTCCTTATGTACTGAGATACTCAACTGCTATAATAATATTACATATTTAATTTATAAATTGGTTTAACTCTAGACCAGCAAAAATATCCTCAATTACCGCCAATATGTTTTATGGTTTTTCTTATTGTGCAAAAAATTCTGTGTTTACGAGTAGTCGATTTTAGAATAATTGTTCTTTAGTTTGATCAGACCATCAAAAATTGTGACCCGCAATGGTGTTCTAACAAGCAAATCTTCTAACTACTGAAGTGATAATAATATTAAGACCTAATTCCTTTACTATATTTGTAGGATTAGCAAAAGGTTGATGCTTTGCTGTTTTAATAATACCGTTGTGTGTTTGTGCATTTTTTCCGTTTTCTTTCTCGTGCTTCACTCTTATTTGTCCACTTCTAAGCATTTGTAATAAGTTTAGGTGAACAGCTAAGAGTAATGATGATTTTCTTTCATTGCGCATTTTTCAAAGCCAGATTTCGTTGTTTTTCCGTACAATACCATTTACAGTGCATATTATTAATGCAACAAATTCAAAAACTGTGAAAACAGAAACCTTTTTATTAAAATATATTTACTTAATATTAACATTTTCACCATTACTATTATATTATACAGCCAAATTATACAATGACAAATTGGTACTGTCACAGTATCAACTAGAAATGGGGATATCCTGTTCTACATAATATGTCGAATATATCATAGGAATCTAATCTATGATTTCATTAAATAAACAATAAAGATCGCTCTACGTAAAAATTTAATACATGTTTCAAAGAACTGCTGTTACTTTAACTACTGCTCGTACTAGTTTAATTAAGTAAACTTTCATAAATTATTATTAGCATTGATTCTCTTATACGTACAAATATGTGTTATAAAATATTATAGACACAAGTACAGTTAGAAAAAGAGAGAGGATACTGGAAATGTTTTGATTAATTACTGCTTATCTACTGTGTTAATCAATTTCTGATTGAAGTGTAACATTTACTCACTAATTTGTTTTACTTATTTGTAACATTTATTTTTACTGTATTTTATTAATTTACCCTCTACATCATACAAACAATTTAGAAAATTTATATGTAACAGTAATTATATTACCGTGCGCAACTTGATCAAGAAATATTGATTTAATTCGTATGCAGAGGAATCGATGACGTTTGTTGAAAGATACTCTGAACGAAGTGTATCTTTAAGACCCCAGATAGAATTGGCACCGCAAACGTTCGATCAGTGGCACATGATTCGAAGAAGAAGAAGAAGATTTTGCAGGTAGTCTATGTAAATAAACACCTACGGAGTTTAGTATGCAGATACGTAAAGTGGATAAGATCGGTTAAATATTTGTAGTATCAGGTATTCGCCGTGACTTAGACATCTAATCATGAAATACATTTGTATTTATCATAAAACAATCTTTGATAATACATCTGCTACCACAAATTTGTAATTTTCTCTAATAATGTGACAACTTTTTCTAGTTTTCTTTTAGCTATATTTACTACATTATATTTAAACAATATTATTTTAATCATTAACGTAATGAATGTTAAGAGTATAATTAATCTCTAAAAAGATAATCGTTGATATAGCGCTACAAAAAGCTATTGTTAATTGGCATGATATTAAATAACATGATAAAATAAAAAGAGGACGAAAAATAATAAGAGACGACGTTATTAATATGATAATCAACTTCAAGTAACGACAATACTGAATGACAAGTATCGACAAACTATATAAATTATTAACGAGTGTACATTAGGGTCAAGAAGTCGGAGGGTAAGGAGTGCAGCGTATTTTCCGTCGAAAAATTTTAATTTGTTTTACTACATGTCTTGCAATATACACAGGAAAGTAACCTGGAGACAACAATGTGACAGTTAAGCATCTCTAATAAATCAAATTCTGTTTATTTTTAGCTTTTTGTAAATTACTTCGTAATCGTCCCAAGGAGAAAAATATTAATTAATGTAGATTATATGGGCATATAACCTTTTACAAGAGCTAACCAAATACCATAAAATCGATGCATATTCGTGCAAACATTCCCATTCCCTATCGATATATGAAATGTGATAATTCATTCAACGAGTACAAATACTTCCAAAAATTTTTTCTAAACATAGAAATGTTGAACAGAGTAAATCGTTTCGTCAGAGTTTGGTCTAAAAGCTCTACAAGAAAGCTATGCATATAACAAATGATATTTCTTATTCTTGCAAAAAAATTACCCTACTCATGACTCCTACTTAATCATAAATCAGAATGAATAGAAGAGATTTTTAGAAGTATTGAACTATATAATTATGTAATAAAGAATAAGATAATGTCCTGCACATGAGTGAAGAAGAAGAAAACTATTATTCTTTAATATGTTTTATTATACTGCCGTAGATATTGAACTATGCACATAAACTACACCAACATTATTTATATTATAATTGTGTATGTGATATAAGTAAATATTATGTGTGCCGTAAATGTAAAATTATGTTTATTGTTACATATAAAATAGAGGAGTTATAAATGACATATTTACATGGTACATATATATTACAGGTATAAATCTATTACCCATTATGAAAATGATACTTTTCGTAAAAATGTTAAGAGCATAAGAATTGAGTACATCTCGCATATAAATGTTTGCACATTACTGCATATAAAACAGTTGAGGAAATATTTTCGGCAGCAAACGCAAATTCCTCTGAATAATCAAACGTATTGCGATTTATTTCTCAAATACCCGCTTATTTATCAGACATACTCAAATAAATTCCGAAGCCTCTGTGCGGACAGCTAAAAGTGAAACATTAGCTTGCTTTAAAATGAACAAGATTCATTCGAAGAAGAACATGATTTTATTAGAAAATGGCAAAGCAGCTAGTGTAATTATCACCGCCGTAACAATGTTTATGAAATTACTAAGTGTACTTAGCATTTATATGTAAAAATTGAATTCTTCCTAGTAGCATTATTTTGCTGCGAAACTTATTTGAAAATTTGTTTAACTTAATTTTACACCATTTTTTCTATTATTTACAAGAGTAAAAAAAAATTTCTTTTACTTTTGTAAATTTTCATATAAAATGTTTACTACATTTCTGTTTCTGTAGGAGTAGTATATTTTAGTAATATTAGTGTTTGACTAATAAGGGTTACCCTATTGCCGATTGTTAAATATTCAAAACACGTGTTGCGTGTAAAATTTGCGTCACTTGTTGTTGAACGTAAAAGGTGATAGAACTTATTAATTAGTCATTTCCATGTGAGATTTTCTGATCCAGTACCCCAAAAATAAAAGCTTTTCTCTGGTGATGTACATGACATCGTGGAGTATTTATTCCTTGGATATGTACTTTCAATTTCATTACTTTTTATTTAATTTATTCTATCGAAAAACTTAATGTCAATATAGACCTTCGCCAATCACCCCAAATTGTTGAATCAAGTCTCGGGGACGAGGCAGTATTCCCTTTTTCTATTAGTCAGATGGTAAAGCGAAACCTATTATCTGCCACGTCATACCAATGATGCAACGACCAGGTTGTATATTTATTTATCTTCTTTTAATTATAACATTTAATAGTCAATCAATTAACTCTGTCTTTTTTTTCTAATGAGTACTTGTCAATGTGCTATGTAAGACCGCCATAAGAGATAATTTGTGTACTATAATGGACATACTTTCTATAATTTTTACCCAACCTCAATTTTTATCTCAATAAAAGATATGATTGACATTAACACCAACGTGATATTATTTATGGTTGGGGCGAGAATAACTATCTATAGTTAAATCTATCTAAATGTAGAACTGCGTCCTATATAAAGAAGCTAAATCCAACTAAGTACACATATTCACGGCACGGAACCCTGCTAACATTGATTATTCTAGTCAAAAGTATTGGCGTTTTATTTGCCGAGAAGATAATGTTTGTCAACCGCATATTGAATGCCGTCTTATTTGCGAAAAAGTTGTTTTGTTATGTCGTATGCAATTGCAGGGCGTTTACTTCTATACAAGTAATAAGAGCTCTATTTTTTTCATTGCTTCGGCCGAAACTTGAATATACAGTTCCGGTATAGTACTACTATTATTACGTACATAAAAACAACTTGGAAACTGCAATATCTAGGCTTCCGAGTTTATGATTTTTATCTATTACGTGGTACTGATCAAACGGGACACCTTTTACGATTTGATGTAACCTTGCTGGAGACACATTTTTACTTATTTGATATACCTGTATAAACTTTTACATAATGGCATCAATTGTCTTTCACTTCTCCAAGAACTAAATTTCCATATTTCTCGAATATCGGTTCGTTACCTACACTTTTCTGTACATCCGAAATTATTATAATATTAAAGTTACTTCTGTATATAAAGTGCAATAACTTTTAAAAGATGTATCATGTTGGTGACATTCATTATGATTTCATAGAAGCTTTACTCAGACTGGAAATTGGAAATAAACAGAGGTAATTAAAATCTTTTCATCTTCTTTTTATATATTTCTTGTATTTTTTAATTTCTTGTATACTTACATCATGTTCTTATATGTAAGATGATTTAATATGTGAAATATAATATTTATATTTCCTTTTTTATAACTTCTTGCCATGTAGTTATATTTAGTTGTATTCTATCAGTGGAAGAAATTCTGTTAGGTGAAATATAAGATAAAACAAAAAAGAATAAAAATAACATTAACAGATTAGCCGTACATTACATACTTTATTTAATTTCTCGTCTTCTTTTTTACTATCGCGGAGTGCCTGAACAATAATTATATAAAATTAGTTAAATTAGACATTTTTACAATTCTTTGCTACTCACTAAACTGACTTCAATGTAATTTCTTAGAACCCATGGTACACTGATTAAAGATATAAGTTCTCAGCGTTATATAACCATACTCAACTATAACCTAATTATCTACCTTTCCCAGTTTTTAGTGACTTTTAGGATCAATCTATTAACATAAGTTTTCTTTTCCATCTATAAATCGATAAATAGCATTCACAGTAATAATATACTATAGGTTGATCTTGAAACTTAATAGTTGAATTTGATGGAGCCTGTGGTTGATTGACTTGATCAATAAGGTTGATATATAACCCCTTTCCACAATTAACTATTTGTAAATTCTGTATACGCATTTCGACAACCAAGATGTGCACATCTTGGTTTTCAACGGTGCGGATCGCGTACGGAGTTTATTTTTCGTACAATTTTTTCGCCGTGTTTTACCAGGTGCGACACTTTGAAATTATCTGCTGATGATGACAACTTGGTTGTCGAAATGCGTATACAGAATTTACAAATAGTTAATTGTGGAAAGGGGTTATATATCAACCTTATTGATCAAATTGAAACTTAATAGCCGAACTGCTTCATAATGTGGACTTTTACAAAGAATATATCTATTGGTAAGTAAAATAGAAGATTCTTTATCAATCTTTATTAATAAGCTTCATCCTTTAAATATGTTGAAAATTCTGACTTCTACTTGGACGTGGAAATTCAGTTATAAAGGTAGACATATTTTCATATAAACTTATCCTCTATTATCTCTCTAATAAAGCCATTTAGCGCTAAATTCTACTTGCCTCTATAAAGTCATTCATCAGTTCAGTCTAAAACATAGTATACCATAATGATTTAGTCAGATGATTGTATAGTAGTAGCATCAACGATGAGCGTAGATTAAAACGTCTTGCGCCTTGCGACTTAATTCAAGGACCCAAATAAATAAAGTGGTTAGTATTAACATATACATTTATTAAACATGTAGTCTTAAAGTTAAAAGAATGTACAGATATTTCTCCTTGGAGAAACACTCTACACGTCTTTATATTGTTTTTGTTCAATGAAACGCAGAGCAGACTCCTATGTTCTTGGGAGATAAAAATGTACATAAAATTGAAAATGAAATTTAGCTATGTTAGTAATTATTGATCATGGAACTTTTGGGTCTGGACATTCTACCATTCCTTCTTAATGGAAAGGTTATATAAACGTTTGTAAAAATCTTTTCCAATTAATTGTCAGTTTAAACACTCACTATTCTGTCAATACTAACGAATAGTATAACTTCGTATAATTTAAAGCTATATAGTATTTCTTTGTGAACTACTATTACCTTTCAAGTAATAGTAGTTCTGAAAGGTAATATTTCTGCAGGTACACTAAAATTAGCACAATGTAGGAAAATCGAATAGTACTTATAATAAGTTAGTTAAATATTACAAGTCACATGATATTAAATCTTATAAATTAAATTTTCTCTACCAATTTTAAACTGTATTCAATTAATCCAAGGTAAACAATTCAGGGGAACATTTTTAAAACTCATAATTGGAATATTACATTTAAATATTAACAATGCGAACGTATCGTTGGGCAACAATAATTGTAAATTAATCCAAACACACCCACAGCAAAACAGTAATTAAGAACGTGTATGCATAACTCGAAGGCAGCAGACACGTCAATCAGTTATGCGACATAAATTTGACAAGGGTGTATGGAGACCGCCGTCGGAGAAACGACGAAGTTGTTCGTCGCGTTATTATTATTGTAAACTTGCCTGTACACAAGTAACAAGTCGAGCGGTAGCATTAAGTAGCAACGGCGAGTAGTAAGCGGGTAAGAGTCTATATAGCTGTTTAATGTTTGGCGCATTATATTGAGAGATGGAGACCCGTATATGTGTGTCGGTCAGTGCCCCCTAGTCTTAATTGCATTAACATGACCCCACCCACCCAATGCATATTAATAAAACATGTTCGCCCGTGATTTATAGACAAAGCAGTTAAATACGAATACGCTTTTTAAAATTATAATAAGAATTAATGACGGTCTAGCTGTGTGCAGATTGCTCACACACCATAGACGTACGTTCGCTGTGGCAATTATGTTCCATATCTAAAATGTTTGCTATTTGTTGGTATATTCCGGTTTAAAGTTTTCTATTTTATCTTCGATAGAAAGTTATGTAAATGGCTAACAATTAATATATAGAAATTAATTATATTCTAAAATATTTAAATTTAATTTAGCGCATATTACAATCTTAGATCATTAGCATGTATTTTTGTGCTTTGATTATAAATCTATTCATTTTAATATCCATTCATGATGGAAAAAACACATAGTGCATTTAGTGATGATTTTCTTACGCGAGTAAAAAAGAATAGAAGGGAAAATCTCGAAATAGACATATCGAGCTTTGTATGCAACAAAAGATATGAATATTTATCAAACATTTTATTTGCAAATAAATCTTTTTGTAGTCTTTCTCAAAATTCTTAAAATACTACTCCTTTGCTGCAAGAACTTGTACATCTAATCGAAACTTCCTTCCGTCAAAAAAAGTTTTGAGTTTGAGGAATGCGTAAGTCCTACGTCTGACAAATAGATGGCTAAAATGTGATGTACACATTCAGTCAATATGCTCACAATGTTGACTATTTCTTTGATATTAGTTCTATAATCGTTTAAAATAATATTGTTTGCTTCCGGACTTGCTACTCTTTTAGTTAGTCGCATATCATCTTCTTTAGTTATATCATTACTCTTTAATTCATTATAGCTCAGCATTGTTACACAAAGTTATTGCATGTCAGACGTTTTTTTAAAATATAAATTTTGAAATGAACATCGAGTTTATGCAATCTAGGATTTTCATTTAGACATTTTATTAATACTGTTATAACTTTCACATCAAAGAGATATCCAGAAGATATCCAAATTTAACCTATCACCGTAAAAAAGATGACATAAATAGAATACTTTCTTTTAAAAGATCGCGATACAATAGTTTCCAAGAGCATTTCCTGGCAAATCATTCTCATTGCTGAAGTTCAAATGTTTCAAGCGCATAGTGACAATTTTTAAAAGCCTACCGTATAAATTTAATAATATCATTCAGAAAAGAGAGTTAAATATAATTAATTATTTAATATCCACTTAGTGTTAGAAAATAGAAATTGCCTTCGAAGAAAAATGATTTTCTAAGCTTACTTAGTTACAACCACAAAACGCATCTATTACACTAGATTCTTTGGTTATTGAAGTATCTTTACTTTGATTTTCTTAATTCCACCAATATTTCAAAAGATAAATCATATATTTGTGTTTAATTTCACTAACTAGAACAAAAGTCCACTTTTTGTAGCCAACTGATAATTTTTGTAAAGATATCGTCGAAGTATTTGAGTTATGGACAATTTCCTGTTCCTTGGAAATTGTAACAATAATCATTACGTACAAGCATTCTGTCTTTGAAAGTTTCATTTTTACTTATGCATAATTTTAATATGTAATTATCATTGACTATTACTAATTTTGCTGATGCTTATGTGAGTGTTAATATTTGCAAACTTAATGAAGTAGTATCAGCAGTAACACTAATTTTTTAAATACCTGATTTCGTAAGTATATTTTATACATTATCATTTAGTACAGCTCTGATATAGATTTTACATTTGAATTAAAACTTTTGTTAGAAGGTGGAATCCCACCATTACGTAGAATAAGTATTCAGCAATGTCACGACGTATTTGAACAAAATTGTTCATTTCTTAAAAGCATTTTCTCTAGATGATCAACCTCGTACTTGTCAGTCGGTGCAAATAATTAAACATTTCTGTATCCATTTACCTGCGAATTCAGAAGTTATGGATAATTTGGGTATCTCATTCTTTAACTAAAGTTTGGAGACATTCTAGTGAATCAAAGCGATTAAACTTAATTTATTGTTATGGTACCCCTACAAGTAGAGTTTGGATATTTGAAGACCAAGAACCTATTTAAGTAGGAAAATCGAAATCAGTACGGAAAAGAATATTGGTTGTTTGCTTCAGCAAAAGAGAACAGTTATGTTAGCAAAGTTAAAAGAAGTTAGTTTGAGGGAAGAGCGTACAGACACATGTCTGCCTTAATTTTTGGACACGTGTTAATAAATGCCCAAAGTCCAGATTAATGGCATGGTTTCCTTATCACAATAATACGCTGAGTCACAGAGCACGAATTACTAAGGCTATTTAAAGCAAATAAATTAAGATTTCGATTAATCATCCTACAATTCTGAACTTGATCTCTGTAATTTTGCATTAATTTGTAATACGTACGTATATTAATAAACTACTCATTATTAAAATTTAGACTTATTTTATTTACTAATTATTGCAGATAACAATTGTTGTGTTCAGTAATTAAGAAATAAAATCAATTTGTGTTTTTATGAATACTAATAATTAATATGAATTTTCATTAGGTAAAGCCCGGATCTATTCAATAACTTTGAGCATTATTTTGCAATTGTACAGTGTCAACATCAGATATTTACTGAGAATGGAGGAAGATAATTTCGGAAAGTGGAAGAAAAGTAGAGCACCTCATCTTCGGAATTAATTTAATTAAATTTAAAATCAAAAGAACTTACATTTGTATCAATCCTACGTAGAATTCCATATGGTCGTGACCCTGCTCTTTCTGTAGATATGTAAATAACAGAAATGATAGTGCGAGAATTCCTGATTGCAAAATATTTAACGGTTAAGAAATTATATCGCCTCAGAAATCTGTGGATGCCGCTCAATCTGCTGCTACAACTTCTATGAGTACGAGTACTAATGTTATCGGCTTATGTCCAATTACTCCAAACGGAGTTTAAAATTGTATCTGCAAATGGTCCTATTTTAACATCTGGTCATGATGATCTTTCAAGCTTTTTTTGAGATTGTGGACCTATTTAATGAGAAACCTTAGTAATCATCTTTAACCATGTCGACTGGTTCCTTTTCTGAAATATGAAAGAATTGTATCTGTGAAATCGTTATAATATCGCCAACAACATGCTAAACATAAAACAATTTTTTGCTTAAGGGTTCGAATCCCTAATATATTAACAAATAACTTCTGATGTACGTCATGCTGTCTCCTCACTAACAAGGATTTGTGAATAGGCATTCTACTACCACTAACTTAACAGAAGTTACTCAGTTTATCAGCAAAACTATCGATGACAGTTCTCAAATGGATGTAAAATGTATACTGATTTCGCCAAAGCTTTTAATTCTATTGATAACTCAATTCTGCTAGTCGGGTATCTTTGGTTTCCTTCTTCTGTTAATAAATCTCATTTATTCTTATTTAAGTTCTCGTTCATGTTGTGTTTATTTTAATGGTTTTGAGTTTTTCTGGGACACAGGATAAGGAATGATAACGACTTATGTCTGGATCCATTTGTTAGATATCAACATTCTACCTTTTTTAGTTTAATTTTTATTAACATAAATTTTTATCTACCTCAATTTTATTTAATTTAAACTATTTCTATGTTATCAGAATGTTATTTATAAGCATATACGTGCGGATAATACAGAAAAAATCAATTATTTTAAACATTTTTTTTATCGTTTTTCAAAATATTCGTCTTTATGATCAATGCACTTCTGTATTCGGTGAAACCAGTTCTCAAAACATTGGGCTCATTGTTCTTCAGTTATCACAGATACGAAGTTTTCGTAGGCTTCCACAGTCGCTTCCGGGGTACTAAATTTCAATCCATGCATTTTGCCTTTTATGTATGAGAATAAAAAGAAATCACAAAGTGTCTGACCGGGACTATCAGGCGGAAGAAATATCAACTGTGTTCACGAAGCGGGTAAAAACTCTGATGTTTGAGATTCGTTGTGTGATGATGCATTGTCTTGATGCAAAATGATTCGTCCTCTTGGTCGTTCCTCGCACACTTTTTAGAACACAGTTGCAAATAAATAATTGCACTGTTCGACGATTCTCTAGCAATAGTAGCAAGATGACAGCTCGAAACATGTGTTTGAAAAAAGAAGTCAATATTTCTTATTAGAGCTTCCTCCACGTCTTACTTTCTTAGGTTATCTTCGTCTTTGGAGATCCACTGAGCCGATCGTCGCTTGCTTCCTGGCTCGTAACAATAAATTCAACTTTCGTCACCTGCAACAATGTCCTGCACTGATTTTGCTAGAGCTCGGTTGAATTTTTGAGGATATTTTGCACCAGTTCATAAGCGCTTTTTTCAGATTTCTTTAAAATTTGTGGTATCCATGACTGCAGTGGTAGACCTTCTCTCATGATACTCGTTTTTGAGCGAAACATGTCTACGCTGGTGTTCGTTGTTCTACCTTCCAACAGTCGCCAAGGATAATGCTTCATCGTCAAACAATCGCTCGATTTTCCGAGAATACTCTTGTCGAGTGACCGCCTTTAAAATCGTAGAAAATCATGGCTCGAAAATTTTCGCGTTGTAATTCCATTTTTCACAAAATTCACTCATTTTATTTAAAAAAATTACTAAAAAGGGACAAGAGCATACGCTAGCAATTCGTAAATGTTATTGGGACTAAAAACTCTCAGAGATTACGATAAAAATATTTTCGAGAATGCCACCTTACGCGAAGTAGCTGAACTGCAAAACTTTTAAAGTAACCTACGTACATTTTTTTAAACACGAATTTGTACAAAACAGCTAAATGTATAGTCATGTCTTTTGTTATGTAAATAGGCTTCTATTGGATAATAAAGATTAATATTTTTTCCTACAAATGTATTTGAAAAATATAATATGAATGAAAAAGAAGTGGAATGAAATGACTTACACATATAAAATAATGCAATGAAAAAATGGGCAAAGCTTCGAAAATAATAAATTGTACTTTACATACAACAGGGCTTATTTACTTATAATTGAAAAAAATAAGCTTAGTGAAAAATAGATAAGCAATTTAAATTGTCAGCGACTTTTCAAATAATAAATTTCGCGGGAACTCAGTATATAATTCTACTATTTAACTTTTGAAAATACCTAAATCATAAATTATTTTCATGGTAAATTTAGTATTTATTTGGTGTATCTGTAATAGTAATAATAAATAACGCAAATACATCCGCGTGCCAGTACCATTGTTACTGGAAAAGAAATAAATTCTAAGCGAGTTTTTATACGTTACAACTCAAAATAGTTCCATAAATACCACACGTAACATGTTTTATGATAATATTTGTCGAGTAGGCGGAAAATTGTACTTTAGATTTTATTTTATTCTCGCGTGTCGAGCAGCCGAAAGATGTAATTCTTTGGCATTACGCAAGCGCGCATTAATATCTGTTAATGCGACCGGTGTTTCAGCAATTTACTGTATCGTTGCGTTCGTCGTTTAGATGCTAAATCGGTCGGTTAGTTAGTGAAATGCAACACATGGGATATTATTCGTTAAAAAAGAAAGCCTAGGTGTATTCGATTATTCATGTCTGTAATTGCTACGTCTATATTTAGAAGCTTGTTACATGACAATTTTTTATCCGTTTCCGTCGAATCTTTAATGAACTGATTACATTTTTACCGACATTCATTGGCAATTAATTAGTCCCGTTTTTATATAATAAATAACTGACTGCAAATATAAATGTTAATACGCAATGTGTATTTATTTAGCACTTCCTAACGTTGATATCCCAATTTATATATGAATCAAAGGAATATCGTAATTAAATAAGGATGTAACAAAATGTAATAGATATGTGTTTAGTTAAAAGTAGAATATGTATAAATTTCATATAGTTGCTCCCATAAGTATTTGTAACTTAGTATACTTTTGTAAGTTTATGTTGACATAATTTATTTAAATAGTTTAGATATAATTCATCACCCAACAGTTTTAAAAAATATAAATAAAAAGTGCAAATTCTTGTAAGCAGCATATTCGTATACTCGAAAGCATTTCAACAACATTAAACACAACAATATAAAAGAATACTGTACTTTAATATTTAGTTGAGTATTCTTTCGATTGTATAACATACTTTAATTGGCACTGATTCTACTAATATATTTAGAAATTTGGGACTATGTGTCCTGAGTCATTGTCTAAGAAATCATTTTGAATTGTGTATTTTCTTATTCAAAATTTTAGTTCACCCCATAGATATTCTTTGGGGTTTATGTTTAATGATTGGATGGAGAACATATTTAAACATTTACGAGCCTCATAAAGTAACCATTGATGAACAACAAAGGCCGTACATTGTGGGATATTTTGGAATATTACCTATCTTCCAGACCAAATTTCACAGCATTGTGAATACATTATTTTGTAGAATGTCTAAATAAATAAATTTATTTATGATACCATTTATTTGTGTAAAGAACTTACGCCATTCTTTGTTATATACCCCCAAACTATCATTGAAACATCCCCATGTTTAATTGTGCTACGAAAGATCTCCTTGCTTAAGGTAGAAAATAAATCTTCCTAGCTATGATAAAGCTAGCTAATTGTTTTTTTTTTTCTTGAAACGCATATATTCAAGTGTCAATGAGGTGATGCTCCGTTCTGACGGAAAAATGTATTCTTCTGAATGTTTATTCATTTGAGGCACAGGCCAGTTTTGCTGCATTCGTAGATATGTTACTCGAATAATTGTGTCGCTATTATAGTCGCAAACTAACTGAACTCACGAATGCAAAAAAATCTGGTGCTGCATAGTAGCCATCTTCTATTATCGTTGTTACAATAGACTCTTACTTGAAGATTTTTCTTAGTTTCCTTTTATTGTTCTTGCGGTTTTTTTAATAGTTATAAATTAATAATTTCAGCACTTTTTCTATATTATTAATATCCATATTTTATCCACTTCTTCTTGTTCCTTAATACTAATAACTAGATTCCTCTCAAATAACCACATTTTCTGCTGGTAGTCTTGTTTTTTAAATTTACGTTTAAGACTCATTCACAAGCGTTGTCTTTCGAGTTCTTCCAGTGTCATACTTTAATTGCTGGTGTTCCATTGATTATGTTGTCAGCTGTTTCAAATATATTTCTAGCCGCATCTAGTGGTATCAGGTGCTATTGTACAACCACAGGAGACCCCCGGAATACAATTTTTTAAAAAGCAATTCTTGTGAAGATTTACGTTTTTCTATTACGACTTTTAAGACATGGTTTTCGGATATACATACACTACCGCTCAGAAGTATTTGGGCACCCATACATTTAAAGAAAGTGATTAAAAGTACGGGTGAAAAAGTGAACATATATTTATTATTTACATGTACATAGCTAATTACATATCTGTCAGTAGGATTACATATTATATCTAAACTTGTGATTCGTCTACGTGACCTCCTTTGTTTTTAATAACAGCAGCACACAATCGCGGCATTTTTGCAATTAGTTTCGTCAAGGTATCTGGTGTTATCCGGACCTATCATTCTTGCAGCTTCTTCCACAAATAAGCCTCCGATGTTGGTACTCCTTTCCGGACTTCCCTATGAAATTCCTGCCACAATAACTGTATGGAGTTTAGATCGGAGCTTTGTGGAGGCCACTCCAGAGCTTTGATGGATTGGCCTGCTTCAAAGTGTCACAAATAGTCTTTCTACAGTTTAGATTTATGCTTCCGATCACTATCTTGTTCGAATATAAAATTCAGACCTAAAGGTCTTAATTCTGAAGGATACCATTGTTATCTGCTTCTGGGCTTCCGGGCTGTAACTGCGTCACTTGTATATCTGCCGACGTTTCGTACCCATTTGTATGGGACATCTTCTACCATGAAGATGTCCGCAAATTTAACATGTTTAGCCATCGAATTATCTCCTTGTATAAAAACACTTTTTCACCGTGCCGGACACTTTAAAGAAACGGCCGTGAAAACATTTGCCGTGCTGCAAGTGTACCAACTTCCATACAAACTTTTAAAAATTCATTTGGTAAATATTTCACATTATTATGTAATTTATAAAACACAATTTACACGCTTTTAACGTCCTAGAACTTCCAGCGAGAGCCAACACAATTTTCTAGTGATAACTTACCATTTAATCCCGTCAAACGCAAAATACCTATTTTTGTGCTTTCAAAAATGTTTTTTTCAAACTCAACGATCTTTTCTATTCACTGTTATTGTAGTAAATACATTACTTACTTCCAATAATAATTTGCTTTAAGAATTGGGCATTGCATATTAAAATACCATCCATTTAATTATTTGATGTTAATGTGTGAGAAATCCAAATATTGCATTAGCTAACGTACCCAAGCGTCTACAAATAGTTAAATATAGTATTGCTTGATATATTTAATATTTCTACTATATGTTTTCAACTAAAGCCTTTATTTGGTTTTGATCAGTAGTGGAAAAACTTTTTTAGTGTGTAGAGATTTCTATGCAAAAATTACCAGCTCTAAATTTGAACCACTTACGAATGTTTGATTCTGATACGGCACCTTCGCTTACTTTTCAGACCGTTTGAATAGTATTCTTCTCTTTTTGATTATAAAATAGTAGTGCATTCATAAAATGGGCTACATTTTTTACTATTACAAAAATTGTCTCAAACTGTTAAATTATACATGAAACACAACTGCACAGTACATTACCATCTGTACGTAGGATATACATATACACATATACACTTATTCGTGTAACTTACATGTTGTAGTAACACGCTCAAATATATGGTATTACATGTAAAATTATTGTGAACTACGGAAGAATTTAATGTCTTTTACACCTGATCATTCACATCTGATATTAACTTAAATATTACTTACGTGTTTATCCATCATAAACATTATAACAATCATATAAGAAATATTCCGAATTTATTATTGCTAGGTGTAATTTGCGAAAACACTCAAAATAATTAAGAATACTTGATCGATCCACATACGACTTTTAAAACTAAATAATTATATTTATTAACTGCTTCTGATAAATGAATGCGTTTTATTATTCTTGTACATCGAAAATCATATCAAAGAAAGAATAAATTCATTTATATTAAAATGTTACGACTACGTAATGAGAACCTCCAAATTTGTTAATACATCTGTTATAGCTTTTGCCGATGCTTATCTCTTTGACAGTTTACACATGTAGCAGTCACGGGAAATGTATATTTTTATGACGCTGTGTTCACTTTTACCATAGTTGCGAGGGGTGAAATTGACCTGTATAACAAGGGCGGATATCTTAACAGATGGAGCGACTAATGCGATACATATCGAATATTTTAAGACCATATTTATGTAGATATGTATATAAGTATATGTACATATCTACATATAAGTATATGTACTTGCGCTACTTTTATGTCTAAAATTCCGTTCATTAGGTTTTACAAAATGAGTTTTTTTATTTTAACATATAAAACAATTTAATATATAGTTCTATGTAGGTGTATGTGTATTAAAGTGATTTAGAACGACTTTTAGTAAGGGCGAAAATATTTTCACAGATGACTTTTGTATACTTCGTTATGCTTACATATTTATATATTTCCAAAGTAAAAGGGGGCAAGTGAAAAACAAGTAATGTAGAAAATAGTAAAGAATGTCATTATCTTAATTCAGTGTATACCCCAAATCCTTTTGTGATTTTTTTATTAACATTATCTTGCGGTTGACTTATGCTCTTCAACAATAAATTATTATCATTGGCAAATGAAGCAAGGAAGAGATAAGATCTTGACCCATGCAGGCGAAACTGACTATAATTGAAATAAATTTAATATTATGGTCCGAACAAATGAATAAACGAACTAAACTTCGAATAGGTAAGGTCTTAGTGGAAATCATTAGTTTAAGAAAAGACTGAATATAGAGAAAAATATTTAAGAAGAAAGAGAAGGGCGACGATCGAATTGGTATGGACATGTAAGAAGAATGAAAAATCAAAGACGGCAATAAATTCCATAGAATAGATTCCATCGTCTAGAAGGAGATGGAGAAGGCCACTAAGATGGGACAGAACAAGTAATGAAAGGTATAGACAAAAGGGATCTAGGCGATTATCTGTGCACAGACAGAGATAGATGGAGCAGAAAATGAAAGAACTGGTAACGGAGATACTTTATCGGGAAAAAGTAATCTATTTTTTGTTTTTCATATATGAATCATGGGAATAATGTTCGAAGTTTTTTGAATGAAACATTCCTAAGTCGGTAACATGCATGTACGGGATTCAATGAATGGCCTGCACAGTCTCTAGTTTTAAATTGCTTAGATTTTCTCGTTTGGGGTAATTTAAAAGTCCGTGGTTTATATTAGACGACTGCATAATCTGGACGAGTTATGGCAGGGAGTAAACGAGGAAGTGCAATTAAAATCGTGAGGCGGCACAAGTGTTATTCAAGAATTTATTTATAGACTTGCAATACTGTCCAGAGATGAACGAGCATCATTTCGAAAACTTCGTTAAGTGATTTTGTTATTGTCTATATTTTTTGTGCTCATTCTTATGTTTTCATCAAAATTTGCTTTGGTATATTTAATTAAATATATTTGTCGCTATATAATAAATGGTGATAAAACTTATTAGTACTAAACTCCCAAAGCAGAGCTCTATTGAAATTTTCAAAAATATACAAGGTGTTTTATTTAAAATAAAAAGCTGAACATCATTTCCGGCTAAATCGGAACACGAACATAAAGGTGAAAAATTTTATTAAAATCTAAGCATAAAATATAAATTTGAGGGCACGATTACGAACTATACCTCACTGTTTATTCCATGAACAATTTTTGTTAAATTTTCTAAAATAGTTGTCGTAAAACGCAATTATTCTTTATAGACAGCAATTGCTAATGTACTAACATTTTCTTACCTTTCTTACTGATGAATAGATGACTTAAATGTAATATAAAAAATGGATGAGATTATCATTCTGAATACGAACAAAGTGTTTTTAAAATGATAGGAAATAATGTTTCTATGGTTTGGCGATAAGTACAATCGTCACAGAGCTGTTATATTTATAAGCAAGTTGTTGTGATATACAAGTCCCAAAGAAATTACGCACGATAATGCAATGTAGAAATAGAAGAAAATATTATATAAATTACCAATATAATGACACAAGCAATAATTTATTAAAGCACGTATCATTTGCGTCAGTAAAACGGCCAAATCGTTGCTACTTAATAAGTGTGGAGTAAATATAGAAATAATAGCAAGAATAATTGATCAAACATTGTATTTAATTATCACCAGACCAGCCAATTTTTATTGGCAATGTAGTATGTAAGTACGTATATACCAATAAACGTATAAATGGGCAGAGCGATTAGCCTTGGATCAGTCACCGTAAATACTCGGTATGACTTATTACGAACCTGGTGTGCCGACAAATGTGACCGTTCTAGTTACCACAAAAGATTAAGCTTTACAGAAAAACAAATGGTTTTTGATGCATTCTGTTAAACTGCATTTGTTTGAGCATACACGATTTTGAGATGTTATGCCTTTCCACAAAGAAACTTAGGCGCACTAAGAATAATTATAATTACACTATGATGTAAAAAATTTTTGAAAGCAATCGCTGAAATAAGGGAGGTATTTTTCACACAATAATATAATAATAAATATTTATTTATTTAATTTATGACACACTATCGAATCTATACCATTCTGGAATTTTTGGTTTAGAAATAAGTTAAATTACTGACTTCCACGAAATATTACTTAGATTTTGTTATATGCCTTATACGCCTTATAATGCGTTTTGTAATATCTGAAATTAGTTCCAAATAAATGATCAAAGAAGTAGTAGTAGTAGTAGGATGAACACCTGGAATAAAAGCTGTGTAGTAATAAATATTAGGCAATAAAAGATTATCAAAATTTTGTAAAAGTTTGTATAACCCAAGAACATGCCTGTGTAATTTGTCATTGAATACCATTCGTAACCATTTCTTTCATGCAACCATAATTCAATTTTTAAATATTATTTGGACATACATAATGTATTGTATACAACTCTAACTAGATAAAGTTGAACTACCGCCCTTATGTGACACACCAACACATTTTCATAACTTTTCAAGAACTGTCAACCTTGTACATTCCAATGTAAAATGTCAAAACCAATACTTACAATTAATAACTAGTGACTAAATGTAAAATTATTTCGATCATTGCTTTTAGATAACGCTTCAAATTACGGCTACTACGTTAACAATAAACAAATGACATTTTAATTCATTTGTTTTAAACATTGAGCAACGAAATTTGATTGAGAAATAAGTTTTATCTCCATCACACACGTACAGTTCTTACATATACATACATATTACATTAACAAATGTATTGTTGAATTAAATTTGGTCCAGGCATGACATTCCTTATACGTGAATTTGTATCAAATATTGTAGATACCCGGGAGGGAGCCTTGACTTAATTCCGGTTGTATTGTGGGTGTTCGCCGAACAAGGACCTTTCTGTACGTAATAGGCATTTATGTTAAGTAATTTTTTAATAAACTGGATCGATATTTTTGACAGTTGCTGATAACATTATTATAGTTATTAGGTTCACGTTTGCAATCATCGGTGTCAATCAATTATTTCCAAAGGCGTTGTTGTGTATAGCATAAATGTGTTTTTTAATTGTTAGTCGTGCGTAATAGATCCTTAATTTATGTAAACATATGAATACAATTGGCTTAGTACGGACATATTTTTGAAATTAAAAATTAAATAGTGTAATTATAATGGCGTAACTAAATACGAAAAAAACTCATGTCGCGCCCATTAATATATACAAAATGCACTAATAAAGTGGCTAATTATTTTCCTAAGTTATATGGCTATCGTTTTTGTTCCATACCGTTGTTATTATAGCAATATTAATTGTTTTAATTTCCAATTACGAATTTTATTTTCGCTTTATTTTTAATTACATAATTTTATATATATATATATATATATATATATATATATAAGCAAGTACATATACATATATGTATATGATGTACGCGCAGTGAAATTAGGGCCACCATATAAATTCAATTTTTGGTAATATTTTTACAAGAAGTAAGACAAAATGTGAATAACATAAAATTATAATGTATTTTTAAATAATATGAAATAATATTTTGTCGTCAGTTTTTGTTTTGATCACGGCAGAAATTTTTTTCGATATGCAAATCCTGATTATTATTGCGCCAAATATCTTCCTCTCTATATTTTATTTTAAAACAGTTAGGATCGGATTTGGAGTTAAGTAAGCAATCCGTTTTAAACTATCCCATATATTTTCGGTTAGGTTTAGGTCTGAGAAGTTGTCTGGGCACGGCAAGAACTCCAAATTACTTTAGGAAAACAAATCCTTCATTGATTTGGCTCTCTGGCATGGTGCACTTGCATAAATTTATAAACACGTTCAGAACTTAAAAGCCAATGTATGGAGTTAGTATTGATTTCATTATGGGTTTGCGCTGTATTTGCTTCTTTGTATTCGGGATATAACACAGGCCCTAGCTCCTTTCCTGATATGTAGGACCAGATCATAATAGCTGGAGAATGTTTAACTATTCTAATCATTACAGTTTCATAGAAATGCTCATGAAGCGGGAATTTTCCGTTACCGTCTCTAATGAATACTGAATTTATAATTTAAAGAAAGGTGTTAATTTGGTAATTTCGAGATGGAAATCCAAAACTGATAACTATTTTAAAATGAACAAATTTTCGTACTAACCATTATCTCTAAAAATTGGATCGTCTTTTATCCTAGTTTTATTTTTATTGAATATTGAATTTCAGCTACGAATAAGGGTGCGATTCGAAAATTATTTAGTTCTTGTGTATTCCTGGAACTAGCACAATGTAAGATTAGTGTTAGTCTAGAACAGAATTCTTACAACAATATTGTATTTATGTTACAAATCAATACTTACGCTATTTATTTGTATACCATATTTATAACAGTATTAGAGTATAAAATAGGTGATATAATGGATTTGAAATATATAGGAGAGAAATTATTTAAGTTGGAATAATTAGTGATAAATAAACACTAATTGAAGTGCTATAAATAAGAAATGAAGTAATATTAAGTGCTGTTTACACGTACATATATAAAGGTGAAATTATTACCAGCGCATGTCTGATAAAGCATCGAAATTAGTTGACATTACAAAAATAATTTGGGATTTCTACACATGTATATTTGATGGAAATTTAGGTAGGAGTCATATATGAACTTAAAGAAGTGGAAGAATATCAATTCAAAAATTTACGCTTGATACTGATAGAAGACGGACTGAGATAAGTTCTATAATTATAGTTCAAGATTTTCAATTGAAATAAAGAATATATAGGCATTATAATTATTTGTTTATATAAATTTTCCAGAGTTAATTAATATATTAGAAACATTAAGTAAATAGGTAAGAAGATTATTATTAAATTTAAATAGTAAATGTGAATCAAATTGAAATTTGTTGAAAGTTTGTGATAGCAAGTAAAGAAAAGTTCTATTTTTTTTAATATAATTGTTTCGTTCAAAAGTTAAATATATTTTATATTTATTTCCTTGATTGTCAGCAAAAAGTGAAGTCGAAAAATTTCAGTAAAAATAAAGATTTACAGATAAATAAACAAGATAATTTATACTAATTTAAATATTCTGTCAAATGATTCAGTTTATTTATAATTTTAAATTTTGAAAGAAAAGAAAATATATCGATATAAAATAATAATATAATATAATGAGAAAAGGATACAAATGCCAATTATATTTTTTGATCTTACTACCAGTAAATATATCCAACAAAATATGTTTTAAAAATCACATTAAAACATTAATTATTATTCGTTTATTACAAATCTTATCTTTGAATTTTTCACTATAATATACATAATTTAAATAATCTCTTGTATCTTTCTTACTTAACGCTTCGTCTGTTACCTTAATGTGCTGAAGTGTATGATATTATCTATTTTTAAATTTCCTTTACACTTTTCTGTCTTTGACCAGCTGAGCGACCTTCTGTCTCTTCTTCTTTATAGAACATCTTTAGCGTCAATGTTTCATATTTTGGACGATTTACTTCTTTCATTCCCCACGATCATCCATGCTTCCCATACTTTTTTAGTCTATCTGTCCAATTCTAACCATATTACTTAATGTTCAATTTTCACATCCATGTATCATTGTTGGTGTTTTATGGTTCTGTATATGGTCGTTTTGACTTTATTTGATACCCGTTTATTATTTAAAATTTCTGTGTTTAGTGCATGTTTGATCTAATCTGTTATTTATTTCATAGTCTATTGTCCCCAGATACATGTAGTTATCCGTTTTTTTTTCTATTTTTTTTGCTGTCTATAACTATTTATTGGTATATTATCTACTTCTTTCTGTTCCCTTGATATAATAATAACAATCAATGCCTTTTCATCTCTAAACATCTTAATGCCAATTACAGGGGTCATTTGCAGACCATTAGTTATACCTTTGACTTAAGATCTTTGCTTGTCATTTGCTTAAATTTGAAAGAGAATCCCCGAAAAACCTTTCCGAATAGCAGGCCGTCGGATTCAATCCCGGAACTCCCTGCATGATAGGTATGTAACCTACCACGAAGCTATGAGCCGGTTTAGTTTCATTACTTGTGTTTTTTATAATATTTAATCGAAATTTCTTTCTATTTTCTATTTTTAATAAATATATTCATTAAATTTGAAATAGTTTCTATTGTAATTATCTTCAAAATAATTTTTCAGGTTCATAGTAAGAAAGTATGTATGTACATTCTGTGTCACACATATAATACATTTAACAAAATTCTGTAATTTAATTGTAAATCTGTGGAAATAATAAATATTATTAACTACTATTATATTATTATTAATAAATATATATTACCTCCAAATATCAGGTTTTTTTATGAATTTTTTTGTAATATTTTTCAATACGTTTATTGCATTTTGGTTTCTCGTTTATAAAAATATTTACGTATTTAATATACAAATGTATTGATTATTTAATGTTCATAATATAATAATCTACTATTATTTCATTTAATAGTGAATAATACTTAAATTAACGAGACTTCCAATGAAACGGGAAAACTATGTGGCATTTTATAAATGCATAATCATTCCATAATTTTTCTATTACACAAACAAGTATTTACACTTAACAACTACTTACATTACATAAGAGACGTTCAATAGTAATAACAGTAATAAAGATCCGACGAAAATTTTTCCTGGTAGTGAAAATCTATTATCGTACGCTGCTTGAGAAGTGATTTGTGTACATGTCTAAAGACATGTACAGTATTAATAGGCTTAATAGTAGCGTCAATTTTATTGTAATTTAATTGATTGGAATAAATGATATGCACAATATCTTACGTCATTTACCATGTTCTTTTTAAATTAAATTAAATTACAAAATATATTGATATCGTCGAATGATACATCTTGCAAGTTTTTATAATTGTTTATTGATAAATGTTATTGTCTGTCAATACTTGAAACCTAGAACAAGCATTAATTAATAGTTAATAGCTACCAATAATATAATACGTAGTAAACGCACGAAAAACAACGTTTGGAATATTATAATATGAAATTTAAGAAACTTTTCTAGCTTACTATTTGATATTTTATTAAAGATATAACTAGGAGTACAATCGAATAAAAGAGTTTAAATAAACGTTAATGAATTAAACCAGCTTATTTAATTCAAATCGAAAATGATAGACAAGGATATGTAAAGTGTTCACGTATGTAACTGTTGGTTTCAAATTACGAGGGAGCGTTTTTATATTCGCGGAATGAGGGACAAGGGGTGAAAATAAAAAAACCAAATTATTTTTCTTTTTCAATATATTCACCTGCAAGACGGATACATTTTTCACATCTTTCAATTAATTTATTTATACCCTCATAAAAAATGATTTCTCTTTATCTGCAAAATACGCCGAAACTGCCTCCTTGACTTCATCATCGGCAGTAAATTTTTTACCCCGCAGCTCTTTTTTCATTTTCGGAAACAGGTAATAATCACTCGGGGCCAGGTCTGGGCTGTAGGGTGGGTGATTCACAATTTCGAAGTCCACCTTATGCAGGGCAGCTAATGCAACGCGGCTCTTGTGGACGGGCGCGTTCTCGTGCAAAAGCAGAACACCGTTTGTCAATTTTCCCCGTCTTTTCTCTTTAATGGCTTCTTTTAGTCGCTCTAATATTGAAGCGTAATATTCTCCGGTTATACCTTTATCTTTATAATCAATCAACAATATTCCTTCCGAGTCCCAAAATACCGTTGCCATGAGTTTCCCAGCTGATTGTGACACTTTAAATTTCTTGGGAGGTGCTGTGCCCTTTTTATGCCACTGCATGGAGTCTTGTTTGGACCCAGGTTCATAATGATGAACCCAAATTTCGTCTCCAGTAACAATTCCACTCAATACACCATCCTTGTCTTCATTATAGAGTTCCAAAAATGCACGCGAACACTCTACGCGCTGTTGTTTTTGCGGCGGCGTGAGCATTCTCGGCACCCATCTTGCGCTGACTTTAGACATGCCGAGATGATCGTGTAGGATTTTAAAAATTGTTGTATCGGATACTCCAACCATTTCTGCGAGTTGTTTCTCCTTTAGTCGAGCATCTTCGAGTACAATTTGTTCAACTTTTTGGATAAGTGCTGGCGTGGTCACCTCAATGCTCCTGCCCGGCCTCGGGTCGTCTTCAAGGGATTCCCTTCCTTGTTTAAATAAACTATGCCACTTGTACACCATGGTTTTTCCTGGACAAGAGTCGCCGTAAACCAATGACATCTCATTCATTATGGTCGCGACAGATTTTCCTTGCCTGGTAAGGAACTTTATAGCGGCACGATATTCGATTTTTTCCATATTTCACTTTTCACTCCTGATTATGTTACTTGGTTGACGATAGCTCAAAGACTAACTGTCTCATAACAATGAAACTTCGTATTTATACTAATCATGAGTCGCTGCACAGGCCACGCCCCCAATGCGCCTACTCACCCCTCTACAACCCGCTCATCCCGCGAATATAAAAACTCTCCCTCGTATAAATACGAATTTATTGAAGCGCCTATAATACTTCATATTACATTATTATCCGAATTATAAATTTACCAACACCTTATTTAAGTATCAGATACAATGCGCTTAAGTATATCTATATGCAAATAACTTAATGAAGAATTTTAAGGGTAAATAGCTGCTGGTTATGCCAAAATCATACACGTTCGAGGATAATTTGGCGGGAAGTGAGCTACGATTACGCAGGCGTGAGCCGGAAAAATCGTTTTAATTATAATCAGCGATTTTTATAGTCTTTCGTATGCTGATTACGGAAAAAATAATAAAAAAATTCCATCACGCATAGTTTAATAACAAATTTCACTTGAAATTAGGTAAATAAACAGTACAATGTTAAATCTTAAAAAAATGAAATTAGGTTTAGATTGGCCGTGAGAAATATTAATTTGGTTGTGTGGCAACACTGAATAGCTATCAAACCTTTGTTTGATCACAGCGATCCTACAGCAGAAAAAGCACAAAACGAAGTTTTGATGGGATGCGAAGACGATACTGCAAGGACTATTAAACAAGAAGATCATTCTGTTTTATTAATTTTGTGTTATTTTTATGAAAAATGTTGCGATTTTAATAAAATGTAATAAAATTGTATATTCCATAATTTTTTGAGTAGATTCTTTGCAGGCCTGTGTTATTTGTCATTTTTTTATGGTAAGAAGTGAATTTTGGTTCATATCTAACATTGGATTCGAAATTACAGCAGTGTTTGTAAAGTGTCGAAATAGACAATTTTAAAGTGCAAACTCACAATTGAGGAATTTAAAAATAAAGGATTCCAACTACTAAAACATTTTTTTCCCGTTAATATGTCTCTAGTGTCATACATACTCTCATGGTTCTATGTACCTTCTATTTACAAATGAAATAGTACGCTGAATGATAAAAAAAATACTGTTGTATTTCCTCTAGCTGCTTATTTTCAAATAGTCTGAGTACCAACTATTAAATTTTTCTCATGTTAAAGGTACAGAAAGTATTAGAAAAGAAAATATGTAAAAGAACAAGTGGTGAACAATATAAGCGTCTGTAGCTGCTAAGGAATCACTGATGAATCATTGATGAAATTTTCTTTCAATTCACATACAAGGAATCTATTGCAGATTAGTTGTAAACGTAAACATTATTGAATATTTATAAATTTGACCGATAGAACCATCTATTTCAAGAATTTTATAGGGTTTACGGGCTAACTCAAGGCACATATCTTATGGACTTAATGCAGATCGTTCTAGTTAAACGTCGATGTCACGGCAATTATAAGAATTTTGCAGAAGGTAACAGACTAGGTCAAGTTTATTACATTGTACCAGTCCGAAAAGTGGATCATAAGCAAGGGAGCCCGAAAATATGGACATGAATAAGATAAATATTGGTGATTAACCCGGCATTGGTCGCTAGGATAGATTTGCACTGATAGGTCGCGCGTGAGATATTCTCTCACATCGCAGATTTAAGCTATTTGAAGTGATGTAGATGACAAAATATAAAGGTTTTTTTTAAATTTTCAACAATTTATTTATTTCCGATACAAAAGTTACAATATGCATTTTTTTACAAAGCTTATCTATGTAAATATGGTAATTTAATTATAATGTAGGCCTTCCATTAATGAAATAAAATAATAAATTCTATTTAAAATATAAGATAATACCTTTTTTGTTCCCTTCATGACAATCTAAATGTTCAATCTGATTGATCATTTATTGATTGTGAAATACAATCCTCACACGTAAAAATTGTGTGGGTAGGACAAATAGGTCTGCTACAGACATGACATTTTTTTTTGTTTTTTTGTTAGCTCTTCTTGGGCAAAATACACAGAATCCTTCTGAAGCCACCCTTTTTGGTGCTGTTGGTTCTTCCTCAATTCTAGCAATTCTCTTGATGGATAATTTGAGATCTTGCGATAAATTTCCAACTGTTATCATATTTGTAGGGTCCATCCGGTTGTTTCCCTGCATAGATCTCCAAATTTGCTGTATAAAACATACGAGAGTCCACTAATGCCCAAATTTTAATCTCGTACTTAGCAGGTTTATTTCCAATGTATTGTCTAAATTTACATTGTCCTCTAAAGGCTTCAAGCATCTCATCAACTGTAGCGTATTCACCTATTTGATAGTTTAATTGACACCTCATAACAAATTCTTCAAATATCTTTCTAATAGCCGCCAGGTTATCAACGGCACTTCGAGCTCCTCTGTCACGAAAATCATCAAATCTCAAGGCACGAAACAATAAATAAAAACGCCTTTGACTCATTGTTGCTCTAAAGCATTCGATACCTGAGCCATCACTAGCCCACAACTCATTTAGATTCAAGTGATTTGCCTTTTTCACTCCTGCCATATATAGTAAGCCTAGTACAGCACAAATTTCTTCGAAATTTGTCTCGTTACAATCTCTGGGTCGCGTATATTTCTCTCGAAGTTTCTCCAAATACGTATTGGTACAAGTCACGATGTATTCAATAGTTTCGTCTGGGAAGAATAATTTCCACGAATCTATAATTGATTTGGCATTTTTTGCAGGATCCTTTACTCCTGGAAGATGAATGACAATGTTTTTCTTCTTGGTTCTAATAGCAGCATTAGTCTGTAGAGGATGCGCAGACCAAGTAGTTTTATTGTCCCTTCCTAAATACGTATGTCCTGATATCACCGGCTCATTTTCTTCATCGCCACTCTGTTCCGTGTCTGTGTCGTGGTCACTATGCTCACTGTCAGAGTCACTTTCACACTGATCCGCACGGTTTTCAGGAATACTGTCTTCTAAATCTTGTAAAGAATCAGAAGCACGCATCAAGTACTGGAGGAGCAGCCCACTCATTTTTCTCTGAGAAAGGAAAAAAATTGTATCCTAAAACAAGTACAAATTGAACAATGAATTATTATAATTACCTAACAACGATTGTGTCTCCTCATATTGACGTTGCGCCAAGTAGACGATTCTTTTTGCTCGCGACGCAAACATATTGAAAAAAACAAACGGAGACGCGGTTGGTCGCACGTGAGATAATCTCTCATGAATTCTAATCGAAACTTACTCCACCACAGTTAGCGCCCAACTAACTGAAGCAACCTAACCGATGTACGGATATTCTACGGAGGAGGGTGTAGGCTATAGCTAGACGGCGACACGTGATGCTACAGTTCCAGGGAAAAAAGTTAGATAACGCAAAAGATTTTTGTGAGAGAAAATCTCACGTAGCGACCAATGCCGGGTTAATCACATTAATAGCTTAGCTAGATCAGAAAGTTACTATAACGGGCACAAAATATGCAAGTTGCATATACAGATTATATCGTTGTTTAGTAGCTCTTCAACACGGTAAGTTTAATATACTGGTAAAAGCTACACATCATCAACGTAAAATGGAGACTGCGAAAACTAAAATTTTTGCACCATCAATAGTCAAGACGCCATGTAAGTTATGAAAAATTGAAGAACCCACAAGTTTAAAATATATTATTGCAGTGGATTTGTTGCAAATGCTTTTCATACCTAGCCTAACACATGGCAATATGTTTTATATTCGTCAACTTTCATGTTACAATAATGGAATCCACATTAATGACACAAATATGGCTTTCATGTGTTTACGGTATCAACTATGGAGCGTGGAGGAAACGAAATTAGTTAATGCGTTCTTAAAACACTTCAATCCGAAATAATATTCAAAAAGATATTAAATCTTTCGAGCGATAGTTGTATTGGACAGAACAAACATAAAATGATGTTCTAGCTTTAATGTTGTTAGTACGAAGTTGTGTACTTGAAAAAATAAATCACAAATTTCCAGTTAAAGGCCGTACTTACCTTCCTTGTGATAGATATTTTGAGGAATAATTGAGAAAAGGAAGAGAATAACAAAGACGTATTTACTAATCGATTTAGAAGTGATGATTAAGACGATTAAACATAATAAATCCTTTTCTTGTAGTTACGATGTGCAATGAAGGCTATCATGATCGGAAAGCTCTGGTTGAAGTTTTATTAAATACAACAAAACTGAACATAAGCAAAGCTTTCTGAACTCAAGTTAGGAAAGACAAGTCAACTACGTTTTATATTCAGCTAACAATGAAATTAAGTGGATTGAAACAAATGTTTTGATAAATGGGAGGAAGGAAAATTGTAGGAAGGTAATATCTTACGCACTAGACTGCAAAGCAAAGAACCTTAGTGCTGATTACATAGGGAATTTAAGAACTATGATCAAGTTCTTGAAGTTACAAAATTATACGCAATTTTAGCATAAATCTGATGGAATACAATTCGACCCTTTTTAACATAATCAGTGATTTTCGTGGATTCTTTCTTAGGATCTTCACTACAAATTATTAATGTTGCTAATGCACTCGTTTTTAAATTTAGTTTTAATGTTTTAATTATAATAACTAAGCATGTTATCTCTTAAATGTATTTTTTAATAATTGGTAGAAATTATTGTGAAAACATTAAAGAGCATGAATTGTTTTGTTCTCTCTTCCTTCAGAAGTTGCAGCAGATGAATATTAGATAGTTTATCAGAATCATTTGAAACAACAAAAAATGTTGGAAACTGAACTGTTGGAATTTTATATCTTTAATCAAAAAAATAGTATAGAAATGAAATCTATGCGAGGATTCTATTATATACTTTTTTTTATTATCTATAATTTCATGCAGATGCACTTATGTTTTAGGTATGTAATAAAATTAGGACCGGAAAAATTGCACTCGGTGTAATAAAATACAGGATTCATCGAGATCACTTAAAACATCTGTAGGCCAGGCGTTCTTATATATATATATAAGGGTTTACATATGTTTAGTCAGGATAAGTTTCTTTATACACAATTTTATTTTTAGTCTTGCGTAGTTCATCTTTATAAGTAGATCTTCTTAGTTTTCCAATTATAAATAAATAAAACAATTTAAAAACAGAATATCAAAGTGTATTAACTAAATTCCGTCGAACATGAACTTTATTAAATATATAAATTAATTTAGTTTCACAACCCAATCTAGAAGTAACTAAATTTTCAACATAACCAAAGTATAACTCATCATATTCACTATTGCATTCTGTACATTACTCGTAACTTGAACGGAGTTTGTGAAACATGTTTTTAAGAACAGGTCGTCAATAGTTTTCGAGGGGTTCTCAAGCTACGTGTTAGTTTAGGAGAATAAGTAAAATATGGAAATTATGTGCTATGGGAAATTACTTCCTAAAATTCTTATGAAACACATTAACAGATGCTTTCATTGTATCTATGACGTGGCAGAATCTTCTGACATATCTCAGAAATGGTACTAGAATCTGATACATATAGCAACTTATAATAGCACTTCTGTGGACACGCAATTGTTACATGCACACTATAAAGTGGTTTCTCTACGACTATGTCTGATTGTTGAAATTCAAGAAGTCGGTTGGTAAATCCATTCAGATAGCCATTGCAAATATTAAAACACAACACACAACTATCGCTCAGCATTTTATAGGAGACCCTATGTTCTCATTCTTCTAATAGATGTTTGAATGAAATTAATTTTGAAAGATATGGCCGGAGACTTTGTTTAAAGATTGTAAGACTTGTCCAAGGAGCCCTTCTCTGATTCGCATTAGTTGTCACACTAAGTAGACGACCTATTATTTTAAAACGTTTGCTTTTTTTCTGACCTTTAAAATTTTTTTAGTTAGTTAGTTGATGCTAACTAGCCTATTTCCGTATGAGGAAGGCAATGCCCGAATATAGAAATTTTTGCTTGTTGTGGTCGCACCATTTCGAATCTTTCTAGCATTAGATCGAATAAAATTGGTTAATTGCCATAACCACCATTGATACATATTTTTGTTATTTATCACTCAACGCGTTTATATTTTCATTCTTTTAGGTTTTGGTGACTTTTATTTTGAAGCATACTGTATCATTAGAAAAAGTACACACCTTCGTTTATAAAGGAACATTATTGTTCAAAATTACACAAATGGTTTTTAGTGTGTGTTTATCTGCAAAAAAAAGACCTTATAGATAGTCTCGTGTCCTTATGAATTTCATTTTCAACTCATATCATTATTAATTTTTACGTGTTACCTACAGCTTTTGGTGAACATCAACATAAAAAAAAACAAAAGTGAAAGAGCATTGCGCTGAATGAGATAGTCTTACTTATATATGTATATAGTACATTTGAGATCGTGCTGTCATTAGGAGCAGAAACACCCAGTAATTAGTTTTAGCACTTAACATAACTGTCTCGTCGAAGATAAGTGAACAAGAATAGGCAACGCGACGAGCACACATAATAGCCATGTAAGTATATGCGTATACGAGCAATGTTAATTTTAATTGCGTTTAGTTTATTTCACACGCTAAGGTAGGTCGCTTGATTAACATTTTCATCAATAATTACCACTAAATTCTATACTGATTTAATTAACCTTATCCAGAGTTGTTCTCTCCACCAAGTGTGGAGAAACACATCATCATAAAACAGGAAAAGTGGATATTAAGCAATTACCATATGAAAATTAAATCCGAAAAAATGCTCCAACAAATTATGTATTTCCTTCGAATATACATAATATCGGCTACAATTATATGCGCCTTAAATGATATAATTGGCATTGTAATTTAGAAAACTTTTCTCATTGAAGATAATTTATTCAAATGATATGCCATAACATATGGTAATTTCTTGGTAATTTATTAAGTAATTTAATCTGTAGCATACCACAATTGAGACTTAGGGGTATTAAACGAGAAGTTTTACAGTGAATATTTAACTGACACTGTGTTACAGATTATACGTAGCAATTGCTACCCGCCATCAATGCATATAATTAACTGTTTCAGCTTAATATAAATGACGACTCATTAAAACCAATGAAACTTGTTTTATAAAATCTTACAACGTTACATTAACGATATAAATCAACTTAACAACAAATTTTCATGCGTGTTATTAAAACAAAGCGACATAATTATATATACATATAATATATACATATTTTATATATATATATATATATATATATATATATATATATATATATATATCTAAAAGGCAAAACAAGTTGCGTTTAACGCAAGTTGCTTTTTTCCTTTTAGATTGTTATTCTTGAGTATTTGTATATTCGAAACTTACACTATCTTCTCTTAATCAATGCAAAACGTATTAGTATGCATCGCTGTTCTGTATATAATGTGTTGTTTTCCACTAAATATTTTTTATGGTTCTTTCTTTGCTATGGTTTAATAACGCTGTTGTTTACCTATCATTTGGATATTATCGCATCGTTCATGAAATTATATTACTATTAATTAACACCTGCATTTACGATTTATATCGTTCTGTTTACTATTTGTGCTAGTATTCTTGATTAGGTTAACAATACACATTTCTAGCTAGTTGTGAAATTTATTAGTTTCTTTTGTCAGTTGCTCTAAAGTTATAATTTCGAAATGATTCCCTCTTAAATAATTTTTTAAATATTAGGTAGTAGTATTTTTGCTTTTTTTAGAAAGTAAACATGAGATCAAAAAATATTTCTAAGACGTTCGCGTTATATAGTTAAAATTGCATGATTATATATTTTTTACAGGTGAATTGCATAATGTAGCTATCAGTGTTCAAAGATGGCTTACGAAATTAATTAAATTCAGGTCAGATAACGTATTTAGTTCTAGTCGATCGTCGAAAACTGGTAATGAATGGTGCGTTTCGAGATCTGAAAAAATCCGTTTTCAACATTTGTAATGTTTGGAAGAATGTTTAATATATCAATGGATGGACAATTCTGCAACATAGTCCGTTTACGTTATGCTAAGAAATATACTGGATTCACTACAAAACTTCTGTAAGAAAGACTGGAAAAATATATTCCTTTCAATCAGTACCAATAATAGCAAAATTTAATTTAAATTATCGGAAGAGAAACTGGGGACGGTGTGGGAGTTAACAAGATCCTTTCAAATATCAATGTTTGTGAAGAGTAGGGATAATTAATTTTAATAAATATAGTCAGTCACTGACAAATTTTGATGCAGCAATAAAAATGAGTTTTAGTTTCGTTTTAGGAATGGAAAATATTTTTAACGTAATGATGGTAAAGCATACGCTTCCTTATCGAATCAAAAAAGTTGACTAATCTAGGGTCGAAGATATTACCACACCAACTATATTCTCCAAATATAGTACCTTCGGATTTTACATTGTCCATTGCGCAATTCTTAGAATTAAATAAATACCTAGTATCTTCTTTTTTCCAATCAGCAGAATAAGTTACTTGAAAGTTGGAAGAGAAAAAATCAAGGAGAGAAGTATTTAATTTTGTATGAAATAATCAACGATAAATTGGTGACTAATTTTCTCAATAAATACCTTCTAAGCTTGCGATCGTTTTATTTCAAAAATTCTTGAGACCATTCTGATAGACCTGATGGAATCTGCCTTATATTTAGTTCTTCTCCTCTACTTATTCATAGATTTTTCTGTCAGCAAGTCGCCGTAGCATTGTATTTGTATTTGTTTCTATTAATATATTTCCAAAAAGCATTATTGCTTCTTCCAGGCTGGAATCACTTCTCAATCGGGTCTCTGGCACTACTACTTTACTTGTCGACGTTTAAAATCCATTCATGAAAGGACCGTACTCAGGATTGCTAATGGTCCACTTGTTACTACATTGAAACCGAATGTCCGTTAGTTCGGAAAGCGATTATATAGGAGTTGTTCCAAGGCACTGGTGCATTGGATTTATAGTGGAATAATATTGAAGGAGAGTTTGTCTCGTGCTATGTTGAGGGTATTAGTGAAACTTAACAAAGCCTTCCTCCAAAACTATATCTCTATAAACACAACGTTCCAGTGATTCGGGCTAACTTCTATGCAACCCGTTCTGGAACTAATTTATCTTCACTTTCAATGTAGCAACGAGAAAATTAACAGCAACTCTGAAGTATGTCAATTGCAAGATCGGACGAAACGTCAGCCAATGAAGCAACAATGACAGAGGCGCTGTTTTGGCCAAGAAGCCTGGACAAAGATCACGAAAGTCTACAAATCAGATTAGTAATAATTATTCTATAAAATAGATTTCTGTAATCTGTTACGTAGACTTCCGCGGTCGTGGTTCATGCTATCTGCTTCTATGCTTCCCGGCTGGAACCGCGTCAGTTGTATATCTGCCGAAGTTTCGTACCCATTTGTATGGGACATCTTCAGGGCTCAACTACTGCACTGAAATTGTTTCACAACCAGCAGTAGTTGAGCCCTGAAGATGTCCCATACAAATGGGTACGAAATGTCGGCAGATATACAAATGACGCGGTTCCAGCCCGGAAGCCAAGAAGCAGATAGATTTCTTTATTTCATTAATTTAATTCTATGTAACATTTTTCGAAGTTATAGATTTGGATATACGTATTTTAATGTAATGTTTTTTCAAATCTTCATTATTATCATAATCAAGTCCAGCTTCTTTGATTGCCGACATATTCTTGTTAATCTCTTATCTAAAATTTTTCAATTGGCGTTGACATCTTATACTTTTCCAATGAAGTGGAAAATTGTGCTAATAGTTTCTATTTTAAAATCTGGAGTCCTTAGTAGAAGATCTATTACTCAGTTGCATTTGTTTCTAATTTCGCCAAAAGCAATGCATCTATGTTCTCTCTATCTCTTAGTTAAACTACATACATCTTACTACCAGCATAGCTTCATTAATACCACTAATCATTTTACTCAATTTGTTGCTAACGCTTTAAATTCTAGAGAACAAGTAAGTGTCTTATGTACAGACTACTCAAAAGCTTCGAAATATTTAGATCATTGACTCTCTTCTTTGTGGCTGTATTATTTCGGCTTGAATGACTCTTTGATTCTATTTTTTCAATACTACTTACTCTAACGTTCACGGTACGTATTTTACAATGACTACTTATATAGTCATTATATCGCATTATCTGTGGTATCGCAGGGCTGCAAATTGGGTCGTATATTGTTCAATATTTTTACTAACCCGACATTGCGCATACTGTGTAGTCTGAGAAAAATTTTTTTTCCGGATGATTTAAAAATACTTTGAATAAATTCTGCAGAGGATTACGATCTACTTCAAGGTGCTTTGGAGAGCATATCAGAGTGATGAACAGTAAACAAATGTTATGTACTTTACTAGAATATTTTAATGTTTCTAATTACAAACTGCATAGAGACGATTACGAATTAATTAGGTACACTCTTTAAAATTAAGCTAACTTTTAACGATCGTTAACTGGTCAACTAGGAAAACCTTAGCCCTTGTCTTAAGAAACTGTAGAACATTTGATAACGTAAGCCAAGCCCTGCAAACATTTCTTTTCCTTAGTTCATTCTCACCTTGAATATTGTTCCATATTTTGTTATTCTTGTATTAAGTTATATGTCAATTAGTGATGGTTCAAAGCAGGGTTACTAAATTTATGTGCTTTTTACCTTCTTTACAGTTTAGGCGTGTTTCTTCTATTGCTTTTATCGATAAATTACTTTATAATAATATCGACCATCATTCTATTTATTTAATTAATTTATTACTTGGTATTCTTTTTAAGTTAGTATTAGTTGCCTTGTAATTGAAATTTATTCTGCTGGACAGTACAATTTATTATTGCTATTATTATTAATAATTATGATTACTTTATAGTTATTTATTTACCCAGTTTTTCAAGCATTTTATTATATCTCATTTTTTACTTAATTATCGATATTTTGCGTTATTTTGTTCATATTTTACAAAATTCTTCACATTCTTTTTCAACCAAAGCGGGTAGACATACTTTCAGTGAGATTAGAAACGTCTTTAATTTCATCAAATTAGGATATATTGATTAAAAACTTTCTTTGATAGTGAGGATCCTTATTTGTAACTATTATTTTTCAACAGAACTGTTTTCAAGTGTTTAAGTATACATAATCTGACTCTCATAATTGCTGATTTGGTAAATGTTGTTATAAGTTTCAATAAAGTATGTCATAATTAAATATAGTCCTTACATAACTATGTTCAGAAGTTCCTTCCAACGTCTGACATTTACTACGTTTAGCCGTGTGTACGTTAATGACATACGATTAACATAATTTATGCATTAATTACATTTCAGAGCAAGCGGTAAAAAACCAACGTTTAACGTATACCTAAATATATAGCATAAATACGCAGCAATTTTTGGGACGATAAATTTTTCCTATCTGTCATGTTCCATTAATTGTTTTACAACGGGAACAACTTCCTGCAGTGAAATGTATCGAAAGTTATAATACATACACGCACACATATGCATATATGTACGTACGCGGTAACACTCACAAACAAGTACAAACACAACATGAGCTGCACATAAATAATATTATTCAATGTCACGCCACATTAGATCGTATCTAAATGCCAATTTAATTAATTATAACAATATTAAAATAAATGCCGTACACGTAGAAGGCATTTCTGATACATGATAGCCGATAAGTTAATGCTGTATTATATAACTTTTGTTGTCCAATATACGGTTTCATTAAAGCTGTCGCCCAGTTTTTAAATGCTACTCTGGGTTTTCAACTTACTTTACTGTAATATAAAGAAGAATGAAGGATATACATGAATGATTACCTTGGTAATGTATTTTCATTCTGTTTATTTCAGGAGTGAAATATTGTGTAATTTTAAAGAAGTTTTGTAGAATGTGTATATATGTATATAGCGATTTGTTCATTTTCAGTAGTATGGAAAAAGCAATATATGTAGTAATAAATATTGATGCTTATTAAATAATTTTACTGGGATTACGATTTCAGTTCCGCATATATTAAGTTGATGCAATCTGTTCCGTTATTTTGACAAAAGTTAAAGAAAAAATTATTTATTAAACATAATCCCGCGCTCATAACAGATTCTTCTAGGTAAAAAATCAATTGATTTTTCCAAGGAAGCAGAATTTTTACCATCTAATCAGTGTTGAAGAAATTTGAATAAATGGTAATCGGGGGGAGCACGGTGGGTAAATCAGAGCATCCAAACCAAGTTGTAAAAGTTGGTTTCGACTGACTAAACGCACGTGGTCAAGTATTGCCGCTGTAAAGTCTAATATCCTTTCTGCAGGCTAATTCAAACTTCTTCTGGTCGATTACTCACTTTAATTCACTTAGTCGTGAACAGTATTTCTCCAAAGCAATGTTGTGACTTGCAAGTAATTGTGCTTATGCGTTGTTATACAGAATCCTTTTTTTCGCTTGTTACGAACCGCAACCATTTTTAACATTTTTGAACAACACATCTAATGACACAATTTTTCATTTTCGTCAAACAATGTAAAACTTTATATGCGTGAAGTACGTAATGTTTCTACTTTGCGGTACAATTCCATCTAGTGTCAAAAACGAAATGAATTTCAACATCAAACCAATAGACAGGTAAAATACAAAGTAAGCGTTGGGTGGTATTTTTTTGTAGTGCGTTTTACAGTTTTACGAAGAGCAATTAGTTTTTGAGGTAATAGCAGTTTGGGTTCAGCTGACCTGCATATTTTTAGAAATCGATAAGAGTTACTGTTCAAAAGTTCTCTTTTCAAATGTTTGATTTCATATTAAAAATTATTTATCTTATAGGACAACCACTTTTCCATAAATAAGCAACATCAAATACATCAGTAGTAGGGTAGTAGTAGTGTAAATGTGCAAAAGTGAATATAAATAATAATATAATAGTAATACGAAGAAATTTCCCACTGCAAAGACTTAAAGAATTAAAATCACTTGAATTCTTGGTGTAATTAAACTTCCAATCATATCAAAAATTCAAATTAAATATATTATTGGGTTTGGGAAAAAGTTCGTGGCGTTTTTCCCGATAGATGGCATTGGTTGCCGATAACTAAAGAACAACAAGTCACAGCGACACCACCGAGGGCTCGTTTTTTAGATGACCTTCCGAACGTTAGTTTGAGCGTAGAAACATTGTAATCGGTGCAGTGGTTGGAAAGTTATTCGCACTTGAAAATGGAGAAGAATAATGAGAAATTTCGCTATATTCTGCAATATTATTATGATAAGGGGAAGAACGCTGCGCAGGCTTGTGATAAAATTTGTGCTGTGTACGGTGAAGGTACTTTATCGAAATCTGTTGCGCGGAAATGGTTCGCTCGCTTTCGTTCTGGAAATTTCAATGTGAAAGATGAGTCACGCTCCGGTCGTCCAATCACTGAAAAATCTGATGAAATTCTTGAAAAAGTCCAACAAGATAAGCATATCAGCAGTGTCGATATTGGCATGGAGCTAGGCATTGACCACAAAACTGTTTTGAACCATTTACACAAAGCTGGTTACAAAAAAAAGCTTGACGTATGGGTTCCTCATGAGTTGAGCGTGAAAAACATGATGGACCGAATTAACATCTGCGATGCGCTGCTGAAACGGAATGAAATCGAGCCGTTTCTGAAACGTTTAATAACCGGAGATGAAAAATGGATTACGTACGATAATCGGAAGCGTAAAAGATCGTGGATAAAGGATGGTGAGCCGTCACAAGCGTTCGCTAAGCCAACATTGACGCCAAAAAAAGTGATGCTGTGTGTATGGTGGGACTGGAGGGGAATCGTCCACTACGAGCTACTTCCAACTGGTCAGACGATTGATTCTCAACTCTACTGTGCACAACTAGAGAGATTACGCCAGGCGATTGAAAGAAAACGGCCCGAATTGATTAATAGGAAAGGTGTTGTCTTCCATCATGACAACGCCCGACCACACACTTCTTTGATGACCCGTCAAAAATTGAGAGAGTTTGGTTGGGAAGTTTTGATGCACCCACCTTACAGTCCGGCTATAGCACCCTCTGACTATCATCTGTTTCGATCTCTGCAGAACTCTCTCAATGGAATTAAGTTGGTTTCAAAAGAAGCCTGTGAAAACTACTTGATTCAGTTTTTCGACCAGAAACCACAGAAGTTTTTCACCGATGGGATCATGGATCTACCAAGAAAATGGCGAAACATTGTCGATAATAATGGAGCATATTCGGTTTAAATGAATTCGTCCACGCGCCATGCGGGGACCAGTTGAATTTTACTGAAAAAACGCCACGAACTTTTTCCCAGACCCAATATTATCAATACTAACAAATAAGTTTATTGTATTCTGCCATGTGACGAGTGTTACTTTTATTCAAACATGCGGGTATGGTGCTATTTTCATTTTCCTTCTATCTTTTAAAGATTATTATTATAATAGTTTTTATGTAGGTTTTGCATTATGATTTAGTAACACATATTCAATTACATCTTTTCCATGTAATATTATTTGAATTTCGGTTTTCAAAAACTACGAATACTTATCTATTTTTGTTTATTTTAAGCGCTTGGTTTTAATGAAACTTTCTTCTGCTATAAGTCTTTGTCTCAATGCTTCACTTTTGATAAATATTATAATTTGAAATAAATAAATAACTTGCTATAAATATAAAATTCTACTTGTATATATGTTATTGGAATAAATATATTTTTCATAGTTTTTTTTACACACTTAACGCCCTCTCGCATCTGTCCGCTGTAGTTCATAATCAATGCGACCGATTATAATTCGATCCCATCGAAACATTAATTTTGCTTAATAGAATTTATTTAATTAAATCATGTAATTATTGTCCTTGTATTTATTGGAAATTATTCCTGGTAGAATCGAATGCTCAGTGGGTAGTATTAGGACCAGATTCATTGAAGTCACTGGAATATTGAACGTGGAATAAAACGTTTGGACTACTATTTTATTTTATTTATTAAATATTGTAAGTGTCAATCAATTCTAAAGTCAGTGGTAACAAGGGTTAGGTTTTAATTGATCATTTTCTTTGCTCATTAACAATAAATAGTTTACCTTCAGCCAACTATTATAGTTTCCTTTTAATTCACTTAACGGTTGCATTTGAAAACCACAGTCAAATTTTACTTTTATTATTTCTTTCAATACTTCAGTAATGGTTAATTCTATGGGAAGCTGAATTTTATTATTTTGTAAATTTTTTTCTTTGCAATTATTTTGGGTACATGTACAATTGTAAAATTTTATGTGAACTCGCTATATGTATAGAAAAGCAACATTTTTTCATATTTTATTTAGATTCAATTACAATATCGTAAGCTCCTCCTTCTTTTGTTAATTTAATTCGTATTTATAATAAACGGTCATATTTGATACCTTGTAAATCAAAAGTTTTGAACATATAATCAATATAAATGCAGGCGAACTTTTCTTTGGTTTTCTTTGTTTTTCAAAAGGATTTTTTGGATCCTTTGTTTCAATATTGGTAGATAGGCTTTCAGGATTACAATATTGTGGCATTCTATTACATCGTATGAACAGAGAACTCCTCTCACTCTCCGCATTTACTTCGAGCCAGTAGGCAACCTGGGAGTTAAACGAGCGGATCGTTAGATAACCCAAAAATACGGGCGTCGATTCAAAGTCCTATTAAGTGCAGGACAGGATGTAACAAATTTATTTCAAATATATAAAACGCTATGCATTCTGTTGCATTCTTGAATACATTGACAGCAGGAGCTACTCTATTAATTCAATTTATAATTTACTAAAAAATACGGGAGAAACTGCAAAAAAGAGTTGTCTAGTAAAGTTCAATAGCGACAAAATTTTTCTACTTATGTGTCAAGTTTGACTTCTAGTCGTTCATTATTTTGTGCTTTATAGTGTATCGAAATAAAAAAAAAGTGTTTCATAAAATTAGAATACTGTAGTGTTTTTGATAAAGGAACAATTTTCCTAAAACTAATGACAGCTGTGACTCCGTCATATTTTAAAGTGAGATGTTGGTAAAAACAGTTTCGGTGGGATTGTGAATCTATTGAAGATGGAGAATCATCTTTTGGAACGAGACAGGTGTTATTATCGTTGAATATATGCCAAAATAAATTATCGGCCTGCACAAAATCTTTAGCTGTAAAAGCTTATGGCTACCTTCTTTTTGGAACAAATAGGATGGCCTTTCTGTCAATAATATATCTTACTGAATACATGACACACAGACTACAATAACAGCAGTTATATACGCTAATACGCTACACACGGATTGAACACAAATGCCCAAGCTAATGACACAAAGAAGTCCCTCTCCTTTATGCCGATGCATGAATCCACGAGGTAGCCAAAATTCAACATATACATCGCGAGTGTTAATTTTTTGAGCTACACCACCTGCCATGTAGTACAGATTATTCTCTGTCCAATTTTCTTTTATATAGAAATTTGAATAGGCCTCAGAGAGACCATTTTCCAAACAATAACCAACTGAAAGAGGAGGTTTATGACTATTTCGAGAGAAAAATAAAACTATAAATAAATCGTAAGTCTTTCATTTCATTGTGAGGCAGGAAAGTTATCTAGCTTCTTTCGTGGTTGAATGGAGAACTTAATTTTCTGACGAACTTATATTTTGATGGTCGATGAAAAAAATTTTGAAAAACGATATTTTAGTACCACTAGTATTAAATAAGCTTATGCCTGAGAGGAAAATTTTCGAAAATAAATAGGAAACAATCCATAATTCGGTCTTTCTATTTTATGTGTCATATCGCCTAAATCCTCCATTGCATAATATAGGGAGAGAGTTTAAGTGTATAAGGTTGTGTGTAAGTGTATGAGTTTGGTTAACAAGCTTAGAAAGAGATAACCAAATAGGTAATAAAATTACTTTTTTCCACTGTGTTAGAATCCACACTGTCTTATTTATATTTTTCAACAAATTTAAAATCATTCACATATATATTGTAGAAAATAGCGAAGAAACATAACATTAGTTTGTTCACAACGAATAAGACTAAAATAAAATTGCAAATATGTATGTATCTGTTTTTATGAATTTTTTAATATTTCTTAGTTGCCTGTTTGTTATTATGTAGCAAGTACAAAATTACGCAGCGTTGTCTATCACCTGATGATTATATTATTTCCTTTTGATTGTTCCACATTCTTCCAAAATTTCTTTCAATATCATGAAATTACAGAAAGAGGTGTATAAACGGTATTCAATAAATAAATAGCATGTAGCTCTTTCCTTATTGCCTCTTGCATTTCTTAGTATAATTTTTCTCAAATTAATATCTTACTGAATACCTTGGTATTTTTGTAATAGCAAAGACTAATTCAATAAAATAAATATTTTCTTGAGATATCTTTCCTACAAAAATTAAGTAATCGGCAGATATTAATTGAAAAGTTATGCTCAACAGAAGGTTTTGTTGAATGATCTATGACCCAGTATGCACATCAATCAAGCTTCTATGAAAAGTTATGCTCAACAGAAGGTTTTGTTTAATGATTATGACCCAGTATGCACGTCAATCAAGCTTCATAGTTTCAATTATCTTCCCGAAATCATAAAACATAAACCCATTTCCATCAATAAGTTCGATTCTTTAACTTCGATACAGAAAAAGTTATAATTCTATCCTCGTACTGGAGAATAATTCAGATTAACTAATTTTTGTTGAAGATACGTACATACATACATGTAAGCACATATGTATGTTTCTGCAGCATAAGAAGCTTGAACGTGTAGAAAGCAATTTATATGCAACCTGTTGATAAGAGTACTCCAGAATTAAAAAGTCATTGCTACCTAACAGATAAATTGTATTCATTGTACGGACTTTGGTGAGTTCGTTTTTACATAGTACAGCGCTTAAATTAATAAACCCTGTTCCAAGACATTAATTAACAGAAGTTTTACATAAGGAAATGCAGTTTATCCCTTGAAATACGGTTGGCATTAATTATTGAATGAGCACCCACGGTTTAGATCAAATAAATTGAGAATGCGATGATACAGTCACACACATTATATAAATTGCTATTTTTTTCTAAATATAAATAGATTGGACTTGTGTTATCTTATTAAAAATGTAGATAATTAATAATATTGGGTCGTGAATTTAAATTCCTTAATGGCATTTCGCGCACAGATGTTGGCCTCGTCATTTAAAATTATAGGAAAATGTTGAGACATTAAGCAGATAAAATACATAAAAATGTACAAATTACACCTACATAAATAGTATTAGAAACACTAATTCTTATAAGATTTACACTTAATGAAATGATTCACATCATATATTTCACAAGTTTTATGGTAATTATTTCAACTTAATTTGAATTAATGTCAGTTCTGTTTTCTTTTTACATGAAACTAACTAAACAAATTTATAATATTAGACGATGTGGACATGGTAAAAAATATAAATCGCTTATATATTTACTCTTAAAATTAAATGTCGCTATTGGATCGGATTAATTGGCTTCATTAAATAATACTAATAGAGCAGACTTTTATAAAAAACAAATATGACAGAACAATTAATAAACAGCCTTTAAGTAAAATATCTAGGACTATCACATAAAATCTTAAAGAATCAAATTAATACTTGTTTTCAAATTACGAAATTATGAAAAACATGTCATTGGAAAGGCAGGTAGGAAACAATATGCACAGTGTAGTAATATATAGTTTTATTACTACAAATATCTCCTTGCTATTAAATCTTGGACTTCAAAAACAGTCCGGAATTTTAAAATCTCTTATAACAACAAATTTTTATATTATTGTTTGCTGCTGAAATGCAATATGATTTATTTTATTTGTCCTAGAACCAATATAGATGCCTAAATTAATATTTGTTCAGTTTGGGTAGCATGTGGTGTTATTAAAAATATACTTTTGTCTACGGAAGTCATAAGACTTCCGTACATATCGTAATAATCACATAAAGTGTTAACCAATATGATTATCATACATATAATTTACTATTTAGGGCAATATTGCTGATTTTCCAATTAATACAGAAAAGATTTTCATAAAAAAATTTTCTTCTTTCTTGCTTCGCGTGTTCTACGCATCTACTTAGAACAGTTTTAAGTGCTATATGCCGGTAAATTACGAATTATTTTCTTAAATCTATTAAGTTGATACAGACGGAGGTTGAATTTATTGAGTAAATTTCAAAGTTACTTTGTTTCTAGAAAATGAATTTGTATCTCTTTGAAAACACTTTTGATTAACGGCGCAAAATATTCTTAGAAGAATTTGAATTCTCAGAATTGATGAAGGCCACCACGTTTTTCATAGCATACATACTTAAATTTTGGAATTGTTTACGATGTTAGAGGTTTTGTGTTGCTGTGTAATAGAATAGCCTGTTTACGAGAACTTGAAGCTACATTTTGACATTATTGTGTTTTTTCTAAATGAAATTCCTACTTGCTATTACGCCCTTACCATTACAGCATTGTTAGAATTTTATGTGACGCCTTGGAGATTCCTATTGATACTGATTTGACTATTCAGATGTCCTTTTATATATGACATGAAAATGTTTTAGTGAATAGTATGGTTAACTCTCTCGTCCAAATATACGAATATCCGAACGAAAGGACAAAGTTCTGTTGCCTCGCTAAATAGATAACTAAGTTAACATGATGCGTGCATAGATGATAACTTTAAACTTGACAATTACAATTAGGTGAATTAATTATTATTGTTTCGGAAGGGAATTATTTTGAAGGAAGTGAAACAAATTTTGGAGAAGAATAAATTCTTTGCGTGCTAATACTTCTTAATTATAGTACATAGTATTTATATATGTTATATAAATCCGATGATGTTTTCGCAGACGAAGTAACCGTATCTTTCGAGAAACTCCAGCTACTATTTGTTTTGCTTTTAATGTGTATTTTAAACGCTAGAGAATTACATAAACAAAGCGTTTATTAACGAGTGTCTCCGAATCGAAAATTCAATTTCTATATATGTATAACAGTTATCAATAAAGATAGACCCTAAAATTGGGCTGGATGTGAGATTTGTTAAGAAAACATACGCGCTTTTAAAACAAGGAAATAGAAAATTATCAATATATACATATTCATCTCCAAAAGAGAGTAAAAGGGACTCTTAAGTATATCCATTCTCCAAAATCTATTAAAATTATTTCAGGATATCTATAAATATCTAAATTCTCAACAGAAAAGTTTACAATTTAAAAATGTTAGACCGTAAATTTGAAATATATTTTTTACTTGAACCATTAGTTATAATTTGTGTATGTGCGTAATAAATAGTCCTGCCTTTCATTATTTTATTTCAGAAAGTTATGACATTTTCAACATTTGCTTCCCAATAGTTAAATTTTCTAATCAATAAATATTAGTGACGAGAAATACTTCCAGCAAGTTATTTCAGATTTCTTTTTCACAAATCATTTTTTACTAATAGTATTTATCGTTAAATATATAAGAAGATTGACTATCTCCACAATTAGATTAAAAAATCAAGGGAAATAAGTTTGGATTTCACTAAAAATACATAGAACATCTAAAGGGGAAATAATATACATATTTCAAACGTAAATAGGAACTATGTTACGTAAGCTGTTTTTTAAGGTTTGCGTATAAAACTGGAATATCTTTTAGAGACATTATTGCTTTTCGAAGTATTCTACACGAAAATTAATGCATTTACTTGCACTCGAACTAACTCTGGAAGCAGTTGTTACACCTGTTTGTTAGTACAGTCAAAATTGTATTTTCGAAGGCATCGACTGCTCCTTCTGACGACTGAAACGTTTGACCACGCAGTTCGTTTTTGATTTTCGGAATGGTAAAGAAATGGTTGGAACCTAGGTCCAGACTGGTGGATGGTCTAACAATTCAATGTCTTGTTGCGTTAAAAAATTCAATCATATTGCGTGCTGTGTGTGAACTTGCATTGTCTTGGTGGAGAATGATTCGTGGTTCGGGGTTGGTGTTTCGAAGCTCTGCTTTGAGAACGGATGACTTTGGTCGGCTTTTCTTCACCTTGGAGCTCCCGAACAGACATCTGGTGTTTATTTTCTGGTTGGTATGAGTAAGTTTAAGATTCATCACCACTGATAATGTTATACACGTTTTTAGAGTTTCTCTCGTTGAAGCCATCTGGAGTTGCTTGACTCTAATTCACTCTAGCTGCTTTCTCTTCTTTGGTCAACAGATGTGGTATCCAACGAGTAACTAATTTTTTTACACAATTTTTTATGCAAAATTTTCTGAATTGAGGTCATTGAAATCCCCAATAATGTTTTATCTGATGATATGTCACATCTTCGTTGATGATCTTACCCACAGAATCGACATTTTTCTAAGTGACTGCTTTTTAGTGAACTACCTCTCGGATCGTCACTAAGACTAATCCGTGCACGTTTGAATGCTCCATACCAACGAGAAATTGTTGATGTGGTGCTGCATTGTAGAAAATAGAAACCAGCTCAGCGAGGCATTCTTGGTGAGATAATTGTCTTCGAAAATTAAAAAAAATTATTCCGCGACAATGTTCTCGGTTTAATTACATTTTTCGACTAACTTGTCAACTTGGACAGTTCGTTGTAGCTTCAGCACTACACGTATCGTACGAACATTTTGGATTTAGGTTAACTAAAGATGGAGATTAATTTTCATTGTTGACATTTAATTGAAACTTGAAAGACGTCCCATGTTATAAAATGCAATTAAGTAACATTTCATTTATTACATATTTATATTGGCGTTTCATAATTCATAATATAATTTATTATGATATCTCTTTGATAAAGTAATAATTACATGTATTAATGATCGAACCATTACTATATACACCTAAGAAAATCGACAGAATATTCAGCGCAGTAAATTCTATTGAATATTATACTATACGTTACTTATAGGAAGACATAAGAACTTATAGACGAGATTTTTTCCAACATTTGTGTAATAGTAATCTTCATTGCCGAAGAATCATAATGTATGTCGACATTGTCAAAATTACAAAATAGAATCAATATCAATCAAAACAAAAGCTATATATACAAAACTTATCTACTGGGTAATAGTTTATATTAACAGATACTTCTTTAAGCATTTCCTAAAAATACCAGCATTGGAGGATGATTTAATGTAGTTATCTAATGGCTTACAAAATTTATATCCTATATAATATTAATTCCGCCGGTAAAATGAAGTACGGTGGGTGGGGAATTATATCAAGTATCTCCCACGTGTCCGATAGCCGTGATTTGCCTGATCATACCGGAATATATTTATTACTTCCATATACATAATAACAAGCAGCGAAAATATGGATGGAAGCAAGAATCAGAACACGTAAACTCGTAAAACTAAACCTGCGAGTTTCTTGTCTTTTTAGTTCTGACTGAATATTTTTGTACTAAGAGGACTCTTTTTGTTCTATTACCTCAATTCATAATTCCATATGAGTTTCAATTGTAAAATAGAATAAAGTGAGTAATATTTGTGCACTGCCATGTTTTAACATGAACTTTAAAGAATAACAATTTCTATGTAATTTATTACACAAGTTGTCGTTATACATATTCCATTTCGTTAAGTATTAAAGAAAATACTTTGAATTTTATGAGACTAACAAAGCAGCGTTTTATCATTAGAACATAGACTGTTGTTAGATGTGGTAGTTCTTATAAGTTAAAAAGAAATGTCGAAGCCATTGTCTCTATTCAGTACTAAGTTATTTATTTCCAATCAGTGCTTAATTTCTTGGTATATAAGAGAGATGCCTGTCACTTAGATCCAGTATATTATCATCACAAATCAATAATTTGTATCATTCGCATAATATACAAAATCACTATCTGGAAAATATTGATATATAATAACGGTCCCAAAGAGACGCACCTTCACCTACAACGCGCCTATTACATGTTAATTTTCACGTCTTCCCTCCAGATATGACGCAAAACTACAAACGGTAAATCCAGAATACCATATCTTCCTAGATTAGATAGCAAACACTTTTGATTCATGGAACCAAATGCATAAGATAGGTCTATGATTAATCTAGCAACTAATGCCACAATCCAAAACCATTAAGAATTTTATTACGAAATTCATATAATGACGATTAAGTGTCTATACCTAAGGAACCAATGTTGATAATCGAACAGAAGATTGTTGTGCAATAAGAAATCAGAGATTCTATATCGACGTCTCAATGATTTTGGAAAAACTCCACAGTAGACTAATAGGTCTACAATTATTCTAGTCATTGGGAATTCCTCTTTCATATATAGTGAGAACAACAGTTTCTTTCTACTTAACCGGATATACTGAATTTGAAAACAAAATAACTGAAATCTTTACATTTTTTAATCACACAAGAATTCGAATATTTCGAACAATTCGGAAACACCAGTCTCTAAAAGGACGCAAAAACGTAGACGAGATAATTGCGAAATATGTATAGTGCAGAAGTAGGTATTCACTCAGGAGGGATATTTAAATTATCAACTACTTAAGTCAGGGAAGTGAAAAAAATACAGTAGCCAAATGAGATTATTTTCAATTTTTTATTGCCAGAAGAAAATCTGTTTTTTAGAAGGTACTTGTATGTAAAAAACTAATATTATAGTATACTTAAAATTATGAATATTGGAAAAGTAATATCGTTTCAATTTGTTTTTGTTTTTTCTTTTACATTAAAAATTTTGATTCGTATTGAAAATATAGTCACTAGGATAGGAAATATATATTTTGGCTTACTTTAACGGCTCAAAACATCACGAGGGAGACAATGTGGGAAGTTAACGTGCACACGACGAACTTAAGTGGAACCTGATGCGTGACCCTAAACAATACCAGTCAGATTTGGCGAATGGGTTCTTTTTTTCTGTACAATTCGTCGAGCGTATGAAAGGGGCGATAGTAGTGAGTATTAAGAGAGCTGAACAACAAACGTTTTTTTTTTTCATCGCGTGCCCCCCTTGAATCGTTCACTGTTCTCGCTAATGATTAAATGGGTAGCGGCAGTCAATGGTCCTGTATAATTAATCTATCTCCACTGTTTTACAGCTGCCCGCTTCGCGCGTTTTAACGAACTTAACTCCTTCACTTGGGTCCGCTTTTTCTTTACTTGGTTTACTTCAAGAATGACATCCGACTGATATACAGGTAGTGGTCATTGACTAAAATATCTTTGTAAATTCTGTACTTCAAATGTTTTCTATATGTTGTCTTAAACATATGTAACTACAATATATGATGATATATGTATGCGTTCATATACCTATTATAAAAGTGATAGTAAAATGAAGGATGTCTTTTTAATTAATTAAATGAAATTGATATTATGTCTATAAATAAGTTCCAGTAAGATTATTTTTTAAATTTTTTAAATTCTTCGCTTGTGTTCGATATCCTTAGTGCTTAACTGCTGCTACTGCTGTCATTGTTGCACAGAAAGTGATATATTTTCATTACTATTATTTAAATTTATAATATGAGATGAACATATTTAAATTAAATCCATATTTACTTAGATCAACTAATGTAATTTAGCTTCTTCATTCCATCTTTACTAATTATTAAAAAATGCTGAATTTAAATGAAATTCCTATAGTAAATGTTATAACTATGTATTAACAGTTTTAGTATACATCCTATTTTAATATATAAGATCTAATATAAATATAAATACCTTACTCATTTTAATTCAGTATTCATAAATAGAATGCTCTCTTTAAATAGATGCAAACTCCTTTCTATTCCCATAGATGGTGCTGCTGTTTTTCTTTGTTGTCACCTTTTTTAGCATACGTTATTTAGTTATACGTGTAATTATATAAAAACTATTTGTACGTATACAAAGGTGTGCATAAATTATCACTTTAAAGAAATTCAAGTCCTTAACAATATTATTTCCATATTTAATTCTTCTACTTTTGCTCTTTTGATCTAGTAATTGAAAATGTATTGCTAAGTGAAAGAGAAAGCAGTTTCAGCGAAAATGTCTTAGTTAACCGTGCTCTAGCAATCTGCTATAGATAGTTATTTCGTTACCTGCTTAAGGACAATTTTTGTATAATGTGGGTTTGTATGTCACTGGATTTCGAAGTGGTTAGTTGAATTATTAAATCATAAGGATTTATTTACTTTAGTACTAGTGTCTGTCAATATTTTTTTGATATTGTACAGTGATACTATACAGTTTTATCCTATCATCCGTATTCCAGAATATCTGACAAAAATCACCACCGGGCAGTGTTTTTCATCATCTTAAGTTAGCGACAATTACAAGACGAATGTTTTAAGACTTCGATTTTTAAAATTATTAAAAAGCACAAAACAACGGGTTTGGTGGTTAATATGGAGCGACAGGAAGGCCAAGAAAAATAAAAGAAGATCATGATCAATATTTGCGATTGACATCCTTGCAAAATAGGACAAAATTATATAAAGAATTAAGAGATCTTTGTAGATCGATAGGAGTTTCTTTGCACCTTTTTACCGTTCGGCGTCATCTAATTGAACGGGGACTTAAAAATCGTGTTATAAGACGTTGACACTACTACTGCGAAGGGGTAATAAACAGAAACGATTAGAACATACACGAATTAATTTCCGTTGGACATTGACAAGCGACGATGAGTATTTTGGACAGATGAATACAAATTTGAAATACTCGGATCCAAAATGAAGCAGTATTCAATTAATAGGGTTCACAAAAGGGCTTTTGGGAGCCTATAACCCATCCACCAGTTAACAATAAAACATGAAGGTGGGTCTGTGCAAGTATGACGTAGTATATTTAGTTAAAGAGTTGTCCCACTTATTAAAGTTACTGGAAAATTAATATCGGCGAATTATATAGAGATTCTGTAGCAACATGCTGTACTAGCAAGAATATAAATGGTCGCCTACTAATGCCAATCAACTTTTTGATATCTTTTTGGAAGAATGGAATAATATTCTACAAGAATCTCTGACAAAACTGTTACATAGTTTAACTAAATGCGTGAGAAGTGTAATATCTATCAAAAGTTGGTCATACCAAATACCAGTACTATTATTTTTATTATTAATATGTTCCAGTCAAATGCAATTATTTTTGTTATATTATTAATATTAAAAAGATTTACTATGTAGAAGACAGTTTTTTGAAGATGGTGCAAAATCATAAATTTTCTATGCGGGTCACTTGCTTATGCACACTACTGAATAATACAATATTAAACTTGGATATTATAAGTACATACATTTCGTTGAAATATATATGTAGATACATACATAGTAGGATTTTTTTAACAATTGTTTTCACTATATAAGTACATATAACTTCGAAAATTTAATTGAAAATTGGGTGTAAATAATAGAATATTGTTGTTTTTTAACGTGATCTCTATAATAAAGTTCCATAACAAATAGGAATAAGGCAAACAATCAAGAGTCACTGTCTTATAAACGACCTAGTATTTCAAAAACTATTTCTTAAAACAAGAAATTATTAATTCATCATTAATTATCTTCATGATTTAAAATCCAATCATTTCGAATTATTCATTCCTTAATTAATTCAAATGGGATATATGTATATACAGAAACAATATGTTTTTGTATATCCATCCGATTTAAAGGTGTTATTTAAAACCTACATCAAAATGTCAAAATTAACATTTTCAAAGATTTTATCTTTGTCCTTTAATTTGAGGTGAATTAATTAGTTTATGCACTCTTTTCTTTTAGTAAACGTTATCTCATATTAATTCTTTATTCTATATTAAATTATAACTAATCTTCGCCAATTTTTAACATTAAACTTAAATATACTATATTTAAGATGAAATCGTGCATTGTTCTATCAACTCATTTATTTAGCTAAGTTAAACTATATTCTTGCTTTTCTAACTAATATTACCTCCTAAAGTATGCTTGTACATATTTATAACTCCTTCAATATATATATATATATATACATATACATACGTACTATTCTTTCTAGCAAACTCCTATAAAACACTCAAATTAAATTTATTCTTATGTATATCTGAATATTATTTTAATTTTTTAGATGGCACTACATTTTAAGTATGGTACTGCCTTTACAAAAATATTGACAACAATTCATTATTTTAACATATATTGCACTGTAAGTATTGACATTTCACTAATTCCTTATAGCCACTTCGTTCAATATTTTTGACGTTTATCAACTACAGTCATGCTTTCATATCTGTTATCTTTTCAGAATTAATCTTTCTTAGAACTTATTCATAGGATATCTTCTTGCTCATTATAACTTATTTCCCTTATTAATTAAAGTGATTAAAATTATTTGCCGTAATATCCACACTATTCACAAAATTCATAACTCAGCTACAATCCAGAAGATACCCTTAATAAAGTTAATTTATTCCTTGTATGAATTAAAAAAAAAATCAATGCAGTTACGAATCAAAGTATATACAGTGTTGTTGAACTGGATGATCTTTAAGCTTTATAATAACATTTTGCGATGAGAATTTGAATAAACTCTATATTCAACATCAATAACATTTGGAACATCGTTCAATGTAATGCATTAAACAATTCTAGAGCGTATTTGCAATTTAAACTTTTGTCTGAAATACATGCGAATGAAATCTGAATTAATGAAGCTCAACTCGATGGATTGGGTTGAAATTTGTTTATTACTGGTAAGGCATGTAAATTTAAATCACTAATTATAGAGATGAAATTTGGATTCACTATAGTAAAACTGTAAAAAAAGAGCATATGTACAACTCGAGAAATCGAATCACACAATCGGAAAACCAAATATCCAAAGTAGAGAAGGGCACTTGGTAGGATAAACAGGATGCTATGTTCTGAAACAGCGAAATATCAATAAATTATAAAGAACCGATAAACTACATAATAAAAAAATTATTAAATAATTATTATATATATATATATATATATATATATATATATATATATATATATATACTATTAAATTAGAAAAGAGAGCAATTTGACTAATAAACAAAAAATTGTTTTTCAACGATTCGAATGAATTTTGCAGAATTAGGCTGTAAAGTGTTGACACATTCGCCCTATTTTTAGCTAATGTAGATGTCTCTCCTTCGAAATTTCTCCTCACCCATCAATCACTACGTAACATTTTGAATGAAGAAACTTTTGCTGAGTAGTATAATTTTTAGAGAGGAGATTAATCAGCAACCTGAGAAATGAAAAATTTTAATGTAAAATAATGGGCAATAGATTGCTAACATTTTTAGGGTGTTGCAAGTGCATATACATTTTATTTAGAAAATCCGAAGGCTATTAAATTCACAGAGATATTTATTATAATTAACAGGTAAAACAGATCAATACTAAACATTTTAGTATGTAGCAATTACATTACTTAATTCAAAATAGTCCCATCGTATCAGGAAAAAACACGTTGTGATTATTACAAAATGAATTATTAGCTTGCACATTATCAGTATTGTATTATCATTTTTGATCTGTATTATATTTTTGTATATATTATATTGTAATTATTATAATTTAATAATCGTTTTGTAAGAAAATTATAATAATGTTTGGAAATATTTTATTTTTACATGACAATAAAAAAATTACAGAATTATAAGAACAAGACAGAAACGATTGGCGAATGAGATATACTTCAAAACGTTTTGTAAAATGTTAACCACAAATATATAATATTTATAATATAGTAGCTCCAATAGAAACAGCAAAACAGCATATTGAAAATGGGAAATGTTTTATCATAAGCCTATTCAAAAATGAAAATTAATGTTTGCTAATGCTCGAATTATAAGAGGATGCTTGTCTGTCCAATATAAATGATATTGAATATTTTGGAAACGTATGCGTAAAATATTTTTTTGTTTTTAATTTTGCTATTTTATTGACTTTTAGGGTAGGTTACCGTTTCTGATGAATGTAAAATTAATTAATAAGCTCAAAAAATTAAATACGCTGCCTCATTAAATGTTTAATTAATCGATTATAGGAAGAATTACATTTCGCCAAAAGATCCATAAAGAAAGATTAGTTTACCAAGTTTATGAAACTAACTAATAACAGCATTTTACTACTTTATGCAATATTAGCAACTGTCCTTTTGATCAGATATGAATCCAATAAAAAAAGCTTAGTGGATATTTCTACAGATACATATACACTTTAAAAATAAAGAGTTAATTTGTTAATGTTTTGCATGGTTTAGATGTACAGTGTTATTCAAAAGTAAGTCCTCAGTATGAAAGTTTTTGCAAAAGATAAAAACACAAAACTGTTCGTAAAGAAATTGGATTTTATTTTTAAAAACAGAAATAAGAAAACTTAAATATGATCACCACCAATTAAAAATAGTCGTTCTTTTAAATTATGAAGGGCATTAGAATGTTCTGGGATGTTCTCGATGACATGTGATATCGATTACTTCAGTTTCTTACGAGTAGTAAGTTTACTTAGAAATTCCGGATTTATATCTAGTGACTTAGAAGGCCAACTGTTCGGAAAATACTTAGCTACTAATTAACACGATCATCAAATATATTGCGTAGCAGTATCTTTCGATTATTTTCTGTATATAGTAGAGCACTGACTTGCATAAAAACAATGCTATCAACAAAATGGTTCTGTAATACTGATAGTACAAACCCTTACAACATTCGAAAATATAGTTACTCATTTATCGTTACTGGTTTCATTTATTCATGTTCGATTTCTTCATAGAAATAAAATTAGTAACCTTAACATCACATAATCTTTGCTGAGCAATCGTATGTGGATTATTTTCTCCTCCATTTAATTCATTCAATTAATTGTTCCAAAGATTTTTCTAGCTATTTAGGATTATTCTATATTTCTACTAATTTTGGCGAAACGTCAATGACGCAAATCTGTTTATCTTGTTTTTTAAGTTAAGACACATTTTTATTTTAAAGGGTTGAAGAAAAAGCAGTCTTCTCAGAATTTATCATTCAATCGATTAACTCGGTTCCATTCATTTTGAAACATTTTAGCACTAAAAACAACAGAATGTTAAAAGGAATCATTTTATTATTAATAACACCCTATCTACTATATATGTTTCACGGAATTCACCGATCTTCAGGCAGATTTGCGTTATAACTAGGTTACCATGGTAACTTGGTTATCGACATGAGAGATAGACGCGTTCTCGCTTTGTCGTTCAATACATTATTGTTATGGACGAAAGAGGGAGGCACGATATTATTCACTAGAAACAACAAATGAAAGTTTTCAACAATATACTGAACTCGCAAAACTAGAGCTGCGCTGACTTCGTTTGCTGCCAACTTATATATACCCGGGCTTACGAAATGATTTTACTGAGCAAAGCCAATTTCACAATCCATGGCTCGATGGTTTTTTATCTGTTAGATTCGTAGTAGCACTGAATAAGGCCAGTGCGAATCCGTAGTAGCGAATCAATTTTAACAAGTATTGATTGCGGTCAATATTCAAAACCCCCGTGTAGCACTTACTTTAAGTTAAGAAAAACTAAGTCACCACAATTACCAAAATTAAACCATTATCTATACAGTCGGTCAAAAATTCATGGATAATCGTCACGTGGGGCGATTCTATGATTAATTTTGAATCGACAATTATAATACAGAAATGTTGTATTGTCATTAGTTACGCCATACGAATTGCTTAAAAGAAGTGTGGATTTGGCAATATGATATAAAATCATCAATAAATTAGTAGGAATTATATGACAAAATACGAATTTTATATAAATAACAATAATAACGATAATTAGCGTAGGTGCTGAAACTGGTCGCTATTGGTTTGCAAACAAAGCTGCAGCCTTTGTAAAATTTAACTTAGGACTTGTCTCAACATATCTGGGGTAATTAATTGTATTGGGTCGTGAATTTCATTTATTATCACATGAGCTATTTCTTTCAAAAGACTCCCACCAAGAAAGTCAAGAAGATACATATAGTATCTGATAACCTGGCGGGTCATGAAATTGGTACATTTCATCAGATCCACTTATCTGGAAAATAGTCGTTCAACCATGCTTTTGTAATTCTTGCATTATCAGTTGGTGTACTATTATACAAGTAATACATGTTGATTCCGACATTTAATGGGACATTATCCAATACTTTCTTCAACACATTAAGAAATAATTGTCCTACAATTTGTAGGTTTAAGATACCTAGTCAAGCATTCACAGAAAACTTTCTTTAGCGTCCAAATTTTCGAATGGCTTCTGGGATTTTCATCCGCCCAAAGGTTTAAATTACAACTGTTGAAGACGCGATATCTTGTGAACATGCATTCGTCACTGCATAAAATAAATGATAAAATACAATTTTGTTTAAAATTGTGTCGCAAAACATTATTCTTTTCAAATTGTCATTTTCGTATAATGATTGTACTTTTGTAATATGAAACGGTCTTGAAATGCTTTCAGTAAGCACTGAAAAAACTGTTATCTTACTTGGAATGTTCATTTCCTGGCCTATTTGTCTAGTGCTGCAAGTAGGATCCTGATGAACAATGTCCAAATTTCCTTCTCAAACTTGGATCATACTATCACGTATTGGTACATTAATGCTGACGGTGTTGACACCGTTTACATATTTGCAAAACTCCAGTATCATATACATGTTAGCGTATTCGTTGAAAGTGTATATTATGAATTGCTTGAGATATCTCAAAAATGAGGTAAATGTTAAATAATGGAAACGACTATAATGGACACAGAATTAATCATAGCAATGTCTTCCATGGCGATTATCCGTGAATTTCTGGCTGCCGTATGTATGAAAAAATCCCCAAACCCTCTAAGCCATAATGATATCTATATGAAGCCAAACTGCTAATATGTATGTACATTATTAATTCAACAAGTATTCAAATTTAATTCAGACATTTAAAAAAATACTTATGATTAACATAAAAACAATAAGTAATATTGTAGTATTAAAGAGAGACAAGTTGATTTCTATAATTATGAAGTTTCACTTGTAAATTTCTGTGTTATGAAAGTACTAGAAATAAATTAAAATTCATTTTATAGACTATAATATAGACCCGGTGTCAAAAGAAACCTTTATTAAATAGGAGTAAATGATTCATAATTCCTCTAGAACTATTAGTTGTTCTTGAATTTTTTTAAACTCTATATTTAGCGAGTGTTTAGTGCAGAAAGATCAAATGTGAAACGAGCTTTGTTGGGAGAGATTCTATACATAAAAATTAAGCCTAATTCGAGAACATGAAATAGAAGATAGTAGGGGTTCCTTAAAAAACTCGGAATTGTCAATAACTTTGTAATATACATATATAGGAAGAGATAATCAGAACAATTATTTTGTTAATAATATAGTTAGATTAACTGACTAAACCTTTCTATGAAAGGTGACCTAAGACGTTCTATAAAAAGCTCTTCTTTATTAAGACAAGGCACCTTTTCTTATACGTTGTTTTTTAAAATTTTAGGACTATTAGTCATAATATGAACAAAGAGTAAGGCTCCGTATTAAATTATTTGCAATTTGAGATTGAGCTTCATCCACTCTGTAGGCTAGATCTGTCTGGTTCTAAGTAACTTTCATTTCTTTCCCAAACAGACTTCCTTGATACTAAGAAATTTCGATCCGATGAAGTTATAGTAAAAACTGAGTCTTTTGAGGATTTTGGGAAAGTTCCTTTCTAAAATGGCATAATGACACTACAACATGCATCCTTGGTAAAAGTATGCTGATGTCGATTGGAAATATGTTGGTAAGTAACAAAAAATGCCCCAATTCATTTGTTTTATTTCGAGTCTCACTTTCCGTCAAACCATTCTCGTATACAATACGTCATATGAAGTGCTCCCATTTTTTTGTCTTTGAGGTATCTGGAAAAGAAAGAACACTTGCTCGAATAGGACTAATTGCTATAATAAATATTAGTATCAGTAATCTATATCAGGATATATGGGGTTCAAATGCATTAGTGGTATTATTGCATGCTTAAAAGGGAACAGTAAGAAAGTGTGATATTTAAAGCATTCTTATATGATGTAATTCTTTAATGTAAGCAAAAAGTAAGACTTCTTAATTAGGACAAAAATATACATTATCTTATGACAACGATAGGATTTGTAATTTGTTGTTGAACAGTTTGAAAAACTAAAAACGCTTATTACTAGAATAATACTAAAACATAATAAAAATGTGGTATGTGTATATGTAATCAAGTAATAATAGTTCATGAAATTATATTGATATTCAGCAAGTTCCATTCAAATTGGAGGTCTAATATACTAAAAGAGCTTTGATGTTCATTTATATGTTCTCTTTTAATGACTTTGCCAAAAATAACCTACGAGTTTTTAATTAGTGAATTTAATGGTATTTTTAGTGACAAAATATGTTTCATTATAATAGTGCCTAATGGAAAATGTTGATATATATTTATTAAAATATTTAATTTGCTTAATATAGACTATATTTTGATGTTTTGACAGTTTTATATTATAAACTAATTTTCAAACTAATAAACGAGTTAGTAGTTCATTATTTTAGGTGACCCTCCATTGACATTTTACCGTTTTTACAAAAGTAACTTAGAGTTAACACTAATTTAAAAATGATCGCCTTTTATACTAAAAAAAAAATACAATTTAAAGATTGTCGGCGCCCATTTGCGTAATATTATTTTAAAATTACTATTATATTTCCTTTATCATCAGTTATTTAGTATAACGAACGTAATAGGTATCATTTGAAATTTATAAATAAAATCGGTAATAGAAAAAAATTCTTTCAATAATTTAAATTGTACTAGATGAATAATTTTCAATGTTTTTAATTTATGTAGGTGCAACAATAATAACAAAAAACAACGAAATAATGAATATCTTTGCGATGTGGATCCTAGTTTTCCTGCTGTATTTTTCGATCAATTTAGATCTCGAATTAGATCAGTTAATTCCATTTGATTTATTAATACGTGGTCGTTCTTACCTGGACAGTCAATATTCTTCCAGAATACTCAACACCTCTGAAACTATACTCCATGTACGTTGAGAACCTATTAATGGGCTCTACGATATGCATACGTATTTCGCATTTGTTTAGAGCTAGAGGCTAATGCAAAGGTTTTTGCTTTGAAAAAATAATCGATTAAAGTAACTTGTTTGTAGGTAAATTGCTAAACAGCGCGTCAAGTACCCTGCTTCTAAAGCCCTGTTGGGGTACTTTAAGTGAGTAAGTTGAAATTTTAGCATTAATTAATAACTGTAGGTGATATACCGTACTCCTAAAACCAATAGACAGTCGAAACAGTGAACTGCGAAAGCTAACTTTGCCCCAAAAAGGTAAAGACTGTTCTGTAGAGTTGCTTTAATCGACTATCTTTGAAAAAGGAAAAAGAAATAACTGGGACATACAATGTATCATTACTTGACAAGCTAAAGATAGAAATTGCATTGAAAAGTTTCACTCTGAAAAGAAAATTTCATCGAAAGAGGAGGCCATCACATTCATATACGCCTATTTTGCAGAACAACGTGCCAACTGCTATTTGAATGGACTAAACTGATGGAGACTACGTCAAAAAATAAAATATCTAGAAGGTACAGAATTATTACATTTTTACATGAACTTGTCGATCAAACAATAGCGAGACTAAATGGATAAGACATAACAAATATGCCAAGGTATATTCACTTGTAAAAACATGCTACACCGTACATTTCCTCTAATATTTTGTACTTTTGATAAAATATATATATTAAAATTTAATATATTTTTATTACTACTTACGCAAATATTTCAAAATTCCTGATGTGGTCTAGAAATTTTGTAAGAAGATGCGAAAAACAATAACACACATACACTCTCTAAAATAAAAAACGAAAACGTGCTGATTAGTATTGTCAAATTTTTGTATAAAATCATTTTAAGTGAAAGAAATATTTTAACATTTTGATTAAAAATTTTGAAGAATAAGCCGCTAATATCAATAACGACTGACTATCGGGATTACTGCAAACCCACTGAAAATGAATTTCAGTTTTAATGGATGTAACAAGTATATAACAGAGGAACTTTACAATGTACATATCGGCGTGTTTGGCTCTATCTTTCCTTGTCTCTAGCCTTTTCTAGTAAACTTTTAACTTATATTTCTATTACAATTTATCACAAATTATTAGCAAATACTTTTACTTTGCTAAAGCTGCTAATTCTACCAAATTTCTCGGCGTGCATATTGGTGAATATTTAAACTGGCCTAGCCACATTGAATCTTTGGCCCAACAACTTAATATTCCTTGTTATGGCATTAGAAACTTAATACCTGTTGTAGATTCCTCTACTCTGATGAACATTTACTATGCTCCTTTTTATGCTATGAGGTGTGGCATTGTCCTCTGGGGTTGACTGAGCGAGATGAACAGCATATTTATAACACGAAAATGAATTATTGGATTGATTTTGGTTTACTTTTAATCAAAGTTGCCTTACTACTATTTAAGAAAAATAATATTCTGTCTGCACATGGTGTTTACATCAATGAATATGTAATTTTTCTTATATAAAACAAACAATATTTCTAACATTCTGAAATTTTACAACACGCATTTAAGAAATATAAATGCTTCCTATTCACAGATTCACTCTTACAGAAAGAAGTCTGCATTATTCTAGTTTACAATAATAAATTACAAATGTTTATTAAATTCACACAGACACCTGACACTTACTTTATTGAAACTTAGATTGTATTCTTATATGTATATAAGTTATTCATAAAATTATCATAATAGAATAGTTATCTTATAAACTAATTCGAAATCCTATCTAAATATAAAGAAAGGCAATTGTTATAAAATATACAAATACGCCCTCATCCTTTAATAACAATAATAATACAGTATATTCTCCCTTAATGGACAATGGACATCTTTAATCAATGGACAGTTTCTGATGCACCGACTGGCAGTATACTATTTGCTATTTAACAATATCTCTCAGCAAAGGGCATTCATAACAATGGACACGGACAGTAATATACATCCACTGCAGTAAATTTAAATGAAAATTTGTTTCTTTGCTATAGACATTAGTACATTATTGCAATTCCTGTAATTTTAAACATAATTATTTGAATACATATAATAAGTGCTGTAATGATTGCCTATAGAAGGATTAAGCCAGGTACATAATAAATTTATTGCAATTCTTATCATTTCTAAACATAATTACGTATTTTAATATAATAGGTGCTGTAATGATGGTCTTTCGGTTTATTATATGTAATTACATACATAACATATAAATGTATAATAATTATCATCGCTGTAACGTTCTTAACAATGGATATGAACAACATATAATTAAGGCAAATAATAAGTACAACTGTAGTGATAGTCTTATATAAAACGGTTATAGCTTTTATAGTATTCAGTTGATATGTAGTGCTCTAACAAGTTATATATCTAGTGTTTTAGTGTTCGTACAAGTAATATGGCTTCGGAACAGAGAAAATTTCTCAGTTTAGATGAAAAAGTATGTTGTCAATGTTGAGAGTTAAGAATAAACTTAGTGTGAGACTGCTTACGGAAAGATTATGTATCGGTAAAAAGCAAGTGGTCGATGTTTTGAAAAACAAAGTTGATATTAATAGACGGTTTGCTGAAAATGAAAATTCACAGCAAAAGAAGAAATTTGTGAAAACGGAAGGGCCAAATCATGTATGACTGGTTTTGCAAAGTGCACCCTAAGAATATTCTATTGTCCGGTAAAATAATAAGTGAAAGAGCTCTCGAAGTTGCACAAGAGCTAAATTATGAATTCAAAGCTTCAAATGGGTGGTTTGACAAGTTTTTTCAGCGACACAACATATCGCTTCGAACAATTTGTGGTGAGGCCGCCACAGTAAATGTGGATGAAACGTCTGTCTGCAAGAAACAGTTGATAACTATCACAAAGGAATACTCACCGAAAAACATTTTGAGTGCTGATGAAGCTGGACTTTATTTCCTGGCTTTGCCAAACGAAACCTTTGCACTAAAAGGTGAGCAATGTTCGGGTGCTAAGGAAACATTAACTCTATTCTCTTGTGCGCGAATATGGTTGGAGAACTCTTTTTTTTCCACCACTGGATAACTCTGAACAATAGACAGTTTTATATACACCGTTACTGTCCGTTATACAGAAAGCCTTCCGTAATAATAGTGATGGTAGTAGTAATAATAATAAATAATAAAAAGTTTACGATACACACGAAAATATATCTGTCGAATTCATGTACTATGGTTTTTATAACTTATGTTAACAAAATTTTGGTATTTGTATTACAAAAACACATTGCTTTCTTGAGGTAGAAAATTTGTATTCGTGTATATATATCGTAATGCGCGTAATATACGAATGATCTTTTCTTTGACTTTATTTATTATACGAGGGTGGTCCCATAAGTACCCGGCCTGAGCTAGAGATGGCGGTATTTGATTGAAAAATATTACTGTATTAGAAAGTATACAACCTAAAAAGCATACGTTTCAAGTTTGAAGATGCCGCGTTGTTTAGTATTTGTTTAGCAGCCATCAATAACGAATATTTTCAGTGAATTTATAAAGATGGAGAAAATTGGTCGTCGTTACGTAACACAATACATTTATTTAAAAGGCTTCAGCCCAACCGATATAAAAGCTGAACTGGATTCTACTCTGGGTGAGTCTGTTCCTTCGTTTAGAATAGTGAAATATTGGGTAACAGAGTTTAAACAAGGCCGTACGAGCTGCCGAGACGAACATTGCAGTGGTCGACCAAATCAGGTGACAACTCCAGAAATAGTGAATAAAATCCACAAAACGGTAGCGGATGATCGTCGACTGAAGATGTACGAGCTAGCAGACATAGTAGGCATTTCAAAAAGTGCGGTATATCGCATATTATCTGAAAATTTGGACATGAGAAAGCTGTGTACAAGATAGGTGCCGCGTTTGCTCCCACTCGAGCAAAAACAGTGTCACGAAGTTTCACAGCAACAAAGCAGATTTTGGCACCATTTTATACCCACGGATGAAACATGGGTTCATCACTTCACACACGAGACAAAAGAACAATCAAAACAGTGGATTCAAAAGGGAGAACCGGCTCCAAAGAAGGCGTTTCATTTGCAGGCAAGGTCATGGCTTCGGTTTTTTGGGATACGCGTGGAATAATTTTCATTGACTGTCTTGAAAAAGGAAAAACTATCAACGGCGGGTATTATGCGAACTTATTGCAACGTGTTAGCTAAGAATTCAAGCAAAAACAGCCGCATTTGGCTAAGAAGAAAGTGCCAGCTCACAAATCTGTTATTGCAATGACTAAAATTAATGAATTAAAGTTTGAATTGCTAGCTAATGCACCCTATTCGCTAGATTTAGCCCTCTCGGATTATTTTCTGTTCCCAAACTTGAAGAAATGGCTTAGCGGTCAAAGATTTTCCAACAATGAAGAAGTGATGTCGGCAGTTAATGGCTATTTTGAGGAGCAAGGTAGATCTTATTATAAAAATAGTATTGAACTTATTGAACATCGCTGGGAAAAGTGTATAGAGCTGAAAGGAGATTATGTTGAAAAATAAATATATTTCTTTCCAAAATGTTTGCGTTTCCTTTGTTGGGTCGATTACTTCTGGGACCACCCTCGTAGTAATGCTCGTAATATACGAACAATTATAATAAAGAATTATTCGTATATTTACGCGTACTACTACACACAAATACTAATCTTCGACCTCCGGAAAGTAATGTGCTCTTGTACTACTATATTATGAATCTATTTTCGTGCACTTCGCTAACCTTTTTGTGGTACCTGCTGTACATTATTTCTGTTGATTTTTTCATGTATTCGCTGAAGTTGTATGAATTAAAGTATTATTATCAATATTACTATTATATTATTATTACTATTATTATTAAAGGATGAGAGCATATTTTGAAAAAAATCTCACTTTATATGAAAACAATTAATATTTTATAAAAATATTATTACT